>JAGFNQ010000631.1:473855-592609 GCA_024364735.1 Boesenbergia rotunda
CGCTCTAAGTCTAGAACGAACAAAAGTCATACGAAGTTTTCAACGAAAGATTTATGATCGATATTCACCCCCCCTCTATCGACGACACCGGTCCTACATAGGTTTCGTCATAATCTAACCCTTCTACCTGACTGAATCCTTTCGCTACTAAGCGGGCTTTATTTCTTACTATTTCTCCTTGATCATTTAACTTATTCCTAAAAACCCACTTAGTGTCAATGACGGATTTGCCTTCAGGTTTAGTTACTAATTCCCAGACTTGGTTCCTTTCAAATTGGGCTAATTCTTCTTGCATAGCTATGATCCAATCGGGATTAGGTAGGGCTTCCTCTATAGTCTTAGGTTCAATTTTTGAAATCATTGCTATCTGACTAAGGTTTCTATAGGAAGACCTAGTTCTAACTCCTAAAGTTGGATCACTCACAATTTGATCAGTTGGGTGACTAAGTCGGGGTTTCTTGGTTTTTCTTGAGCTTGGTTCAGCCTCAGGTCCGGCTGGTCGATTTTGTTCAATATTTGGTTCAATGTTTGGTTCAACATTTGGTTCAATTGACTCAGAAGATGGTTCAATAGTTAGTTCATTTAATGGTTCAATTAAAGGTTCAACAATTTGTTCATTATCTTCTTGATCAGTATTTGATGATGTTAGATCTGGATCATCAGATTTTGAGTTGATTTCTTCATCAAATATTAAATTTGTTGTTTCTTCAATTTTCTTAGTTTGTTTGTTGTAAACCCTATAGGCTCTACTTGTGGTTGAATATCCTAGAAAAATGCCTGGGGTTGACTTAGATTGGAATTTACCTAGATAGTCCTTGGTGTTTAGGATATGGGCATTGCATCCAAAGACCCTTAGGTAGTGTAGGTTTGGAAGTCTATGGTAGTATAATTCATAGGGTGTTTTGTTGTGTCGCTTGTTGATTAGGACCCTATTTTGGATGTAGCAAGCCGAACTAATTGTTTGTGCCCAATATTGGTTAGCTAAGTTGAATTCATTGAGTATAGCCCTAGCGGCTTCCTGTAGGGTTCTATTTTTTCTTTCGACTACCCCATTTTGCTGGGCGGTTCTAGGACACGAAAATTCATGTATATACCCATTTACCTTACAAAATTCCTCGAATCGTTGATTTTCAAACTCTCCCCCGTGGTCACTCCTAAGTCTTTTGATTTTAGTATCATTTTGATTTTCAATTAACTTACAAAAGTCATTGAATAGGTTCAGGGTTTCATCTTTGGTCTTTAGAAACCTAACCCAGGTAAACCTAGAGTAATCATTAACTATTACTAAGTAGTATCGGTTTCCGCTTAGTGACTTGGCTCTATGTGAATCAAATAGGTCAAGGTGCAGAAGCTCAAGTGTGGTTTGAGTTAGGTCAGACTGAATTAATTTGTGATTAGACCTAGTTTGTTTACCTTGATTACATGATTTACATATTATGTTTTCATGGTTCTTAATTTTAGGGATACCTTTAATTAGGCCAAGTTGGGTGATTTTTGAAATAATTCTCATGCTAGTGTGACCTAATCTCCTATGTCAGAGGTTTGATTGTTCTAACTAAGTTAACATGCATTTAGGTACTAGAGGTAGGTTTATAGTGTAAACATTATATTTCCTAGTGCCCTTAAGCATGATTTCTGAGTCTTGCAAGTTTCTAATCAGGCAGTTAGAATTGTTAAAGTTAACTATATAACCAGAATCGCATAATTGACTTACTATGTAGGTTAAATTTAAAAGTTTCAACCAAAAGAACTTTTTTAATAACAAAGTCAGATTTAAGTTCAATATTACCTGACCCAATCACCTTGAGTGTAGCATTGTTGCCAAATGCTACTGAGCCTAGGTTCTTGAACTTGAGTTTGGTGAATTTCAATTTATCTCCAGTCATGTGTTTGGAGCACCCGCTATCAAACATCCATTGGTCCAAATCTTTATGTTCCTACACATAAAGAGTTTTTTTTATTTGGATCCAACTAGAATCAGGAATAGCCTAAATTAATTTTCATAGCCTAGTCTGTCTCATCCATTCTAGAGTTGTCAATCACGTTTGCCTTATGGGTTCTGTGAGACAGGTTTTGGTGGATAGAATTATTTTGAAAAGAAAATTATGATTTATTTTGAAAAAGTTAGATTTAATTTTAAAAACAGTTGATTTTGAGTTTAAAAAAATGTTTGAATCTACAATTAACTGAAAATTTATGTTAGATTCGAATTATACAAAGAATAATTTGAATTTAAATTTCAAAAATTGGCTTCCAGGTCTTGGCGAGGCACTAGGCCTTCTTTGGCCGTAGTCTTATTGGATCATCAACCCTTTCCTTGACAAAGCCTTTTAATGAAATTTCATTTTCAAAACTATTTTTTAAAAAATTCTGGTCTAACTTGTTGGTGCAGGAAGCACCATATCGAACCTTGTTTTGATATTGGCAAAGGATTCAAAGTTAAGTATTATTTGTTATCTAACAATGTTACTCAAGTGTACAGGAAAAGTCCTAGCGAAGGGCTGCTAGGCACCTGGCAAAGGACTGCCAGGAAAAAACGTCCTAGAGAAGGGCTACTAGGAGTCGAAGACCTAGCGAAGGACTGCTAGGCACCAGGCGAAGGACTGCCTAGAACCGAAGACCCAGCGAAGGGCAGCTGGGCACCTAGCGAAGGGTTGCTAGGAGTCGAAGACCTAGCGAAGGAATGCTAGGCACCAGGCGAAGGACTGTTTGGTATTGAACACCTGGCGAAGGACTGCTGGGCAAAAGTCCAACCGGAGGAGCCGGTTGGCATCAGGTAAATTCTCCTGAGAGGAGTAGGTGAGAACGCGTTCCCCGTCGAGGGAACAGTAGGCGTCGGTTCGACCTAGGGCTCCATTTTAGAGACCCAAAGTCAGAACCAAGACAGCTACGACTGTAAGACTCACTAACATATTTACTCTATCTTGTTTGGTACTATCCCTGGATGCAGGACCGAAGGAACGAGTGTCTGCAGCTCAGAATGCCTCAAAGGAGTGAGGCAGCAGTTGGGTTAGGCGCCCGGAAGGACCAGGGCGCCCTAAGTACAAGTCAAACATGAGTTCAGCAAAGGTACGCTTCGGAAGCTCACTGGGCGGGGCTCCACCATGCTCCCGGGCGCCCCCATGCTCTCGGGCGCCCTGGATGCCTCGGGCACCCCGTGCTCAAGCCAATGAAACGGATAAGACTTATCCAGCCGAGAAGCCAGCGGATCGAGTCAACCAGGGCGCCCCCAGCGTCCCGGGCGCCCCCAGCGTCCCGGGCACCCCCACAATCAACTCTCAGCCCTATCCGAGTGGGATAAGGGTTGACCGAGACTTGCTCGGATCGGGTGACACGTGGGGGGGGGGGCGCCCCCAACGTTCAAGGCGCCCCGGGAGGCTATAAAAAGCCCCTTGACCCCAAGGCTTCAACAATAAAGTTTTCTATCGCCAATACGCTCTTCAACTCATGCGCTCTGCTCCAGAAAGCCTTCATCTCGAGATTCTAGTGTCGGCGACGACCCTACGCATCGAAGAACGATCTACACCGGACGTCAGTAACGAAGAGTCAATTTTAATTGTATTCTTACTGCACTTACTACTGTACAACTATTTGTAAGATTTTGCGCACATATAGAATTGGCCTCAGTAAACGGTCAACGACCGTGGGCCTCGGAGTAGGAGCCGACCGCGACTCCGAACCAAGTAAAATCTTGGTGTCTTGTGTGTTGTTTAGTTTTAATTTTTCAGCTGCGTATTCTCTATTTCAATCCAAAAGGCTTTACGATATTCACCCCCCCTCTATCGTTATTCTCGATCCAACATAACTAGTTTGGGTCTTGGATCGGTAGCTTCGGCTAGTTTCACCAGTCTAAAGAGACCAGGTAGAGTATACTTGACCTTATTAGAATTGGCTTCCCTAACGTACTATCATCTCACCGCCACCCAATACTATGTTGTTCAAATTTCAGTTAAGTTGGTTGAGTCCTTATTCTAACCAATCCTAATTCTAAGCATGATAAATTGCAAAACAAAATAAACAGACACTCATGCAATTTTCAAGCAAGAGAAGAATTTTATTTAATTATCCAAATTGTTTTAAGTTTGGCTCCCCCGGTACTAAAGCCTCGGTAGTGATTAGGCAAGATGTGAATCATGTCCTTGGGGATCCAATACTGATTTGATCTAGTTTGCTTATTCAGGTACAGTTTGGGCACCCATGCCTGAACTTTAGATCTGGACTGGTTCAGTACAATATAGTAGGATCTTTGTCTAGATTTGGTTCTATAGCCTAGTCCGGATCGATTTAGAACCGACTTCTATTTTTCAAGAATCATGTCAAGACCCTTGGAACCAGAAGTGAACCATTCTAAGGCTGATCTAAGGTCCTTGACTTGAGTTTTCAAGGAGGAGTTCTCTTTCTCAAGTTTTTCAACTTGAGTAGAGGTTCCTTCTTGAACTTTCTCAGTTAAGGATCTAGAGTCAGCTCCCTCTTTCAGGAGTTTTACTTCCTATCAGAGAGATTCGACTTGGAGTTTAGCTTTCGCCAAATCTCGAGAAAGATAGGAAATTAACTCATTTAACTGATTTCTTGAAAAACCACTTACAGTTATTTCACCGTCGTCTGAGAATGTAAGTTTGTCGTCGTCCGGCTCCGACTCTGACTCGGTTTCGATTTCTTCTGAAGCGGTTAGTGCGAGCAGGTTCGACTGTGGGACCTCTTCTTCTTCTTCGGAGGAGGACTCGTCCCACGTTGCTTGGAGTGCTTTCTTCCTTCTTGTCTTCTTGTTCTCCTTTAGGTTTGGACACTCCGTCTTGTAGTGACCCTTCTTCTTGCACTCGTAGCAGGTCACGTTTGGTTTGTAGTACAGTAAACTTAAAAGGACAGCTCATCGTTACCGACGTCTGGTGTGGAATGTATCTCGGAGCAGAGGGACGTCGTCGGCGCTTGTATCTCGAGTTGGGAGGTTTCCGGAGCAGAGCGCTTGAGTAGAAGAGCGTATTGGCATTGGAAGCAGTGATGTTGAAGCCTCAGGGGTCGAGCCCCTTTTATAGCAAGTCTGGGGGCACCCGGGACGTTGGGGGTGCCCTCTACGTGGCCTTCGATCCACAACAGTCTCGGTCAGCCTTTATCCCTCAAGGATCAGGCTAAGGTTTGACTGGGGGCGCTCGGGACGCAGGGGCACCCCGGTAGACTCAGTCTGCTGGCTTCTCGCTGGCTCAAACTCTATCCGCTTCGTTGGCTTGGACCCAGGGCGCCCAGAGCATCCGGGGCGCCCACGAGCACAGGGGCGCCCGGGAGCATGGGGGCGCCCTCCCCAGTGTGCTTCCGAAGCATTACTTGCTTAGCTAGTCTTGCCTTCACCTTGGGGGCGCCCGGGACCTCCAAGCGCCCTGCCCAGCTGCTACCCCTCTCCTTTGGGGTGTTCTGAGCTGCAGAAACTTGTTCCATCGGTCTTGCATCTAGGGATAGTACCAAACAAAACAAGGCAAGCATGTTAGTGAGTTTTACAGTCGTAGCTGTCTTGGTTCTGACTTTGGATCTCCAAAATGGAGCCCTAGGTCGAACCGACGCCTACTATTCCCTCGATGGGGAACGCGTCTGTTGGATCGAGAGAATACGATAGAGGGGGGATGAATATCGTAAAACGTTTTCGGATTCAGAGAGAGAATGCACAGCTGAAAATTTAAAACTAAACAACACACGAACGCAAGGATTTACTTGGTTCGGAGTCACGGTCGGCTCCTACTCCAAGGCCCACGGTCGTTGACCGTTTACTGCGGGCAATTCTATGTGTGCGCAAAACAGTTTACAGAAGGATGATTACAATAAAAGTGCAGTAAGAAAAAGACAGCTCTTCTTTTACCGACGTCCGGTGTGGAATGTGTCTCGTTGCAGAGGGACCTTGTCGGCGCTTGAATCTCGAGTTGGGAGGTTTCTGTAGCAGAGCGCTTTGAGTAGAAGAGTGTGAAAGCGTTGGAAGAAGTTGTTGTTTCGAAGCCTTGGGGTTGGGTGCTATTTATAGCACTTCGGGGCACCCTGAACGTTGGGGGCGCCCCCCCCCCCCCCCCCACGGTCAGCCGATCCAGAATTGTCTCGGTCAGCCTTTATCCCACTCGAATAGGGCTGAGGATTGACTCTGGGGGCACCCTGGTTGACTCTTTCAGCGGGCTTCTCGGTTGGATTGAGTTTATTCGCTTCGTCGGCTTGAGCTGGGGGCGCCCGGGGCATCCGGGGCGCCCCGGAGCACGGGGGCACCCGGGAGCAAGGGGGCGCCCGGGAGCATGGGGGCGCCCCGCCCAGTGAGCTTCCGAAGCGTTTCATGCTCAACTTTTTTTGCCTTCACCTTGGGGGCGCCCGGGACACCAGGGGCGCCCTGCCCAGCTACTGTCTCTCTCCTTTGAGGCGTTCTGAGTTGCAGAGACTCGTTCCTTTGGTCCTACATCCAGGGTTAGTTGCAAATACAATAAAGCAAGAATATGTTATGAGTATGCAACCTTAGCTGTCTTGGTTCTAACATTGGTTCTCCAAAATGGAGCCCTAGGTTGAACCGACGCCTACTGTTCCCTCGACAGGGAACGCATCCTCACCTACTTCTCTCAGGAGAATTTACCTGTTGCCAACCGGCTCCTCCGGTTGGACTTTTGCCTAGCGGTCCTTCGCCAGGTCTTGGATACCAAGCTGTCCTTCGCCCGGTGCCTAGCAGTCTTTTGCCAGGTCTTCGTATCCTGGCAGTCCTTCGCCAGGTGCCTAGCAGTCCTTCACTAGGTCTTGGATACCAAGCTATCCTTCGCCCGGTGCCTAGCAGTCCGTCGCTAGGTCTTCGTATTCAAGCAGCCCTTCGCTAGGTGCCCAGCTGTCCTTCGCCAGGACTTGGGTTTTCAGTGCCTAACATCCCTTCGCTAGGTGCCTAGCAGTCCTTTGCTAGGACTTCAATCTGCACACTCAAGCAGCATGTTAGATAACAAATAATACTTAACTTTTGAACCCTTTGACATTTATCAAAACACAGGTTCGACTTGGGTGCTGTCTGCACCAACAATCTCCCTCTTTTTGATATATGGCAACCCGGTTCAAAATGTTTAGTTAATCAGAGCAGATGATATAAAATTTTAGTTTCCTCCCCTTGGAAGGAATCTCCCCTAGGGTTTTCAAAGTTTCGTGGGGTAAAAAAATTTCCAAGTCAAAAAATGATGGAACTAATTTTTAAGAAGGAACTTAGAAGGTTTTTTAAAAAACAAATACTTTTTGATTAGGCGTTTTTGAGAAAAATTTTTATACTTAGAAATTTAGAGAAATAATTTAGTGAAACAAAAATTTCTAAAACATCTTTTAAGTTTTTGGAAGCACTTTTAATAGTTTTCAATCACTTTAGTACTTTTAGAACCTTAGAAACTTTTCTGGAGAAGTTAGAAGTATGTACTTAGAGATATTTTTAACATACCTTAAGTTTAAGTACATAGAAAATGCTTTTGAAAACTTCTTGGGCCAAGTACTTAGAATGGGCTAAGTACTTAGAATCAATTTTGAAAACACAATATTTTTGAACAAAATAGATTAAGTTCTTTGGAAAACAGTTTTGAAAAACTTAGATTAAATACTTTTTGAAAAAAGAATTTTATTGAAAAATTGAAAAAAAAATTTAAGGTTTCTCTCTTTTCCTATCTCTCCCCCTTTGCCATATATCAAAAACAAGGCAGTATATAAAAATAATAAAAATTAACTGCATAACAATATAACTGAATGATGTGCTGTACTGAACCAAATCAAGATATAACCTGAATCAAACCAATTTCAATTATCTCTTTAGGGTCCTGTCTAACCTAATTAACTACTTACTAACTGTTATAAGCAGTAGTTTTCGCTAGGGTTAGCCAAGTAAAGTGTTCTGTTCAAGTTAGACTTTCTAAGCTTGACACTTAACTTAATTACTGTTTAAGTTGTATTTAGTGCCCCAATTACTGCAGATGCACTGACTTAAAACATCTTGAATTAAGGCTAAGACCTAAGCATCTCAACCCATTCTAGGTTATCAATCAACAGTACCCTAAGGTGCTTGTGAGATGTTGGCTTCTAGATCTATAGGTGCATGCATTTCTAGGGTTAGAGCCTAGGCTAAGTCCTTTTGCGAAAAAACCCTAGTTTTGAAGCGGTTGGTTTTTTAAAAAACTAAGTCGATTTTTTTTTTAAAGTAAGGCTAAAAAGATTTTCAAGTAAAGCAGTTTTAAAATTGATTTTTCAAATCAAATAAAGAAAAAACTATAGTAGCCCTATTCTACCAAGCATAATCCTAACTATGATCAGATAATCAAGAAGAGCAAATGATCTAACTCAATAAGTTAGCTGGTAAAAGAGAGAACCAGCACAGTCATACAGGTCAAGCATGAGTCAACCCTACTGAGTAGGGGCAGTCAAGTAGTCACTAGTACAATGCTAATCAAATCTAGGATGAGGGACCAAGATGGTCAGAAGAGCTGGGCTGCCATGCTCTAAGTAGTGACATCATCTCAGTGTATCGAGCGTCATCTACTTCTCGATCGGCTCTTCGAGTATCCATCTGCTCGAAGTGGTAAGCCTCGACCTCCTCTCGGAGGCTGTGGAGCTTTGTCTGCATCTGAGTGAAGCGCTGATCGATCATCAGTGGTGGTGGCTCGTCTATGTGCGCACGAGCCTCGGCTGCCAGATCGGCTACATCGACGTCAACCTCCTCATCTGAGTCAATCTGAGGTCCGGCTCTCTGACGTCTCCAGGACAAAACCCCGGTACCCGAAACCTCTATACCAGCTAGGGAGAAGTTCCTATAGCCTATCTCATCGAAGTCGATTAATGCGGCCATCTCTCCCTCGGTAATGTTACGACCGTGGTGATGCAGAATGGAAGTGATGATGTGGCAATAGGGAGTGCGTACCTGCCCCTGCGTGGTAACACTGGATGCATGTAGGATCGCATGGAACATGTGGAGTCCTATGTCGATGTCCAGCTGATGAATCAGTGCATATAGGAGGAAGGTGTGAAATGGTCGCATAGCCGCGACGTCTCTAGTGGATAAAGGCAGAATGCATCGGACTATAACTCTATATAGAGCGTAGTCCTGGACCTGTAGGTCAACAGACTGAAATCGTCTGGCCAGGGGGTTTCTAATATGCCTATAGAAGTAGGAGTGTAGAGTATCTAGAGTAATGTGAGAGTAGGGAGCATCAAAGGGAAGATCCCTAGGAGGGTAACAACAAAAGGTGGACTGTGAGAGTCGTAGTCCAAGGAATCGGTTGAGTAGTGAAGGTGTGATTGTCAAGGGAATCCCTTGAACGGTGGTGGCGAACATAAGACCATCCTGTCTAATTATGTTGTTATAGAATTCTGCACATAAGGATGTGTTAATTGAATGTGTACAGAATACGAGGTTGTCGAGTTGGTAAAAGTTTATAACGTTCATAGCCAAGGGACAGGATTGGGTGAAGAATTGTCTATTTAAGTAGCTCGTTTTTATAGGCTTATATGTCGTTCGGGCAAACTTATTACAAAGTTCTAAAGTTGGGAACCTAGGATCAGGACTAGGTTCGGTGCCGGGGTTTGCTTGGTTTACTCGGCGTTTTCTAAAGTTTGGATGTGGAGAGAAGAATGGGGACATGGACTCCTTTTATAGAGCATTCCCGGGCGCCCTGGAGGTAGAGGGCGCCTCGGTGTAGGAGGGCGCCCGGGAGTGTGAGGGCGCCCCCCGCAGGCATGCAGCTGCCTTTTGGCAGCTTCCAGCTTTTGACAGGTTACATGGGGGCGCCCGTGAGGACCCAGGTGCCCCGGTTAAGTGATAAAGGCAGGTTTTTGTCTTGAGAGATGTGAAAGTTGTGTTCGGGGCGCCCGAGGAGTCACGGGCGCCCGGGTTAGGTTTGAATTGACAACATTGTTGTCTTGTTAACCATTTGACCATGGTTTGATCATGATTTGACTGCTTTGACTATGGTTTGACTATTTTGACCATGGTTTGACTGCTTTGACTATGGTTTAACTATGATTTGACTATGGTTTGACTATGATTTGACTATTTTGACCATGGTTTGACTGTTTTGGCCATGGTTTGACTGGTATTAGGTCAATGCTATTTTGAACGAAGTGTTTGTATTTAAACAACAATGCAGGTATTAAATGAATTTCGATTAAGTTAAATTTTACCGTCTCACCCAAATCTAGGGTTATCAATCACGTTAGCCTTATAGGTTTTGTGAGATAGGCTTTGGTAGATAGAATTATTTTTGAAGAATCATGATTTATTTGAAAATTTCTAATTAATTTTGAAAACAATTGATTTTAAGTTTTTAAAAAAATGTTTGAATCAACAATTAACTGAAAATTTGTGTTAGATTCGAATTTTACAAAGAATAATTTGAATTTGAATTTCAAAAATTGGCTTCCAGGTCTTGGCGAGGCACTAGGCATTCTTTGGCCGTAGCCTTATTGGATCATCAACCCTTTCATTAACAAAGCCTTCTAATGAAATTTCATTTTCAAAATTAGTCTTTGAAAAATTCTGGTCTAACTAGTTTGGGTTTTGGATCGGTAGCTTCGGCTAGTTTCACCAATCTAAAGAGACCAAGTAGAGTATACTTGACCTTATTAGAATTGGCTTCCTTAACGTACTATCATGTCACCGCAACCCAATACTATGTTGTTCAAATTTCAGTTAAGTTGGTTCAGTCCTTAAGCTAACCATTCCTAAGTCTAAGCATGATAATTTGCAGAAATTAAATAAACAAGCAATCATGCATTTTGCAAACAAAAATTGAATTTTATCTAACAATAAATATTATTTTTAATTTGGCTCCCCCTGGACTAAAGCCACGATAATGGTTTGGCAAGATGTGAATCTTGTCCTTGGGGATCCAATACTGATTTGATCCAGTTTGCTTGTTTAGGCATAGTTTGGGTACCCATGCCTGATCTTTAGGTCTGGACTGGTTCAGTATAGCATAGTAGGATCTTTGTCTAGATTTGGTTCTATAGCCTAGTTCGGATCGATTTAGAACTGACTTCTGTTTTCCAAGAATCAGGTCAAGACCCTTGGAACCAGACGTGAATCGTTCTAAAGCTGATCTAAGATCCTTAACTTGAGTTTTCAAGAAGAGTTCTCTTTGTCAAGTTTTTCAACATGACTAAAGGTTCCTTCTTGAACCTTCTCAGTTAAGGATCTAGAGTCAGCTCTCTCTTTCAGGAGTTTTACTTCCTGTCGGAGAGATTCGACTCGGAGTTTAGCTTTCGCCAAATCTCGAGAAAGATAGGAAATTAACTCATTTAATTAAATTCTTGAAAAACCACTTACAGTTATTTCGCCGTCCTCTGAGAATGTAAGTTTGTCGTCCTCCGGCTCCGACTCTGACTCGGTCTCGATTTCTTCTGAGTCGGTTAGTGCGAGCAGGTTCGACTGTGGGGCCTCTTCTTCTTCTTCGGAGGAGGACTTGTCCCACGTTGCCTGAAGTGCCTTCTTCTTTCTTATCTTATTTGTTTCCTTCAGGTTGGGGCATTCAGTCTTGTAGTGGCCCTTCTTCTTGCACTCGTAGCCGGTCACGTTGGGTTTGTTTTTTTCATTTGAGGGTTCAGTTGGTTCTTCCTTTCTTCGGCTGACTTTTCTTCTGTTAGTATGGTTTTTTAGCTCTTTGTAGTAGTCGCAGGCTAGCCGAACCAACTTAGGCCGATTTCCCTCGCTATCTTCTGAGTCTGAATCTGAGTCAGACTCGTGTGCAGGTTGAGGCTTCTTCTTGGTTCTCCTTCCAGCTTTACCTGCAACAAAGGCAATACCTTTCTCGGCCAAATTGCAGTTAGTCTGTTCATGTAATTCGAGTTCAGAAAAAAGTTCATCTAACTTAATTTTGGAAAGATCCTTAGAAACATTGTAAGCATCTACCATAGATGCCCACAAGGTGTTTCTTGGGAAAGCATTAAGAGCGTACCTTATTAGGTCACGGTTTTCTACCTTGTGACCAATGGTGTGTAGACCGTTCATCAGCTCCTGAATTCTGGCATGGAGCTGAGCTGCTGATTCACCTTCGTTCATCTTGATGGTGTATAGCTTGTTTAGCAGAAGGTCCCTCTTGCTGATTCGGGTGTCGGAGGTTCCTTCGTATAGTTCGATTAGCTTGCCCCAGAGTTCTTTGGCGCTGTTGAATGGACCCACCCGGTTCAGCTCCTCTTTTGTTAGGCCGCATTGGAGTGTTTGGGTCGCTTTGGCATCGGCTTCAATCTTCTTTTTGAGTGCAGCGTCCCATTCAGTGTAAGATTGTTGTACTCCATCAGCGTTCCTTGGTATGTCCAGTCCGGACTGGATGATTATCCACATGTCCACCTGAGTTTTCAGGTGGACCTCCATTCTGCTCTTCCAGTAGGAGAAGTCTTTCCCACTGAAGAGCGGTGGTCTTGCGATGCGGAAGCCTTCTTGCATGGCCATTAAGGATTTTATCTGAAAAAGAGAGAAAAGAAGGTAAAACTCTGTCCCAAGACTTGGTCTTGGATTAGTAGTGCGAGATAAAGAAAATTAAATATCGAGGGGTGTTGCACCGGTCTCAATTAATGATAAGAGTTCAAAAAAAGAAATAATTTGATGAAAATTTGAAAAATTCTCAAACTGGTGGTTGTACCAAATTTGAGCTTCCTCGCTCTGATACCAATTGTTGGATCGAGAGAATACGATAGAGGGGGGTGAATATTGTAAAACGTTTTCGGATTTAGAGAGAGAATGCACAGCGAAAAATTTAAAACTAAACAACACACGAACGCAAGGATTTACTTGGTTCGGAGTCGCGGTCGGCTCCTACTCCAAGGCCCACGGTCGTTGACCGTTTACTGCGGGCAATTCTATATGTGCACAAAACAGTTTACAGAAGGATGATTACAATAATAGTGCAGTAAGAAAAAGACAACTCTTCTTTTACCGACGTCCGGTGTGGAATGTGTCTCGGAGCAGAGGGACGTCGTCGGCGCTTGTATCTCGAGTTGGGAGGTTTCTGTAGCAGAGTGCTTTGAGTAGAAGAGCGTGAAAGCGTTGGAAGAAGTTGTTGTTTTGAAGCCTTGGGGTTGGGTGCTATTTATAGCACTTCGGGGCGCCCTGAGCGTTGGGGGCGCCCCCCATGTGTCAGCCGATCCAGAATTGTCTCGGTCAACCTTTATCCCACTCGAATAGGGCTGAGGATTGACTCTGGGGGCGCCCTGGTTGACACTTTCAGCGGGCTTCTCGGTTGGATTGAGTTTATTCGATTTGTTGACTTGAGCAGGGGCGCCCGGGGCATCCGGGGCGCCCCGGAGCACGGGGGCGCCCGGGGCATCCGGGGCGCCCCGGAGCACGGGGGCGCCCGGGGCATCCGGGGCGCCCCGGAGCACGGGGGCGCCCGGGAGCATGGGGGCGCCCCGCCCAGTGAGCTTCCGAAGCGTTTCTTGGTTAACTTGTTTTGCCTTCACCTTGGGGGCGCCCGGGATACCAGGGGCGCCCTGCCCAGCTGCTGCCTCTCTCATTTGAGGCATTCTGAGCTGCAGAGACTCGTTCCTTTGATCCTACATCTAGGGTTAGTTGCAAATACAATAAAGCAAGAATATGTTATGAGTATACAGCCTTAGCTGTCTTGGTTCTGACTTTGGGTCTCCAAAATGGAGCCCTAGGTCGAACCGACGCCTACTGTTCCCTCGACGGGGAACGCGTCCTCACCTACTCCTCTCAGGAGAATTTACCTGTTGCCAACCGGCTCCTCCGGTTGGACTTTTACCTAGTGGTCCTTCGCCAATTCTTGGATACCAAGGTGTCCTTCGCCCAGTGCCTAGCAATCCTTCGCCAGGTCTTCGTATCTTGGCAGTCCTTCGCCAGGTGCCTAGCAGTCCTTCGCTAGGTCTTGGATACCAAGCTGTCCTTCGCCCGGTGCCTAGCAGTCCTTCGCTAGGTCTTCGTATTCTAGTAGCCCTTCTCTAGGTGCCCAGCTGTCCTTCGCCAGGACTTGGGTTTTCAGTGCCTAGCATCCCTTCGCTAGGTGCCTAGCAGTCCTTTGCTAGGACTTCAATCTGCACACTCAAGCAGCATGTTAGATAACAAATAATACTTAACTTTTGAACCCTTTGTCATTTATCAAAACACAGGTTCAACTTGGGTGTTGTTTGCACCAACAGCGTCCTCACCTACTCCTCTCAGGAGAATTTACCTGTTGCCAACCGGCTTCTCCGGTTGGACTTTTGCCCAGCAGCCCTTCGCCAGGTGCCCAGCAGTCCTTCGCCAGGTCTTTGTTTCCAAGAAGTCCTTCGCTTGGTGCCTAGCAGTCCTTCGCTAGGTCTTCGACTCCTAGCAGCCCTTCGCTAGGTGCCTAGCAGTCCTTCGCTAGGTCTTCGACTCCTAGCAGCCCTTCGCTAGGTACCCAGCGATCCTTCGCTGGGTCTTAGGGTTCCGATGCCTTGCAGTCCTTCGCTAGGTGCCTAGCAGTCCTTCGCTAGGTGCCTAGCAGTCCTTCGCTAGGACTTCAATCTGCACACTTAAGTAGCATATTAGATAAACATAACATCTTAACTTTTGAACCCTTTGCCATTAATCAAAGCACAGGTTCGACTTGGGTGCTGTCTGCACCAACACTAGGGTTTCGTGCAAATCTGAAGTCAGAACTAAGTCCTTAAGGTTGAGAATATGTGTATATTTGCTTTGTATTTGTGTATCTTGCAGGTACCAGGAATCGAAGACAAAGCAAGGAAAAACTAGGCTAGAAACTAGCCAGGCTAGGCGTCCCCATTGATGGGGGCACCCAAGGCAAAGAACAAAAAGGGGCAAAGCAGGAAACTAGCTAGCTAGGCGCCTCCATTGATCGGGGAGCCCAAGCCAAAGAAGAAAGTTACAGTTTAGTTGAAGAAGGTAGAATAGGCTTCAAGCTAGGCGCCTGGGAGGTCCGGGGAGCCCAAGTTCAAAGCTGTCTTGCTGCTGCGAGTTCGAAGCAGAGATTAGCTTTGACTGGGTTCAAGCTAGGCGCCTGGGAGGTCCAGGGCACCCTGGTCAAAGATGTTATCAGCTGCGGCTAGTTCGACGCAGGGATAAGGTTTGACTGAGCCTATAGGGGTGCCCCGGTGATCACAGGCGCCTGCACGAAACCTATAAAAGGGGCTTCGACCCCTCTGCTTGAAACACAACTTTCCAGAGCAATTCTAATCATTCTGACCGATGACAATGCACTAAAGACGAGGCTCTACGACCGGGAGGCTCCAAGAGGAAGTGCGCGACACTTCGGAGGTCCAGATCGGCCGAGTTTCAGATTCATGTTCGGTTCGCTTTTATTTATTTCGTACTTAACTTTTAATATTGTTGCTTGTAACTATAAACTGTAAGACGGGTTTTCTCCGCCTCTAGAAATTCCGGAAAGGAGACTAATAGTGGACTCACACCGAGTATATAGGCCTTGGACGTACTGACCCAGGGGGGTCGGGAACCAAGTAAATAAATCTCGCGTGTCTGCTGTATTGTTATTTCTTTTTCTGTTTTACTTTTTCGCTGCACTAACGCTCTGAGTCCAGTACGAATGAAAGTCTTACGAAGTTTTCAACGAAGTTTTCTCAAGGTCGATATTCACCCCCCCCTCTATCGACGACACCGGTCCTACAGTTTGTGGCACTCTTCTCCTTTCCCTTGTATTTCTTCTTGTCACCCCTCTTTTTCTCCTTCTTCGTTTCTTCTCTTCGCTTTAGTTGTGGGCACTCATTCTTCATGTGTCTGTCTTGGTGACAATTGTAACAAATTATGTCTTTTGCTTTGCTCTTACTCTTTGAACCTTTCCTAGAATAAGACTTGTCAGAAAAACTTTTAAAGGCTTTACACATTTTCCTGACCATGAAAGTCTCTTGGTCGCTATCCATTGAAGTACTAGACTCCTCCGATTCGGATGATGAGGAGTAGATGATATTCTTCTTCTCCTTCTTCTTTTTCTTTTCCTTTTCTACAATGAATGCCACACCTTTTTCTTTGGAAGAAATGTTAGCTTGCTCATGTAACTCAAATTCACAAAACAAATCATCTAACTTTACCATAGAAAGATCCTTTGATACTTTGTAGGCATCAACCATTGATGCTCACAATGTAGTCCTAGGGAATGATTGTTAAACAAACCTTATGAGATCTCGGTTTTCAACTTTTTCACCAATTACATGGAGCTCGTTGATTATTTCTTTTACCCTTCCATGTAGTTGACTAACCGTCTCGTTGGTCTTCATTGACAATGATTGTAATTGAGCCACCAAGAGGTCCTTCTTTGCCCTCCTTGACACATTTGATCCTTCGTTGAGTTCAACGAGTTTCTCCCATAATTCCTTTGCACTCTTGAAAAGTCCCACCTTGTTGAGTTGTTCCTCTGACAATCCGCATTGAAGTGTTGTGGTGGCCTTGGCATTTGCTTGCGCCTTCTTCATGACTTCCTTTGGCCATGTTCTCATTGGTAGTGACTCTCCTCTTTCATTGACAGGTGCATCGAAGTCATCTACAACACTCATCCAATTCTCAATATCATTCAACAAATAGTACTCCATCCTACCTTTCCAATAGGCGAAGTCGTTTCCATCAAAGAACAGTGGCCTTACGGTGCTATAACCCTCTCGAAACGCCATTTCTTTTTACTCCAGTCGACGGTGAGTTCTCCCGAAGCGAACCAGCTCTGATACCACTTGTTAGATCATTATCGTTTGCTAGAGGGGGGTGAATAGCACTTTTCGATTCTTCTCTACAAAAGGGTTAGCACAATACAAAAATATAATGAAAAATATGAAGAACAATGCTAACACTGAGATTTTACTTGGTATCCAACCCGAAAGGTGACTAATCCAAGGATCCACGCACGAGCACACTCTCCACTATGAAAACCTCCTTCAAGGTAGAGAAAACCTTTACAAGGTGTTTTCTTCCTCTTTACAAGATTGAATTGAAAGTGAGAGGAAGAGATGATGACTTTTGGCACCAATAGCACTTTGGTACCTTTCAGGACCGTACCTTCCTCGTGCCAAAAAGCCCCCTTTATATAAGAGTAAAGGATAACTCAGAAAGTTGTCCAGCCCGATATTAGTCGACTGCCCCTGGGGCAGTCGACTGGTCTAGCCTTAATTGCTAGCCAACGGCTAATTTTCGGGGTTACTAGTCGACTGCTCCCAGAGCAGCCGACTGGTCCAAGGTCAGAAACCTTCTGTGAGTTTCTGTTTGTGCTGATAGTCGACTGCCTTTTCTCCTAGTCGGCTGCCCAACTTCTACAAACACTTATCCTCACTTCTACGACCCTCCTTCACTTGTGCCTTCAGGTACACACCCTTGGCTTGCCCCTTGAAGTCTTCTTCCACTGGCTATCGTCCCTCGGATACGCACACAAGCCTTCCCTTGGCTTGCCTTAATGCCGCCCTTCACGTGTGTCCCTTGAAGTCCACTTCCCGGCTTGCCCTTGGAGTCCTCCTCCCTCGGCTCTCATCCCTCGGATAAGTCCTTCATGTGTGATTCTCCAAGTCCTACAAACTCAATCACACATATCAAATAACAAGATAACACCCTAACCTTAAACCTATTGACACACACATCAAAACCATGATCTTCCCGATCATCCTTGGATCGATTGCCCCAACACGAAAGTGACCCGAATTTGTCCCAACCTCGGTATGTTCGTCTTTTTCATCAATGCCTGTTAGTTCTAACTGATGTCTTCTTGTTTGGCTATTGCAGAGGAAGTCATGTTCGCCAGGGTGATGATCCGACTTATTAAGTGGGAGGAGGCCAGCCGGGAGGCGTTGATTCCTCCCCCGACTGCTCCTGAGGGACCCCCTGCGCCTGCCGAGTCCTCGGAGGGGACCACTGGATCATCCCGTGGGTCCGCTTCACCCAAGAGGGCAGAGGCTACTGCTGCACCCCCACTTGTTGCAAGCCAAGGGCCTTCTGGCCCGTCGGTTGTGTTGGAACCCGGATGGCTAGAGAGGGGGGGGTGAATATAGCCAATCACTTGGGCTTAGACACTAATCGAATTTCTGCACTCAGAGTTGTTAGTAGCACAGCGGAAGTAGCAAGAACAGAGTATGCAGAAATTCAGAAAACAAAAGCAACACAACACCACTAGCAAGATCGCTAACAAGGAGGGTTTACAAGGTTCGGGGATAACTTGCCCCTACTCCTTGGCGTGCCCTTAAGGTGGGTGATCCCTTGATCGTCGGCAGATCAAGCCCCGATTATCACCGGATAGAAAGCAATCTCCTTCTCGGTGGAGAAACCTCTCCACAGCGTTTCAATCACAGATTTAAGTTTAAGCACAATGAAACAACAAGAAAGATCTTACTTAGCACTTAGCAAAGACAAGAACACAGCAAGCTCCCTCAGAGCTCCACCCAGCGACGATCTCACGCAAGAGCCCTCTCCTCGTGTGTTCTCGCTGTTGGACTCGGAGCTTCTTGTTCCCTCCTTCAAGCGCTCAAGTAATGAATGGTTGCTTCACAGATTGTAGTAGCTTGCTCAAGATGTTGAAACTTCAAAACGCGCAAGCCAGTCGTGGAGAACTCAAAGGTGCAGCAAGAACTTAGTTCGCGAACTCTGCTTCATCGAAGGCTTCTTCCGCCCTTTTGTTTCTCCACTCAGCACTAGGTAACAACATCTCCTGCAGCCTCGAGCTGCTTCCCTGCCAACGCCAGCTACCACTGAGCCCTCCCTGGACTTCCTGAGCTCCCCTTAGCCAAGCTCCAGTCAGTAGATCCAGTCTGCAGCTCCAGCCGTTGCAACCTGAGATGGAAAACGGACAAACCTGCTCCAAGGAAAGCCTCCATTGACTTCTCCTTGAGTGTTTGAATCCTCCTCTGTCACCTGCAGCTTAATCAGAGTGTTAGAGCAGCATATCAAACAGCAAATCATATATCAGATGTTAAGCGCAGAAAATCGGATACGTTCAGACGCGATAAGAGTGTTTGACAGTGCATTTTGAATTAAAGTGATCGGTCACCGGACCGATCAGAGAGCCTCCTGATCGGTCACCAGACCGATCAGGCTCCATCCTGATTGGTTCCCAATACTCAATTAGAAATCGCGATTTCTTTGGGACTCTCCTGGATCGATCACCAGATCGATCCCAGGTTGTGGATCGATCACCCGACCGATCCACCCCCTTTATCGGGCGATTTCTGAGCTTCGCAATCCAGACCTCCTGATCAATCATCGAACCGATCAGGAATCCTCCTGATCGGTCACCAGACCGATCAGGTCGTGACCAGACTGATCAGGCTCCGACCTGATCGATCATAGAGAGGAACCTGCGACGCTGGATCGTTCTCCAGAACGATCTGCACAGTGATCCTGATCGGTCACCAGATCGATCAGGAGCAGATCAGCAAGGGAACTCAACCTCACTGTTTGCACCCTGATCGGTCAGCAGACCGATCAGGAGCCAAGCAGTGGGTGAAACGCATACTCCTTGATCGGTCACCAGATTGATCAGGAGCAGTACAGTAGGTTCCCAACCTCACTGTGCGCTCCCTGATCGGTCACCAGACCGATTAGTCAATGCTGGATCGGTCACCAGACCGATCCACAACAGAGCAGCGTGCCAGCTTCCCTGATCGATCACCAGACCGATCCAGGGACTCAAACCTAGCCATCCAAGCTAAGGATTTTTCACCTAACTCTCTAAGTTGGGAATTTGCACCTAACCCTCCAAGTTAGGACTTTTCACCTAGCCCTCCAAGCTAGGACTTTTCACCCAACCCTTCCGAATTAGGACTTTTCCAGACCTAGCCCTCCAAGCTAGGACCTGACCCTCTAAGCTAGGACTTTTTCACCTAATTCTCCAAGATGTGAATTTGCACCTAACCCTCTAAGTTAGGACTTTTCACCTAGCCCTCCAAGCTAGGACTTTTCACCCACCTCTTCCGAATTAGGACTTTTCATACACCTAGCCCTCCAAGCTAGGATTTTCAACACTTAACCCTCCAGGTTAGGATTTTCGAACACCTAGCCCTCCAAGCTAGGATTTTCCAACACCTAGCCCTCCAAGCTAGGATTTTTCATACCATGCCTGATCCCTGATCAGGACTTAATCACAATCATAATCATAATCATCCACCTAAACTAAAATTGATGTCAACACCAAAACAACAATCAGGGTCAGACTGCATCAACAGTCTCCCCCTTTTTGTTGTTTGACAATCCGATTTTAAGTTTATGGATTCTCAATCAATTTTTTAAATTTAGAATCATAGGAGAATCCAGATCCTCCCCCTACAACATGATCATCCGAAACTTAACCAACCAACACTCTCCCCCTTTGTCGAACACCGAAAAGGGGTCTAGAAGGGCTGTTAAGTTTAAACTATACTCCCCCTCAACCCTAGGGGTATCCCAAAGATTTGATTGATTTTTGATAAGCATATGAATACATATGACAAAAAGATATAGGCATGGCAATACAAGCATATGTATCACATGAGCATGACATCATAAGCATGAACATAGCTATGTATCAAATAAGCAGATAGTACAGCATAGCATCAACAATAAACATACGAAAGTAGGATAGACATGTAAGGCAAATTCAGAAAGGTCAAAGCATAAACCATCTAGAGAAATAACAAGATGCAAGACACATGCATCAAAGTCAAAGTACAAACAAATATGACACTTATCATAAAAGGTAATGTCATCAATCCCCTGCATGATCATCATCTGAGGAATCAGCAATGTAGATAATGTCCCCGGGTAGAGGAATGTTGGGGGACCCACCACCAGGATACGCATGATGGTACCACTCCTTATACCAAGCGTCCTGGAATGAGCTGATCTCAGAGACATCAGATGCTAGAGCATCGAGACGGCAATCGAAGGACTGACACTGTGAGCTGACCTCCTTTCGCCAGAGCTCGGAGATATGCAACTCGTGCTCCATCATCCGCCCTATCAGTACTGATTTCTGATAATGCTGAACCAATTGGGAGAATTTAAAATTTCTTATTTCGCTATTTACTGAACTAACAATTCATAATCATGTTTAAAGTACTAACCAGCCAAAATAAAACACAAACTTTAATTTTATTAGCTTGGCCAGGATTCGATCCCCCAACCTCTACATTGCATGACTAAAGCACTAACCAACTGCTCTATACCACTATTGTTTTACACAGTACCAGTCGACTGCTATATATGCCAGTCAACTGGTCGGGCCACAGAATGTTTCTGTGCCCGACACCAGTCGACTGGTTCAGGTAGTTCTGAAAATCCAGATTTTAGATTTCTAGAACTTATCAAACTTGAGCTACAATGTACCAATTTCGTATCCGACAAGCATAACGACATAAATAAAGTTTCACAGTTATTCTAGGGCATTTATTTCATGTTTTTGGAGGGTTTATAGCATGCATAGCAACTTAGAGATCGCAAATCAACATATAGAAGCAATTACAGGAACGTGCCAAGTTTGTATCAAGTTCTTATTAAAACTATTCATCGTTCAAGTCTAAGGGCATCCTTAGCAACTAGGTGGCATTCTATATAGTGCATTAATCTCAGAACAAGCATATCCTAAGTATTTAGCATGTGGATCAAAAGTATCAAGTTCTTACCCCTAAAGCTTAAGCATGGATCCAAATCACCATATTATAAGTAGTAACTCATATCATTCAACAACCACCAAACAATTATTAAATCAGGTAAATAAGCTACTTTAGGTACCCTAGGCACCCCAAATAACGAGTCTAAACAAGTTATTACATGGTTCTCATAATATATTACGGAATAACTAAAGAAGCATGAAAAGGACTATTTCTATGCTTTGCAAGTTCCGAAGACTTTTATTCCAACTCCACCATCACACACACTTTGCATCAAGCCCGCTGCCTCCGCTACTAGTGCTTTCCTTTACCTGTATCTACAGTATAAGGAAATGCAAACTAATAAGCATAAAGCTTAGTAAGTACCATCTAGCCTCACAAAACTATACAAACTCGCATTGTGCTTTTTTAAAATATGCTATGCAAATACATGCTCATGTCCATAAATAATCATGCTATGCTCATGTTAAAAATACATATCATAGAATGTCATGGCATATAACTGAGACATGGCACATACTGAACTAAAACTGAAAACTGAGCTATAGCATGGCATACATATCTGAACTAAAACTGAAACCAACTAACATAAAACTAATTATTAAATTCACCACATGCTAAAATGAATCTCTGAAAACTAGATACATATAGTAGGTGAAAGTAATAATAAACTGCTGTGGGCCCGGCAATGTACCAACTGTGCGCGCATCCCTAATAAACCTGAGGTAGCAAATCCCGAATCCATTAGGGTTCTACTAGGTTATCTAAACCTAGGGGCAACTAGGAGCCCATCCCATACTAGGTTATCTAAACCTAGAGGCAACTTGGAGCCTATCCCTGGACCGGAGTCCGGTACAATACCAACCGAAAATAAAATAATCCTTTATACTTTTCTTTCATTTTCTGATTCTTGCTTTTACTAGGTTATCTAAACCTAGGGGCAACTAGGAGCCCATCCCGTTGGACCTTGGTCTCAATCATTAACTGAAGCAAGAATTTCTATTCTTTAATGCTTTTTATAGCATTAACTGAACTGAAAATTTAACAAACACCTAACCTGCTCCTTGACCCAAACTGAAGGGTAATACAACGTGCTTGTTCATAATTTACGATTTCTAATCGTAGAACCTACATATAAGGGAATAAAGCATACGAAAAATCAACCGAAACTACTTATACTGCAGGTGAGGGGTACTTACATCCTGCGCTAGGTTTTCTTACGAATAAAATCGAAATTCCTGAGGGAACGTCGAACTACAACGTTCTTCTTGCTTCTTGGCGTTCTCCTCGCGTCTACGAGGGTCCCCGTAGAGAATAGGGCATCTTGAGACCTTCCCTTTGCTTCCCCTTTGTCTTGGGCGGCAAGAGAGGAGGAGAGAAGGAGGAGGAGATGCAAGAGAGGAAGAGGAGAAGAGGAGGGGGCGTCGGCGCACCTAGGGCTCACGCAACCTCAAAAACACCTCCTTTAATTCTTTCATTTCTTATTTATATAAAGCTATGAAATAAACCCTAAGTTGAATATATACATGTATATCTCGAATATTCTATTACTTCATTCAAGAAAACCCTTATGGAACTAATGGTTAATAGAACCATGATAAAGGTTTAAACCCATTAGAGGTCGCGGGTTCAAAACTCGCCTAATGCCACCAACTCATCTTCTTTATTTTTGGCACTTCTTTTTATGGAAAAAATCCATAAAAATATCTAAAAATTCTAGAAAATTCCTAGAATATTTCTAAAATTATTTTAGGAAATTTTTGAGCGTTACAATCCCCCATACCTTGTAAAAAGTTCGTCCTCGAACTTAAAACAACTTTGGATATTTCTGTTTCATGCTGTCCTCTGGTTCCCATGTTGCCTCTTCTACGTTGTGATTTTGCCATATAACTTTCACTAATGGTACCTCCTTGTTCCGCAATTTCTAACTGCTCGGTCTATTATCTGAATAGGCCGACTATCATAGCTGAGATCTTCGTGGACTTGTACCGTCTATGGCTCTATCACTTGGGTGGCATCTACGAAATGCTTCTTCAGCATGGAAACATGAAATACATTGTGGATAGCTGACATCTCCGGAGGTAGCTCTAACTCATAAGCCACTTTGCCAACTCTTCTAGTGATGGGGTATGGTCCTACATATCTGGGACTTAGCTTGCCCTTCTTCCCAAAACACATTACTCCCTTCATGGGAGCCACTCTGAGGAACACTGAATCCCCAACTTCAAACTCTAATGGTCTGCGCCGTGTATCAGCATAGCTCTTCTGGCAGCTTTGAGCTGTTTCTATTCTCTGGCGGATCTGCTGTATGGCTACGGTGGTATCATCTATAAGATCTGTCTGTAGGCCTAACTCTTGCCTCTCACCACCCTCGTACCAACAGATAGGAGATCTACACCTCCGCCCATATAAAGCCTAATAGGGTACCATGCCGATAGTGGCCTGATAACTATTGTTGTAGGCGTATTCTGCTAAGCACAAGTATCTGCACCAACTGCCCTTGAAATCTAGAGCACAAGCTCTGAGCATATCTTCTAGTACTTGATTAACTCTCTCTGTCTGACCATCTGTCTGAGGATGGAAAGCTGTGCTAAACTTCAGTTTGGTGCCTAGTGCTGTCTGTACGCACTCCCAGAAGTGCGAAGTGAACCTACTGTCCCTATCTGAAATGATAGTTCTAGGGACTCCATGTAGTCTGACAATCTCCTTGAGGTGTAACTGAGCTAGCTGTTACATGGAATAGGAGATCCTGATAGCTAGGAAGTGGGCAAACTTAGTCAATCTGTCTACTATTACCCAGATTGCATCATATTCATTCGTTGTTCTGGGTAGTCCCACTATAAAATCTATGGAAGTTTCTTCCCATTTCCATTCTGGAATCTGAATAGGCTACAGAACTCCACCTGGTCTCTGATGTTCTGCCTTGACTCTATGGCATGTCAGACATGTACTGACATATCTGACGATGTCTCTCTTCATCCCAGGCCACAAAAAACGTCCCCTGAGGTCTTGGTACATTTTGGTGGAACCAGAATGCATTGTATAAGGAAATCTATGTGCGTCCTCTAGGATCTTCCTTCGGAGCTCTTCTTGGTTCGGAACACATAAGCGGTCACCGTAGTACAGTGTCCCATTATCTGATAGGCGAAATTCTTCATTTTTGGCTTTTGCTATCCCCTGCTTGATTTTCTAAAGGTCAGGATCTTGATCCTGTGCTGTCTGGATGTCTTCAATCAGGGTTGACACTAATGTCAAAGTGGAGAGCTGCCCAACTAAAATTTCTAGTCCGAACTTTGATAACTCTTTCCGAAGGGGCTGTGACATTGTGGACAAAGCTAGTAGGGTGGCACTAGATTTTCTGCTAAGTGCATCTGCCACCTTATTAGCTTTACCTAGATGGTAGAGGATGTCAATGTCATAATCCTTGACTAGCTCAAGCCACCTGCATTGTCTCATGTTCAGATCCTTCTGAGTAAAGAAATACTTTAGACTCTGATGATCTGTGAAAATCCTACACTGAGCTCCGTATAAGTAATGCCTCCAAATCTTGAGAGCGAACACTACTACAGCTAGCTCAAGGTCATGGGTAGGGTAATTCTTCACATAATCCTTGAGTTATCTAGAGGGATAGGCAATAACCTTGACATTCTGCATCAGCACTGCTCCAAGTCCTAATTTAGACGCATTGCTATATATGTCAAAGCTGTCAGTGGTCTCTGGAAGAGTTAGGATGGGAGCACTAGTCAATCTTCTCTTTAATTCTGTAAAACTGTCCTCGCAGTCCTCTGTCCACTGAAACTTTCTGTTCTTTCTGGTAAGAGCTGTCAGTGGGGAGGCTATTCTGGAGAAATTCTCTACGAACTTCCTGTAGTAACCGGCTAAACCCAAAAAACTTCTGATCTCACTGGCATTCTTCGGTCTGATCCAGTTACTTACTGTTTCTATTTTGCTGGGGTCTACCATCACCCCTTCCTTGGAGATGATGTGACCTAGGAAAGACACCTGATCGAGCCAGAATTCACATTTTGAGAATTTTGCATACAGCTGGCTCTGCTGTAGAATCTGCAATACTGTCCTGAGATGCTCAGCATGTTCCTCCTGAGTTCCTGAGTAGATAAGAATGCCATCAATGAAGACGATGACAAACATATCTAAGTACTCCCTGAATACTCTGTTCATGAGGTCCATAAATGTCGCTGGAGCATTTGTGACCCCAAAAGGCATGACTTCAAACTCGTAGTGTCCATATCTGATTCTGAAAGCTGTCTTGGGAATATCACCCTCTCTGACTTTGACTTGGTGATAGCCGGATCTCAAATCTATCTTTGAGAAGACTGTGGATCCCTTTAGCTGATCAAACAAATCATCGATCCTGGGTAGAGGGTACCGGTTCTTAATGGTGACTTGATTCAAAGCTCGGTAATCTATGTTGGATCGAGAAAACCGATAGAGGGGGGGTAGTGAATATCGGAGATCGTTTTTCGGAAACACTTAGAGCAAGTACGCAGCGAAAATTAATAAAAACAAAATCACACAGAGACACGGTCGATTTTACTTGGTTCGGAGCCTGGGTCGACTCCTACTCCAAGGCTCACGGTCGTTGACCGTTTACTTTGGGCAATTCTATATGAGGCGCAAATAGTTTACAAAAGATTATTACAGAATTTAGTACAGTAAACTTAAATAGCTCTTTTACCTACATCCGAGGTAGATCGACTTTTTCGGAGCAGCAGGACGTCGTCGGCTTGAGTTGGAAGGATTCTGTGGCGAAGCGCGAGAGCAGAAGAGCGTAGAAGTGTTGATTGGCAGTTGTTCGAGATGTTCTTTGAAGCCTGGGCGTTGGGTGCTATTTATAGCACCTCGGGGCGCCCTGGACGTCGGGGGTGCCCCCCCCCCCCCACGTGTCAAGCGATCCGCGCTTCGCTCGGTCAAGCTCTATCCCACTCGAATAGGGATGAGTTTTAACACTGGGGGCGCCCTGCTTGACCTCTTCAGCGCGGGCTTCTCGGCTGGCTAGTGTAATCGGCTTCGCTGGCGTAGGCGCGGGGCGCCTTGGCTGCTGAGGGCGCCCTGGGCGCTGAGGGCGCCCTGGCTGCTAGGGGCGCCCCGGCCAGTATTCAGTCGAAGCTCCTTTTGCTTCATTTGTTTCATGTTCACCTTGGGGGCGCCCTGGACACTCAGGGCACCCTACTCAGCTGCTGCCTCACTCCTTTGAGGCTCTCTGAGCTGTAGACACTCATTCCTTTGGTCCTGCATCCAGGGTTAGTCCGAAAACAACATAAAGCAGTAAGTTGTTAGTTTCATACAGCCTTAGCTGTCTTGGTTCTGACTTTGGGCCTCCAAAATGAAGCCCTAGGTCGAACCGACGTCAACTGTTCCCTCGACGGGGAACGCGTCCTCACCTACTCCTCTCGGGAGAATGTACCTGATGCCAACCGTTCCTCTGGTTGGACTTTTACCTTGCGGTCCTTCGCCAGGTCTTGGATACCGAGCTGTCCTTCGCCCGGTGCCTAGCAGTCCTTCGCTAGGGCTTTTCACTCTGGCATTCCTTTGCCAGTGCCTAGCTAGAGCTTTTTGATGACTAGCAGCCCTTCGCTAGTTGCCTAGCAGTCCTTTGCTAGGACTTTGTGACTAGCAGCCCTTTGCTAGTTGCCTAGTAGTCCTTCACTAGGACTTGGTGACTAGCAGCCCTTCGCTAGTTGCCTAGCAGTCCTTCGCTAGGGCTTTGTATCCTGGCATTCCTTCGCCAGGTGCCTAGCAGCCCTTCGCTAGGACTTTGTTTCTGCACACTCAAGTAACTTTATTAGATCACAAATAAACTTAACTTTGAATCCTTTGCCAATATCAAAACAAGGTTCGATATGGTGCTTCCTACACCAACAATCTCTCCCTTTTTGATTTATGGTAACACAATTCAAAGTTAAGTAAAAACTTATAACAGTTAAGAACATAAGGTAAGCAATGAAGTGTAATAACAGTTAAGAACATAAGGTAAGCAATGAAGTGTAACTGTTTATGAACAGAATAAATGTAGAGTTGTAAAAAAATTCTTTATTTCTCATACTCCCCCTAAAACCCTGAATACTTGTGTTATAAAACACTTAAGACACTTAACTTTGACCTTTCCTCCCCCTTTGACATATATCAAAAACAGACATGGGCGAACAAGGTTTCTAGTAGAGAGTTTTAAAACATAGCTGTCTAGAAAAACTTTCAGTAATGGATTTCATAATTTTCAAAAAAAATGATGTTCAAAGTAATGGATGTTTTGAAAATGCATGAAGCTCCCCCTTTAAAAAAAACTTGCAACAACTTGCAATATAGTTTTCAAAAAAAACTTAACAGTAAATTACTTAGCTAACATTTTGAAAACAAGTTTCTCTTAAAAATTTCAACTTTTGCACTCATAGAGAAATTTTGTGCATTAAAAACCATTTTTACTTGGAAAAACCTTTAAATAGACAAGTTTTTGCTGACACACAGATTTGTTTACTGAGAAAGTCTTACTTAGAAACATTTGCCAAAAATTTCAAAGGGTTTTTGCTCAGACAAACTTTGTTTACTAAGAATACTTTTTTTGAAATAAAATTTAAGGAAAAATGTGTGTATCAGAGCTTATGAGTTTTGAAAAAATACTTAGTATAATTCTGAAAGTATACCACATAGCTTAAAAAAACCGCTTTAAAAAAAATATTTTGTATTTGTAGGCAAGTCTTTAGAAAATTTACGCACTTAGAACACTATTGCCTTAGAAAAGTATTTAGAAAAGACTTTTCAAAATATTGTACTCATAAAAAGATTTTCATTTAACAAATAGTACATTTTTACTTTGAACAAGATTGAAAAGATAACATTATATTTTGAAAAATAGTAGTACTTTTGAAAGATGATATGCATATTTTGAAAAATATAAGTACTTTTGAAAAAAAACATTGTAGCATAATACTTGACTTGGTTTCTTTTCCAATCTAACACAATCCTAGGAAACCTTATTATCTACAAGGACATTTCCATAAGTGTCTTGAAAAATTTTCAATGTCAAGTATTATTTTCTAAGGTATTTCAAAAATAATTTTATAAGCCACAAAAACATTTTAAAATAATAATATTTTGTAAAACAGATTACTTATGTTTTCGACACAATTTTGAAAATATAGTGTATGAAAACATATTATTTAAAAACATTTAATAACTCTTTTAATTTGACCACCCCCTAAACTTGAAACAGTTCTTGGAAGCTTGTTGACTACATGTATTCTTCCTCTAAGTCTTTAGGGTTCAGTTCAGATCAAAGGAATTTATCTAATAAATAATTACCAAAAAATTTCAGAAATTTCTTCTTGTGACTCAAACTCCCCCTAAATTTGACACATCCTAGGAGTCCTTGTAGATCATGAAGTGGACCTTCCTCTGTGTCTTTAGGGTTTATTAAAATCAAAAGAATAACTTGAATAACCTTCTAGATATGATAACTTTTAAGGAGATAAAATTTTAAAACCACAACTTGAAATGAAGACAATTTTTAAAGCATAAGCCCAAAAAAATTTGAAATGATAATGGTTTTTCAAAGTAATATACCAAGGTGTTTGAGCCAATTTTGGAAAACCTTATTTTGAGATGATAATAAGTTTTAGAGCATAAGGTTTTTGAAAAATTTGAATTTTTCGAAAAAGGTTAAGAATAACCCCCCTATATCCAGCACAGCCTGACTTTTATCTAAGTTTCTTAAGGGATTTCAGTGTTGACTCAGTTGACT
Source organism: Boesenbergia rotunda (assembly GCA_024364735.1). NCBI lineage: Eukaryota > Viridiplantae > Streptophyta > Magnoliopsida > Zingiberales > Zingiberaceae > Boesenbergia > Boesenbergia rotunda. The sequence continues at coordinate 503,137 of JAGFNQ010000631.1, forward strand.
ATGAGTTGACTATGTTTGACAATTAATAGCATCTTGACTATGTTTGACTCAGTTGACTTTTAAAATGAGTCTATCGTGATATTTAACATGAAATTTGAAAAAAAAAAGAGATGAAAAGTAAGGTACAGTAAACTGAATTAATTTGAAAAATAAAGATTTATGCTTTTAGGTCCTAGATGTCTCACCCAATTCTATGTGGTAAAACATGTTAACCTTATGGGTTATGTGAGACAAATATTTAATTTTGAAAAATTGGTTAATTTTGAAGCATTAAACCTTAGTTTAAAAGGTTAAATTTGATTTTTGAGAAAATTAAAATTTAGAGAGTTATGTTTGTTCGGTTGAATTAAATTTTAATTTTGAAAGTTGTTTAGTTGAATTAAATTTGAATTTTAAATTTGATTTAATTGAATTAATTTGAATTTGATTAAATTGAGTTTAATTGAATTTAATTGATTTAATTAAGATTTAATTGAATTTAATTGATTTAATTAAGATTTAATTATATTTAATTGATTTAATTGAGATTTAATTTAATTGATTTAATTAAGATTTAATTGATTTAATTAAGATTTAATTGAATTTAATTGATTTAATTAAGATTTAATTGAATTTAATTGATTTAGTTAAGATTTAATTGAATTAATTTAGTTGGTTGGGTTGGATTCAACTTTTAGGTCCTAAGCATCTCACCCATTTCTAAGTGACAAAACAGGATATCCTTAACTGTTTTGTGAGATGCATTAAATTTTATCTTTTAATTAAAATTAAAAGCTATGATTTGATTGAAGCTTGTGTTAGATTCAAGTTTAACAAACGACAATTTGAAAGTAAGTTTCAATAATCGGCTTCCAGGTCTTGGCGAGGCACAGAGGCCTTCTTTGGCCGTAGCCTTATTGGATCAACAATCCTTTCCTAGACAAAGCCTTTTAAAAAAATTTTATTTTCAAATTGCTTTCTGAGAAACTTTGGTCTAACTAGCTTGGGATTCGGAGAGGTAGCTTGGGCTAGTTCCACCAGAATAAAAAGACCAAATAGGGTACTCCTTACCCTACATGACTTCTTAGTCAGGCTTCCCTAAGGTACTATCATCAAACCTTGTCCTAATACTAGGCTTTTCAAGTTTCAATTAATCAGGTCCTTATCTAACCATTTCTAGTTCTAAGAAATAAAAAGCAGCACTCAATTAAAGCAAACAAGAAAAAATTGATCTAAGTTATATCATAATCGAAATAAAACTCTGGATTTTCAAAAACAGCATGGTTGTGAGTTAAGTTTTCTAACGTATTAATCTTAACTAATTTATATGAATTAATTACGTTCTTTGAAATAAATATTAGATTTTCAAATATTAAAAACTTACTTTTTTCGATTGTTTGTCTAGTACTCTTGTGATGATCACGAGCTAGTCGGACCAGTTTGGGTTGATCTCCTTTATTGTCTTCAAATATTGAGTCTGAGTTGGACTCTGGTACTGGTTGAGGCCACTTTTGCAGTTCTCTTGGAGTTTTCCCTGCAATGAAAACTATACCTTCCTCGACCATTGCAGTATCAGCTCGATTATTTAACCTTAATTTAGAAGAAACTGATTCAAAATTAGTTACCAATTTTGTCTCAGAAAGCTCGTCGTCTGACTCAGGTTCGATTTCAACGTCGGGTGTCGAGTCTGACTCGGCTGTTTGTGCTTGGACCGAGACTGCAAGATAACTCTTGTAATCTTCTTCTTCATTTGATTCGTCCGATGATTCAAACATCTCTCCTTCAAAGACCTCAATATCGGAGCTCTTTTCGTGTAGGCTGAGTAGCTTCTCCCACATCTCTTTAGCACATCCAAATGAACCGACTAGCTTGAGTTGTTCATTGGTTAGACCGCATTGTATGATCACTGTTGCCTTAGCATCAGTCTCGATCTTCCTCAGAGTTGGTTCATCCAATTTGTCCCAAGCGATTGATGTTCCATCTTCCGTGGGGAATCTGAACCCCGTTTGGATTATCGACCATAACTCCATATTAGCCTTCAGGTGGGATTCTATTTGACTTCTCCAGGAGTTGAATTTTCGCCAGAGAAGAGCGGTGGGCGAATGCTATTCCATTCTTGATTTGCCATTTAAAATCCTTACACACAACAGAAATAACCGAAATGTACCAAGACTTGGTCTTGGATTAGTAGTGCAGGAGAAAGAAAAAAAATAGCCCCAAAAAAATATTGCACGACTTTCGAGGCAGGATAATAATAAAATAATAAAAATAATTTATGATAAATTTTTGAAAATGTTGATTTTTTCAATTATGATTAATAATGACAAAGTAAAAATTTAATGTTTGAAAAAATTTTGTTCGAATTAAAGTAGCACGAATTTCGAGAAAAATATTAAAATAATAATAAAAAATTTATGACAAATTTTTAAAAGTTGATCGTTTTAACAATTCTAACTTATGGTGAAAAAATGAGAATTCAAAATTGAAAAAGGCGAAAAAATATCGAGTGGTGTTGATTAACTAGAAAGAAAAGAAATAAGATTAAAAATTTTGTAAATCCGAAAAACTTTCAAACTGGTGGTTGCACCAAGTTTGAACTACCCCGCTCTGATACCACTTGTTGGATCGAGAAAACCGATAGAGGGGGGTGAATATCGGAGATCATTTTTCGGAAACACTTAGAGCAAGTACGCAGCGAAAATTAATAAAAACAAAATCACACAGAGACACGGTCGATTTTACTTGGTTCGGAGCCTGGGTCGACTCCTACTCCAAGGTCCGCGGTCGTTGACCGTTTACTTTGGGCAATTCTATATGAGGCGCAAATAGTTTACAAAAGATTATTACAGAATTCAATACAGTAAACTTAAATAGCACTTTTACCGACGTCCGAGGTAGATCGACTTTTTCGGAACAGCAGGACGTCGTCGGCTCGAGTTGGAAGGATTCTGGGGCGAAGCACGAGAGCAGAAGAGCGTAGAAGCGTTGATTGGTAGTTGTTCGAGATGTTCTTTGAAGCCTGGGCGTTGGGTACTATTTATAGCACCTCGGGGCGCCCTGGACGTCGGGGGCGCCCCCCCACGTGTCAAGTGATCCGCGCTTCGCTCGGTCAAGCTCTATCCCACTCGAATAGGGATGAATTTTGACACTGGGGGCGCCCTGCTTGACCTCTTCAGCGCGGGCTTCTCGGCTGGCTAGTGTAATCGGCTTCGCTGGCGTAGGCGCGGGGCGCCTTGGCTGCTGAGGGCGCCCTGGGCGCTGAGGGCGCCATGGCTGCTGAGGGCGCCCTGGCTGCTAGGGGCGCCCCGGCCAGTATTCAGTCGAAGCTCCTTTTGCTTCATTTGTTTCATGTTCACCTTGGGGGCGCCCTGGACACTCAGGGCGCCCTACTCAGCTGCTGCCTCACTCCTTTGAGGCTCTCTGAGCTGCAGACACACGTTCCTTTGGTCCTGCATCCAGGGTTAGTCCGAAAACAACATAAAGCAGTAAGTTGTTAGTTTCATACAGCCTTAGCTGTCTTGGTTCTGACTTTGGGCCTCCAAAATGGAACCCTAGGTCGAACCGACGCCTACTGTTCCCTCGACGGGGAACGCGTCCTCACCTACTACTCTCGGGAGAATGTACCTGATGCCAACCGTTCCTCTGGTTGGACTTTTGCCTTGCGGTCCTTCGCCAGGTCTTGGATACCGAGCTGTCCTTCGCCCGGTGCCTAGCAGTCCTTCGCTAGGGCTTTTCACTCTGGCATTCCTTCGCCAGTGCCTAGCAGTCCTTTGCTAGGGCTTTTTGATGACTAGCAGCCCTTCTCTAGTTGCCTAGCAGTCCTTCGCTAGGACTTTGTGACTAGCAGCCCTTTGCTAGTTGCCTAGCAGTCCTTCGCTAGGACTTGGTGACTAGCAGCCCTTCGCTAGTTGCCTAGCAGTCCTTCGCTAGGGCTTTGTATCCTGGCATTCCTTCGCCAGGTGCCTAGCAGCCCTTCGCTAGGACTTTGTTTCTGCACACTCAAGTAACTTTATTAGATCACAAATAAACTTAACTTTGAATCCTTTGCCAATATCAAAACAAGGTTCGATATGGTGCTTTCTGCACCAACAATCTATACACAGGCGTATGGACCCGTCTTTCTTCTTCACGAACAACACTGGAGCTCCCCATGGTGAATGACTAGGGCGGATGAAGCCCTTGTCGAGTAACTCCTGTAGTTGCTCCTGAAGTTCTTTTAATTCTGCTGGAGCCATACGGTATGGTGCTTTTGAGATCGGATTTGTACCCGGAACGAGTTCGATCTCAAATTCAATCTCTCTGTCAGGTGCTAGGCCTGGTAGCTCATCAGGGAAAACTACTGGGTAGTCGCATACCACTCGGACCTCTTCTAGCTTTTGGTCCTTCTCTTGCGTGGCATTGACTACATATGCTAGAAATCCAGTACATCCTGTATTCAGCAGTTTCTGTGCTTTCATGGCTGAGAGAAATTTTCTGGCCTTCTTCTTTGGTTCTCCGATGTATTCAAACCGTTCTCCTGCCTCTGGTTGGAATACGACTTTCCTTTTTCGGCACTCTATGGAAGCGTCGTATTTGCTCAGGAAGTCCATCCCAAAAATGACATCATAGTCGGACATATTCAGTATTACCAGATCACAGTAAAGCTCTCTGTCTGAAATGCTGACTGGTATGGCACGGAGCCAGAGCGTAGATGCCATGATGTCTCCGGAGGGCAGAGTAGTCAGGAACTGACCACTAAGTACATCTGGAGGTACTTCTAGTTTTTCGGCGAATGTCCTGGATACATATGAATGGGTTGCCCCAGTATCGAAAAGTACAGATGCATGCAGGTTTAAAATACTAATCTGACCTGTAACAACTGTAGAGGCAGTGGCTACATCCTCTCTGGTCAGTGAGAAAACCCGTGCATTGGTAGTAGCTGGTGGAGCTTCTAATCTGCCTTGACTGATCTGAGGACCCTCTAGTGTAGTCTGCATCAGGTGAAGCTGGGTCGGCTTACCTCCATACTGAATAGGCTGTGGGGGAGGTAAGTTGGCCTTGTTAGGGCATTGCTTGGCCATATGCCCTTCCTGACCACAGCTGTAGCACCCTCGTGTGCCCAGGCGGTAGACTCCTGAGTGTTGTCTACCACACGTGGAACAGGTGGGATACTTGGTTTGCTTGTTGGCTGGCTCCCCTTTCGGATTGTTCCACTGCTTTCTTTTGCCTTGACTCTTTCCTTTCCAGTTAGAGTTGGAGCCCTGGGGTTTCTGAGTTCCTGTGCTACTGCCTTGGCCCTTATTCTCTGTCACGACTGTCTTCTGCTTCCGCATGCTGTTCAGGTAATGCTCGGCGATCAGAGCACTGCTCACTAGTTCTTCTGAGGTTTGCGGCCTATGGATGCCGCTGGCCACATTCAGTGCTATCTCTGGCCTTAGCATTTTGAGCATTAGCCTGACTCGCTCTCGTTCGATGCTGACTAATTTGGGACACAGACGCGCCAACCTGCTGAATCTCTTCACGGCTTCCTCTACTGATCGGTTGCCCTGCCGAAATTCCGTGAACTCGTCGTAGTGGCAGTTTGTGACCCGCATGTGGAAGAATTCTTCAAAGAACTCTTCTTCAAAACTAGCCCAGGTCAACTGATTGACTGGGCATTTTATCTTGATACGCTCCCACCACATACGTGCGTCTCCGGCTAGGCAGAAGGAGGCGCACTTCACTTTCTCATGCTCTGGCCAGTCTAGGAGCTCCATGGTACTCTCCATGGTCTTGAACCAAGCTTGGGCATCCTATGGTTCACTGGTGCCTGAGAAGGTCCCTGGTTTGATCTTCTGCCACTGGATCAGATAAGCTTCCCTTTTTGCCCCTGTTGCTGGGGCTACTGGCATGTCTGGTGGGACCGGTGCCACAGGTGGAACCTCCGTCACTATCGGCGTCTCCACCTAGGGCTCTGGGGTAACAGTGGGAGTAGCCTGCTGATTAGCTGTTAGAGCAGCAATTACTTGCTGCTGTTCCGCTACTTGTCTCTGTAGTTGTGCTACTACCTCTGTCAGGTCCGCTGGAGGCACTGAGTGGTTTGACTCCTGCTGAGGCTCAGTAACTGGTGCTCTCCTAGCTGAGCGCCCTCTTGCCATTATCTAAAATAGAAGAGGGTCCTACAGTTCATATTTTAATTATAAAAACATGCTATCAGATATAATCTAAAGTATTAAACATGCTTCCGTTAACTGTAAACAAGAACTGACTAGAACACAGATAGCATGAATAACATGAAAATACTATAAATCTGAAAGCAAGAAAATATAGTAATGTGAGGGATACTCTTACTTAGAAGCTGCAGGTCTGATGCTGATGTGTGTGAGGAGGAAAGATGGAACTTGATCTGATACCACTTTGTAACGACCCGCCTTCTGGTACTAAGCATTAAGGCGGATCGCTACTACTAACTGACTAATTACTGATTTCTGATAATGCTGAACCAACTGGGAGAATTTAAAATTTCTTATTTCGCTATTTACTAAACTTACAATTCATAATCATGTTTAAAGTACTAACCAGCCAAAATAAAATAAAAAATTTAATTTTATTAGCTTGGCCAGGATTCGATCCCCTAACCTCTACATTGCATGACTAAAGCACTAACCAACTGCTCTACACCACTTTTGTTTTACACAATACCAGTCGACTGCTATATATGCCAGTCGACTGGTCAGGCCACAGAATGTTTCTGTGCCCGACACCAGTCGACTGGTAACTGAACCAGTCGACTGGTAGTTCTGAAAATCCAGATTTCAGATTTCCAGAACTTATCAAACTTGAGCTACAATGTACCAATTTCGTATCCGACAAGCATAACGACATAAATAAAGTTTCATAGTTATTCTAGGGCATTTATTTCATGTTTTTGGAGGGTTTCTAGCATGCATAGCAACTTAGAGATCGCAAATCAACATATAGAAGCAATAACAGGAACGTGACAAGTTTGTATCAAGTTCTTATTAAAACTATTCATCGTTCAAGTCTAAGGGCATCCTTAGCAACTAGGTGGCATTCTATATAGTGCATTAATCTCAGAACAAGCATATCCTAAGTATTTAGCATGTGCATCAAAAGTATCAAGTTCTTACCCCTAAAGCTTAAGCATGGATCCAAATCACCATATTACAAGTAGTAACTCATATCATTCAACAACCACCAAACAATTATTAAATCAGGTAAATAAGCTACTTTAGGTACCCTAGGCACCCCAAATAACGAGTCTAAACAAGTTAATACATGGTTCTCATAATATATTGCGAAATAACTAAAGAAGCATGAAAAGGACTATTTCTATGCTTTGCAAGTTCCGAAGACTTTTATTCCAACTGCACCATCACACACACATTGCATCAAGCCCGCCGCCTCCGCTACTAGTGCTTTCCTTTACCTGTATCTGCAGTATAAGAAAATGCAAACTAATAAGCATAAAGCTTAGTAAGTACCATCTAGCCTCACAAAACTATACAAACTCGCATTGTGCTTTTGTAAAACATGCTTTGCAAATACACGCTCATGTCCATAAATAATCATGCTATGCTCATGCTAAAAATACATATCATAGAATGTCATGACATATAACTGAGACATGGCACATACTGAACTAAAACTGAAAACTGAGCTATAGCATGATATACATATCTGAACTGAAACTGAAACCAACTAACATAAAACTAATTATTAAATTCACCACATACTAAAATGAATCTCTAAAAACTAGATACATATAGTAGGTGAAAGTAATAATAAACTGCTGTGGGCCCGGCAATGTACCAATTGTGCGCGCATCCCTAATAAACCCGAGGAAGCAAATCCTGAATCCATTAGGGTTCTACTAGGTTATGTAAACCTAGGGGCAACTAGGAGCCCATCCCATACTAGGTTATCTAAACCTAGAGGTAACTTGGAGCCTATCCCTGGACCAGAGTCCGTTACAATGCCAACTGAAAATAAAATAATCCTTTATACTTTTCTTTCATTTTCTGATTCTTGCTTTTACTAGGTTATCTAAACCTAGGGGCAACTAGGAGCCCATCCCGTTGGACCTTGGTCCCAATCATAAACTGAAGCAAGAATTTCTATTCTTTAATGCTTTCTATAACATTAACTGAACTAAAAATTTAACAAACACCTAACGTGCTCCTTGACCCAAACTGAAGGGTAATACAACGTGCTTGTTCATAATTTATGATTTATAATCGTAGATCCTACATATAAGGGAATAAAGCATATGAAAAATCAACCGAAACTACTTATACTGCAGGTGAGGGGTACTTACATCCTACGCTAGGTTTTTTACGAATAAAATCTGAAATTCCTGAGGGAACGTTGAACTACAACGTTCTTCTTGCTTCTTGGCGTTCTCCTCACGTCTACGAGGGTCCCCGTAGAGAATAGAGCCTCTTGAGACCTTCCCTTTGCTTCCCCTTTGTCTTGGGCGGCAAGAGAGGAGGAGAGAAGGAGGAGGAGACGCAAGAGCGGAAGAGGAGAAGAGGAGGGGGCGTCGGCGCACCTACGGCTCACGCAACCTCAAAAACACCTCCTTTAATTTTTTCATTTCTTATTTATATAAAGCTATAAAATAAACCCTAAGTTGAATATATACATGTATATCTCGAATATTCTATTACTTCATTCAAAAAAACCCTTATGGAACTAATGGTTAATAGAACCATGATAAAGGTTTAAAGCCATTAGAGGTCGAGGGTTCAAAACTCGCCTAATGCCACCAACTCATCTTCTTTATTTTTGGCACTTCTTTTTATGAAAAAATTCCATAAAAATATCTAAAAATTTCAGAAAAATCCTAGAATATTTCTAAAATTATTTTAGGAATTTTTTGGCCGTTACATCTGCGATCCTTCCACCTCATCCCCTGGGGCCCGAGAACAATGCCGGACTGAGCGAGCATGCGACGGTCCAGACGGCAGTCTTGTCGAACCATGAGCACAATGCGGCCCTGTGAAACTTCGATGCCAACCGACTCCAGCCAGGCAGTGATGATATGGCCGAATGGCATGTAGACTGACTGGGTGGACGACATACTGTGGACGATGATGAAAAAATAGACCGAAGCCACTGGGTCAAAGTCCAACTGCTGATGCATCCCGTAGAGCATCAAGCAGTGGAACGGGTGAATCTCATCTAGGTGTTTCGAAGTAGTTGGAAGGAGACAATTGATGATGATCTTAAACAAAACATAGTCAATGGGAGAGAGGCGAAGAGCAGAAAATGTCGGAAAGTCACGGTTGTGTTCACTGGAACCCCTTGGCCTGGGATGACCAAGAAAATACTCGTAGATGGAATCAGACGTGACTCCATCAAAGGGGACTGGAAGAGGGTCAGGAAGATAAGGGTAGAGAGAAAAGACATTGTTAGACCTGTGGTAACCAAGAAAGTCAGTAAAAATTGACCGATTAAAAGCAAGATAGATACTAGCAACACGGGTCCTCCACCCCGTGTCCTCTCCACTCACCATGTTATTATAGAATTCAGAGACCAAGTCAAGGTTGATCAGCCTCTCAAGGTAATGAATAGATTGAAGATTATAATGTGCAATAATTTATCGGACTGTCGGGCAATGTTCATAGATGAAGGATTGGTCTATAGTTCGACATGGCATTAGTTTGAAATTGTGCCACTGAAAATTTAACGCAAGAGTGACACTCTGAAATCGAGTATGTGCAGGTGGTGGAGGCCTTGGAGAAGGTGTAGATATTGAAGGGCCTTTGCCCTTTGAGCTTCCCTCCATAGGTTCCTTACCCTTAGAAGATTTTCTAGAGATTGGAATAGATAAATATGATCAAGATAAGGTTAAACCCAATCAGAGAACGTGATCAAGACACAATGATTAACAGAACACAGTTGGATCAGGGAACCAAGATTTGATCATAGAGTGATAATCATAAAGTGAAGCATTCGATCAAGAGGGTCACGACCAAAAGTCACAGCCAAAACAAGGATAACGGCACAACACACCCAAAATATGGTTAGCTTCAAATATAAACACTATAGACTGATTTGTAAGGAAAAACTGAGACAAAAGCTTACTTAGGTGACATTGGTGAAGTTCTTGGAGGTTGGAAGAACAGGTTGCGCAGCAAAAGGGCTCTCGCTGAACGAGATGAGCGCAAGAAAACCTTCAGAGAGAGACTTAACAGGAAGAAGAGAAAACTCGTAGGAGCCCCCTCAGAACCGCACGCACACTCTCGAGGAGGAAGAAGGAGATGAGGAAGACTCTCAGAGACGCAAGGTAGAGGTATTCGGCACTAGGGTTTAGCAATGAGAGATTTTTCGTGAAATTAATCAGTTGGTGGAGCGGTCCACCAACCGTAATTTAATGCGATTTAACAGATCACCGTTCGATCTGGTAGCGCCCAGACCGATTAGGCTATAGCCTGATCGGACTGGCATGGTCCTAATCGGTTGGGAGACCGATCAGGAGCGCTCCTGATCGATCGGTTGATCGATCAGGACACGAACAGTAGGGTTTGAAGGGAAACCTGTGAGCCCCCTGATCGGTCTGTGGACCGATCCCAATCATGGTGCCAGATCGGTCCGAGGACCGATCCAGGCTAGCTCAGTAAGTTTGGTCAGAATTTCGGAAAGTCACTGCTGCCTCTCTGATCAGTCTGTGGACCGATCGTTACAGGGTGGAGCCAGATCGGTCCGGGGACCGATCAACCTTACGCCTGATCGGTCGAGTGACCGATCAGGGTTCCTGAAACTCCCAGATTCGATCAGAAACTTTCAGTTTCAGATTGTTACTCGATTTCCAAAGGGATATGGTGAAAGATATCGATCTTGGAAGCCATCCCTCATCTATAATTGGTCCCCAATCAAGGATCAAGGGTCCTTAGGGTTTTAACAAGTCACTTTGCTCCACCCAAGTGGAGTCAAACTCAAACAACAATCATTCAAACAAGTTATGCTAAATCCAAGGTTCCAATCAAGTTTCGTTGATCGGAATGTCCAAGTATGATCATGGAGCCAAATACACATATGTTATGCCTTGGTTTTCCCCATACTTGGTCACCAAAGTGATTATTATCTCGTTAACTTAATTTCTCAAGGGATGCAATGACATTTCGAGAAATTAAGTTGATGTAATGACATTTCGAGAAATTGAGTTGATCCTAACATCTCACCCCATTTCTAGCAAACAAAAATGTTTAGGTAAACCTTATAGTTTGTGTGAGATGTCCCCAAAGTTACCCAATTGTTTCCCATCAATTTCGAAGTAGTCATAGAGGGTGTTGAATGCATTTTGAAAACTATGAAGCGCGACACATTCCCAACTCCCGTCTTAGGAAACTAAATTCATTTTCGGGAAGTGGTTTAGTGAAAATGTCAGCTAGGTTTGATTTAGACTCTACATGCGAGAGTACAATATCTCCCCTAGCTACATGATCCCTAATAAAGTGGTGACGCACCTCAATGTGTTTGGTCCTAGAATGATGAACTGGATTTTTAGATAGGTTAATTGTGCTAATGTTATCACATAACACTTGCACACCCTTGTAATTCAATCCATAGTCCTCTAAAGTATGTATCATCCACAACAATTGTGATACGCTCTCTCCCATAGCAATATACTCTACCTCGGTCGTGGAGAGAGCAACACAATGTTGCTTCCGACTTGACCAACTTACTAAGAACGAACCTAAGAATTGGCACCCCACTTCTGCTCTTCCGATCCAACTTACATCCAGCGTAATCGGAATCCGTATAGCCAATTAAGTCAAATGATTCGGTACGGGGGTACCATAGACCGACGCCAATTGTGCCTTTGAGATATCTCAAAATTCGCTTAACAGCGATTAAGTGAGATTCCTTGGCACAAACTTGATACCTAGCCACATACCTACAGCAAATAGAATATCTGGTTAACTGGCTGTGAGGTATAGCAAACTACCTATCATGCTTCGATATTGAGTCAAATCAACGGGTTTACACTCTCATCATTGTCTAATCTTGTGTTTGTAGCCATGGGAGTGGTTACCTCTTTGAATCACTCATGTTGAATTTTGAAGCATTTCTTGTGTATACTTTGATTGGTGCACATGGATACCATCGCGAGTTTGCTTGATTTCAAGTCCAAGGAAGAAAGTCAACTCTCCCACTAGACTCATTTCAAATTCACTCTCCATGTGTCCAATGGATTCATTTAAATAGCCCTTGTTATTTGAGCCACAAATTATGTCATCGACATATACTTGGGCTACAAAATATTGTCACCATCTCTCCGTAGAAATAATGTAGGGTCTATTTGGCCTCTAACGAAGCCTTTCTCAATTAGGAATGTCGACAACCGCTCATACCAAGCCCGGGGTGCTTGTTTAAGGCCATAGAGTGCCTTTTTGAGCTTAAACACGTGGTTTTGAAATTCGGAACTCTCAAACCCTGGAGGTTGTTTGACGTAGACCTCTTCTCTAATCAAACCATTTAGGAAGGCCGATTTGACATCCATTTGGTATAGCTTGAAGCCGTGATGTGCTGCAAATGCAAGCATCAATCGAATGGATTCTAACCATGCCACGGGAGCATAGGTCTCATCATAATCGAGGCCTTCAACTTGACTATAGCCCTTGGCTACCAAACGTGCCTTGTTTCTAATGATTTCTCCCTTATGGTTCAATTTGTTTTTGAAGACCCATTTGGTTCCAATGATGGTGGTCTTCTTAGGTCTAGGGACTAAGTCCTAAACTTGACTTCTCTCAAATTGACCTAGTTCATCTTGCATTGCAATGATCCAATCGGGATCATTTAATGCTTCATCAATTTTCCTAGGTTCAATTTATGAAATTAGGGCAACTTTATTAGCCTCATTCCGGAAGAATGATCTAGTTATAACCCATGATGGATGTCTCCAACAATTTGGTCTTGGGGATGACTAGAGGCTAATCTAGTTTGCCTTGGTGTTGGTGGTGCTTCTTGAATGGGTTCACTAGACACAAGTTCAGCCTCAGGATCCGGCTGATCTATGGATTGTCTAGGCTCACCGTCATCGGATTCATCACCATCAACAACATTTGGACTTTCATTCAAACTTAGTCTCCTAAGTTCGAATTGAACTTCATCTTCTGGTTGACCATTGACTTTTGGAATTTCTTCAAAGACAACATCCGAAGACTCTTCAACTAGTCTAGACTTCTTGTTGTAGACTCGATAGGCTTTGCTAACGAGGGAGTACTCGACTAGTATCCCTTCATCAGCCTTTGCTGTGAACTTTCCAAGGTGGTCCTTGGTGTTTAGAATGAACACCTTACAACCAAACACCCTAAGGTGTTTAACCATAGGTGGTTTTCCAACCAAAGTTCATGGGGAGTCTTACCTAGAAATCTATGGATGAGGACTCGATTTTGCACATAGCAAGCTGTATTTACAGCTTCAGCCCATAAGTAACTTGGGAGTGAGTACTCATTAAGCATGCTTCGTGCAGCCTCTTGTAGAACACGGTTCTTCGTTTCTATAACACCATTTGTTGTGGTGTTCTAGGAGTAGAGAACTCATGTCTATAACCTCTATCTTGACAAAATTCTAAAAACCTTTGATTTTGAAATTCACCTCCATGATCACTTCTAATTGTCTTAATTGTTAATGATTTTTCATTTTCACTCTTCTACAAAAGAAATAAAAATATCTAACGTTTGGTCCTTATATTTTAAAAAGTAAGTCCATGTATATCTAGTGAAATCATCAATGATCACAAAGCAATATCTACTTTCATGCAATGATATGATAGTACTACAATTAAACAAATCCATGTGAAGTAAATCTAATGCAGTAGAAGTACTTACAATGCTTTTACCTTTATGTGCAGATTTTGTTTGCTTACCCATTTGACATGCATCACAAAGTTTTTCTTTTTCATACTTGATGCTTGGTAAGCCACGAACTAGTCCCTTGTTGGCCAACTTCCGGATGTTCTTCATGTTCACATGTGCTAGCTCCGGTGCCAAAGGGTGGACTCTTCTTCTTTTGACATGAAACACTTAGCAGAAACATTAGTAGCACTTTTAATAAAACTTGATAAATATTGTCTACTCTTGTTCCTACTAGTACCGTGTCCAAGGTGTCATGTTGTCTAACAAGACATTGACTTGGTTGGAAATCAATTATGTAACCCATGTCACACAATTGACTCACACTTAGGAGATTAAATTTCATCCCTTGACTAGAAGGACATTTGAAATTCTAAGACATTCGGATATTTGAATGTCTCCTATTCCTATGACCTTAAGACTACCATTGTTACCAAATGAAACATTACCTCTACTTTTCTTGTGAAGTGTGGTAAACAATGATCTATCCCCGTCATGTGTTTGGAGAATCCACTATCAACGAACCAAGTTGATAGATGCTCCTCCTCAATCATAACCTACACAATTCGAAAAATAGAAGTTTTAGGTATCCAAACCTTGGGCCTAAAGTACCAACTAAACTAGACTTAGGCACCCATGCCTTGACATTTTCTTTTGAACCTTGGGTGTCCTAGATTGTCTCATATCAGTCCTAGACATAAGAGACACAAATGAGGGTTCTTTAGGACGGTAACCAATACCGGCCCTATTGTAGACTGCCCTTTGGGCATTCAAGATCATGTCTAGGGTTTTAGAGCTAGTTGAGAACTTCTCAAGAATATTCTTGAGTCTCTCAACTTCACTCTTTAATGATTGGTTTTCTTCTACTAGCAACTCATCATGCAAACCATTTACATCCTCAACCTTAGAGGATTTCAATTTTCAACCACAAGTTTCAAAGACTTAATCTCATCCTCTAGCAATTCAACATGCAAATCATCAATGATATCATCCTAGATAATTTCATTGATCAATTTCTATTGCAATGCTTTAACCTTATTTTTTGACTTCTTAAGCATACTAGTTTAAACCCGCAATTGCTCTATAACACTTTTCAAGTTCGGGAGAAGTTACCTATTCATCATCCGAAGATGATGAAGCCGCGTTTGATGAGTTGGAAGATTCATCACCGCTCTCTTGATCTCCCAACGCCATGAGTGCCACATGCTTTGTGCTCTTCTCCTCCTCTTCATCGGATGAGCTTGAGGATGACTTATCCCAAGTGGCCTTCAAGGCCTTCTTCTTCATCTTGAATTTTTCTTCTTTCTTTTTGGATTTCTCCTCCTTCTTCATTAGTTTTGGGCATTCATTCTTGAAATGCCCTTTCCTACCACACTTAAAGCAAGATGCATTAGTCTTATCAAGTTTAGCTTCACTAGAGTTACCTCTACTCTTGAAGCGTCGACCCCTTCTCATCATTCTTCTCACAAAGTTCGCTATCTCGGAGGAAGAAGAGCTGCCATCTTACTCGGAATCGGACTCGGATTTGGAAGAGGATGAAGATGAAGAGACCTCCTTCACCTTCTTCTTCTCCTTCTTCTTCTTGTTGGATCGGTCCCCTGCAACTAAGGCAATCCCCTTCTCCTTGGGGCCTTTGTTAGCCATTTCATGCAATTCCATCTCACAAAATAAATCATCTAACTTTACAATGGATAGATCCTTGGAAACTTTGTAGGCATCCACCATAGATGACCACAAAGCATTCCTTGGAAAGGCTTTCAAGACATACCTCACAAGGTCGCGATTCTCGACCTTTTCATCAATCGAATGAAGCCCATTGAGGACTTCCTTGAACCGGCTATGAAGCTCACTTACCGATTCATTCTCCTTCATGGAGAGATTTTGGAGTTGGTTGAGGAACAAATCCCTCTTTGCGATTCTTGAGTCTCGGGTGCCCTCGTGAAGCTCAATGAGTTTGTTCCACAAGTCCTTTGCACTTGTGAAAGGACCAACCTTGATGAGTTGGTCTTTGTTCATGCCGCATTGTAGAGTGACAACCGCCTTCGCGTCGGCTTCACTCTTCCGAGTTTGTTCGGCAGTCCACCGCCATGATTCGAGTTCTTTGCCTTCATCATCCTTAGGAGGGGTGAATCCCTCCTTCACCGCGAACCAAGTATTGATGTCCATCTTCAAGTAATATTCCATCTTGATCTCCAATATTGAAAATCAGCGCCATCAAAAAGGAGGTCGGGTGGTGGGAAAATCCTTCTCTCAACGCCATCTTGTTGATAACTCTCGGATGTTAAGCCGTGAACAGAGCCCCAAGCTCTGATACCACTTGTTGGAACCCGGATGGCTAGAGAGGGGGGGTGAATATAGCCAATCACTTGACTTAGACACTAATCGAATTTCTGCACTCAGAGTTGTTAGTAGCACAGCGGAGACGCAAGAACAGAGTATGCAGAAATTCAGAAAACAAAAGCAAAACAACACCACTAGCAAGATCGCTAACAAGNTCATGGAGCCAAATACACATATGTTATGCCTTGGTTTTCCCCATACTTGGTCACCAAAGTGATTATTATCTCGTTAACTTAATTTCTCAAGGGATGCAATGACATTTCGAGAAATTAAGTTGATGTAATGACATTTCGAGAAATTGAGTTGATCCTAACATCTCACCCCATTTCTAGCAAACAAAAATGTTTAGGTAAACCTTATAGTTTGTGTGAGATGTCCCCAAAGTTACCCAATTGTTTCCCATCAATTTCGAAGTAGTCATAGAGGGTGTTGAATGCATTTTGAAAACTATGAAGCGCGACACATTCCCAACTCCCGTCTTAGGAAACTAAATTCATTTTCGGGAAGTGGTTTAGTGAAAATGTCAGCTAGGTTTGATTTAGACTCTACATGCGAGAGTACAATATCTCCCCTAGCTACATGATCCCTAATAAAGTGGTGACGCACCTCAATGTGTTTGGTCCTAGAATGATGAACTGGATTTTTAGATAGGTTAATTGTGCTAATGTTATCACATAACACTTGCACACCCTTGTAATTCAATCCATAGTCCTCTAAAGTATGTATCATCCACAACAATTGTGATACGCTCTCTCCCATAGCAATATACTCTACCTCGGTCGTGGAGAGAGCAACACAATGTTGCTTCCGACTTGACCAACTTACTAAGAACGAACCTAAGAATTGGCAACCCCCACTTCTGCTCTTCCGATCCAACTTACATCCAGCGTAATCGGAATCCGTATAGCCAATTAAGTCAAATGATTCGGTACGGGGGTACCATAGACCGACGCCAATTGTGCCTTTGAGATATCTCAAAATTCGCTTAACAGCGATTAAGTGAGATTCCTTGGCACAAACTTGATACCTAGCCACATACCTACAGCAAATAGAATATCTGGTTAACTGGCTGTGAGGTATAGCAAACTACCTATCATGCTTCGATATTGAGTCAAATCAACGGGTTTACCACTCTCATCATTGTCTAATCTTGTGTTTGTAGCCATGGGAGTGGTTACCTCTTTTGAATCACTCATGTTGAATTTTGAAGCATTTCTTGTGTATACTTTGATTGGTGCACATGGATACCATCGCGAGTTTGCTTGATTTCAAGTCCAAGGAAGAAAGTCAACTCTCCCACTAGACTCATTTCAAATTCACTCTCCATGTGTCCAATGGATTCATTTAAATAGCCCTTGTTATTTGAGCCACAAATTATGTCATCGACATATACTTGGGCTACAAAAATATTGTCACCATCTCTCCGTAGAAATAATGTAGGGTCTATTTGGCCTCTAACGAAGCCTTTCTCAATTAGGAATGTCGACAACCGCTCATACCAAGCCCGGGGTGCTTGTTTAAGGCCATAGAGTGCCTTTTTGAGCTTAAACACGTGGTTTTGAAATTCGGAACTCTCAAACCCTGGAGGTTGTTTGACGTAGACCTCTTCTCTAATCAAACCATTTAGGAAGGCCGATTTGACATCCATTTGGTATAGCTTGAAGCCGTGATGTGCTGCAAATGCAAGCATCAATCGAATGGATTCTAACCATGCCACGGGAGCATAGGTCTCATCATAATCGAGGCCTTCAACTTGACTATAGCCCTTGGCTACCAAACGTGCCTTGTTTCTAATGATTTCTCCCTTATGGTTCAATTTGTTTTTGAAGACCCATTTGGTTCCAATGATGGTGGTCTTCTTAGGTCTAGGGACTAAGTCCTAAACTTGACTTCTCTCAAATTGACCTAGTTCATCTTGCATTGCAATGATCCAATCGGGATCATTTAATGCTTCATCAATTTTCCTAGGTTCAATTTATGAAATTAGGGCAACTTTATTAGCCTCATTCCGGAAGAATGATCTAGTTATAACCCCATGATGGATGTCTCCAACAATTTGGTCTTGGGGATGACTAGAGGCTAATCTAGTTTGCCTTGGTGTTGGTGGTGCTTCTTGAATGGGTTCACTAGACACAAGTTCAGCCTCAGGATCCGGCTGATCTATGGATTGTCTAGGCTCACCGTCATCGGATTCATCACCATCAACAACATTTGGACTTTCATTCAAACTTAGTCTCCTAAGTTCGAATTGAACTTCATCTTCTGGTTGACCATTGACTTTTGGAATTTCTTCAAAGACAACATCCGAAGACTCTTCAACTAGTCTAGACTTCTTGTTGTAGACTCGATAGGCTTTGCTAACGAGGGAGTACTCGACTAGTATCCCTTCATCAGCCTTTGCTGTGAACTTTCCAAGGTGGTCCTTGGTGTTTAGAATGAACACCTTACAACCAAACACCCTAAGGTGTTTAACCATAGGTGGTTTTCCAACCAAAGTTCATGGGGAGTCTTACCTAGAAATCTATGGATGAGGACTCGATTTTGCACATAGCAAGCTGTATTTACAGCTTCAGCCCATAAGTAACTTGGGAGTGAGTACTCATTAAGCATGCTTCGTGCAGCCTCTTGTAGAACACGGTTCTTCGTTTCTATAACACCATTTTGTTGTGGTGTTCTAGGAGTAGAGAACTCATGTCTATAACCTCTATCTTGACAAAATTCTAAAAACCTTTGATTTTGAAATTCACCTCCATGATCACTTCTAATTGTCTTAATTGTTAATGATTTTTCATTTTCAACTCTTCTACAAAAAGAAATAAAAATATCTAACGTTTGGTCCTTATATTTTAAAAAGTAAGTCCATGTATATCTAGTGAAATCATCAATGATCACAAAGCAATATCTACTTTCATGCAATGATATGATAGTACTACAATTAAACAAATCCATGTGAAGTAAATCTAATGCAGTAGAAGTACTTACAATGCTTTTACCTTTATGTGCAGATTTTGTTTGCTTACCCATTTGACATGCATCACAAAGTTTTCTTTTTCATACTTGATGCTTGGTAAGCCACGAACTAGTCCCTTGTTGGCCAACTTCCGGATGTTCTTCATGTTCACATGTGCTAGCCTCCGGTGCCAAAGGGTGGACTCTTCTTCTTTTGACATGAAACACTTAGCAGAAACATTAGTAGCACTTTTAAATAAAACTTGATAAATATTGTCTACTCTTGTTCCTACTAGTACCGTGTCCAAGGTGTCATGTTGTCTAACAAGACATTGACTTGGTTGGAAATCAATTATGTAACCCATGTCACACAATTGACTCACACTTAGGAGATTAAATTTCATCCCCTTGACTAGAAGGACATTTGAAATTCTAAGACATTCGGATATTTGAATGTCTCCTATTCCTATGACCTTAAGACTACCATTGTTACCAAATGAAACATTACCTCTACTTTTCTTGTGAAGTGTGGTAAACAATGATCTATCCCCGGTCATGTGTTTGGAGAATCCACTATCAACGAACCAAGTTGATAGATGCTCCTCCTCAATCATAACCTACACAATTCGAAAAATAGAAGTTTTAGGTATCCAAACCTTGGGGCCTAAAGTACCAACTAAACTAGACTTAGGCACCCATGCCTTGACAATTTTCTTTTGAACCTTGGGTGTCCTAGATTGTCTCATATCAGTCCTAGACATAAGAGACACAAATGAGGGTTCTTTAGGACGGTAACCAATACCGGCCCTATTGTAGACTGCCCTTTGGGCATTCAAGATCATGTCTAGGGTTTTAGAGCTAGTTGAGAACTTCTCAAGAATATTCTTGAGTCTCTCAACTTCACTCTTTAATGATTGGTTTTCTTCTACTAGCAACTCATCATGCAAACCATTTACATCCTCAACCTTAGAGGATTTCAAATTTTCAACCACAAGTTTCAAAGACTTAATCTCATCCTCTAGCAATTCAACATGCAAATCATCAATGATATCATCCCTAGATAATTTCAATTGATCAATTTCTAATTGCAATGCTTTAACCTTATTTTTTGACTTCTTAAGCATACTAGTTAAACCCGCAATTGCTCTATAACACTTTTCAAGTTCGGGAGAAGTTACCTATTCATCATCCGAAGATGATGAAGCCGCGTTTGATGAGTTGGAAGATTCATCACTGCACTCTTGATCTCCCAATGCTATGAGTGCCACATGCCTTGTGCTCTTCTCCTCCTTCTCTTCATCGGATGAGCTAGAAGATGACTCATCCCAAGTGGCCTTCAAGGTCTTCTTCTTCTTCTTGAATTTTTCTTCTTTCTTTTTGGATTTCTCCTCCTTCTTAAGCTTTGGGCATTCATTTTCGAAATGCCCTTTCCTACCACACTCAAAGCAAGAAACATTAGTCTTATCAAGTTTGGCTTCACTAGAGATACCTCTACTCTTGAAGCGTCGACCCCTTCTCATCATCCTTCGCACAAAGTTCACCATCTCGGAGGAAGAAGAGTCGTTGCCATCTTCCTCGGAATCGGACTTGGATTCGGAAGAGGATGAAGATGAAGAGACTTCCTTCTCCTTCTCCTTCTCCTTCTTCTTCTTGTTGGATCGGTCCCCTGTAACTAAGGCAATCCCCTTCTCCTTGGGACCTTTGTTAGCCATTTCATGCAATTCCATTTCACAAAATAAATCATCTAACTTTACAATGGATAGATCCTTGGAAACTTTGTAGGCATCCAACATGGATGACCACAAAGCATTCCTTGGAAAGGCTTTCAAGACATACCTCACAAGGTCATGATTCTTGACCTTTTCATCAATCGAATGAAGCCCATTGAGGACTTCCTTGAACCGGCTATGAAGCTCACTTACCGATTCATTCTCCTTCATGGAGAGATTTTGGAGTTGGTTGAGGAACAAATCCCTCTTAGCGATTCTTGAATCTCGGGTGCCCTCATGGAGTTCGATGAGCTTGTTCCACAAGTCCTTTGCACTTGTGAAAGGACCAACCTTGATGAGTTGGTCTTTGTTCATGCCGCATTGTAGAGTGACAACCACCTTCGCGTCGGCTTCACTCTTCCGAGTTTGTTCGGCAGTCCACCGCCATGATTCGAGTTCTTTGCCTTCATCATCCTTAGGAGGGGTGAATCCCTCCTTCACCGCGAACCAAGTATTGATGTCCATCTTCAAGTAATATTCCATCTTCGATCTCCAATATTGGAAATCAGCGCCATCGAAGAATGGAGGTCGGGTGGTGGAGAAGCCTTCTCTCAACGCCATCTTATTGATAACTCTCGGATGTTAAGCCGTGAACAGAGCCCCAAGCTCTGATACCACTTGTTGGAACCCGGATGGCTAGAGAGGGGGGGGGTGAATATAGCCAATCACTTGGACTTAGACACTAATCAAATTTCTACACTCAGAGTTGTTAGTAGCACAGCGGAAGTAGCAAGAACAGAGTATGCAGAAATTCAGAAAACAAAAGCAAAACAACACCACTAGCAAGATCGCTAACAAAGTGTAACGCCCACTTTTTTTTTTCTTTTCCTAAAGCGGCGTTACGTTAACATACTTAGGGCATGTAGACATCATAATGGAGCGGAAATCTATAAACTTACTCCTACATGCACTTACTACCATTTCTAACATCATAACATGGAAACTTAGCATATTAAATTTATACTTAGCATCATATCATGTCATACTTAGCATCATGTCATACTTAGCATCATGTCATTCTTAGCATCATGTCATCCTTAGCATCATGTCATAGAGTCATATTCAAGCACATAATAGTAAAGGTAAAGTTTTATCATAAGACGAGCAACCATATTGCTCCTTGGCCAAGTCACTATCACACACATTCTTTGATGCCCTCTTGCTGCTTCCTTACTGTCCCCTTGCGTAATCTGCGATATAAGGAAATAAGACTATAAGCACATAGGCTTAGTAAGACTCTTTCCTACTCACTAAAACCATTCATCATTTAATCATGAGCACATAAGACATTAACAAACTTAGTGCTTTACTTAGAACATAAACTTTTTCATCACTTAACATACATTCGTCATGGCATGAACATAACCCATTCATATTCGTAGCATGGCATAAACATAACCATGAAAATATTCATGGCATGGCATAATACTTGGCATAGACATAAACATCATAAACATTCATAGCATGGTATAATACTTGGCATAGACATAAACATAATCAACATAACCTCATAAACATTCTTAGCATGGATCTCAATAAAATCATGGCATTCCAACTTAGCATAAACATAATTAAATCACGGCAACCTAAACTAGCATGAACATAAATAAAATCATGGCATTCTAACTTAGCATAAACATAAATAAATCATGGCATCCTAAACTAGCATGAACATAAATAAAATCATGGCATTCTAAATTAGCATAAACATAAATAAATCATGACATCATATGTTAGCATGAACACAATTAAATCATGGCATCATATATTTGCATGAACACAATTAAATCATGGCATAAACATAAATAAATCATGGCATAAACCTAATTAAATCATGGCATAAACCTAATTAAATCATGGCATAAACATAATTAAATCATGACATAAACATAAATAAATCATGGCATCATATATTAGCATAAACATAATTAAATCATGGCATCATATATTAGCATGATCATACATAAAATCATTTGCATAAACGTACTTTTCCTAAACATACTTTTCATAAACATACTTTTCATAACATAATGTATAATATGAATGGATGCATGTGGCAATTGTGCATATATATATAAGGATGCTTAATCTTTAAAACATACTTTTAAATGCTTAAACATAATCATCATATCATTGGGGCCCTGGCTTGTACCACATACATACATCATCGCGCGCATCCCTAATTAAATACGAGGTAGCTAGCCTCAACCTACTAGGGTAAGGACAGCATAGTCGGTAGTCCCCGAACCGAGGCGTTCTTAAGGTGTCCATCCCTGTTGCACAGCTTCGGTAGTGCCAGAACCGTGGACAGCATAGTCGGTAGTCCAGAACCGGGGCGTTCTTAAGGTGCCCATCCCTTGGACCCATACTTCGGTCCAGTACAAGCCCATTCATAAAGTAAAATACTTTACATGCTTCATCATTCATAACACATTCATGGCATATTTAACATAGCATAACTTGTTACGGCTCGGCCCGTCTACCGGCCCATTTACCGGTCCTCACGACCGTCGTACCGTCGACCATCGACTGTGTCGTTTAGCATATTTATGCCTTAAAGACATAAGCATCATCTTTCATTCATCATACTTGTCATTCATCATCATTCATTCATCATACTTGTCATTCATCATCATTCATTCGTCATACTTAACATCATCGTTATGCCTTAAAGGCATGTACTTTAACCTCATTCATAAGACATGGCATACATACATCTTATTCATAAAACATGGCATACATACGTATCATTCATAAGACATGGCATACATGCATATTATTCATAAAACATGGCATATCATTCATAAGACATGGCATACATACATATCATTTATAAATCATGGCACATGTCTAAACATCTATGACTTAACATATAATTCATGGCATACAAACTAAGGGTTTGGTTAACATAGAACTTCTTCTATCTTACTTAACATTCATCTTAGTAACCTACACCCAAGCATCTTGGTAGGTTTAACCCAACCCTAGCCCTAGGTTAGGTCCTTGGCCGAAAGTCCCCAAGGAACCCTAGGTCCATAAACCTTCACATAACTTCCCAAACAACATCTCATACCCATATACTAGGCCATAGGACCCCTTTGAGTCCATACTTAAGGCCAACCCAAATTCTTTAGCCCTAATCTTACTCTTGGCCGAAACTTCAAGGCCATGGGTCCATGGAAAAATTCCATTAAAACCCCAAATAAATTGCTTAAACACCAACCATACCTTACCATAGGGCCATTGGGGCCCTTTCTTGAAATAAGTCCTAACTTTCTACCCTATTAGGGTACTTGGCCGAAACCTATGGGGTCTCGAAGCCATGTGAAACATTCACATAATCACTCTCCATCTCTCTTATATCATGTTAATGTTGGATCGAGAAAGACCGATAGAGGGGGGGTGAATATCGGAAAATGTTCGGATTTAAAAGAAAGAGCAGTTACGCAGCGGAATAAAATCAAACAACGCAAACACCAGTAGTTTACTTGGTTCGGAGCCTGGGTCGACTCCTACTCCAAGGCCCACGGTCGTTGACCGTTTACTTTGGGCAATTCTATAATGCGCAAAACGGTTACAGAGTAAGATTACAAAAATGACTGTAAATAGAAAATTACACTCTGTTTTACCAACTCCCGGTGTAGATCGAGTTTCGGTGCAGCGGGAGGTCGACGACGCTACGGACTTGAGTTGGGAAGTTCCTGGAGCAGAGCGTAGTCGTCAGAGTGTTTGGAAGCGTTGAATGAAAGCAGTGTTGAAGCTCGGGGTCGAGGGGTGCTATTTATAGCACCTAGGGGCGCCCTGGTCGTCGAGGGCGCCCTGCCACGTGTCACCCGATCCGTGCTTCGCTCGGTCAAGAGTTATCGCACCAGAATAGGGATGAGGTTTGACCTCTGGGGTGCCCTGGTCGCTAAGGGCGCCTTGGTTGACCCGGTCTTCTCGGCTGGATTGAGTTGAAGCTTCGCAGAGAGAGCTGGAGGTGCCTTGGCTGCTGAAGGCGCCTTCGCTGCTGAGGGCGCCTTGCCCAGTAAGCAGCTGAAGCCTATTTTGCTTCGCTTGGTTCTGGTTCACCTTGAGGGCGCCCTGGACACTTAGGGCGCCTTACTCAGCTGTTGCCTCACTCCTTTGAAGCTCTCTGAGTTGCAGACACACGTCCCTTTGGTCCTGCATCAAGGGTTAGTCCAAAACACAACAAAACAATAATTATTTTATACAGCCTTAGCTGTCTTGGTTCTGACTTTGGTCTCCAAAATGGAGCCCTAGGTCGAACCGACACCTAATGTTCCCTCAAGGGAAACGCGTCCTCACCTACTTCTCTCGAAAGAATTTACCTGGTGCCAACTGGCTCCTCCAGTTGGACTTTTGCCCAGCAGCCCTTCGCTAGGTCTTGAGTTTCGCCCAGCAGCCCTTCGCCAGGACTTGGTTTTTGCCCAGCAGCCCTTCGCCAGGTCTTGAGTTTCGCCCAGCAGCCCTTCGCCAGGACTTGGTTTTCGCCTAGCAGCCCTTCGCCAGGACTTGGTTTTCGCCCAGCAACCGTTCGCCAGGACTTGGTTTCCTGACAGCCCATCGTCAGGTGCCTAGCAGCCCTTCGCTAGGACTTTGTTTCCTGCACTCTCAAGCAGCATTGTTAGACAACAAATAAACCTTAACTTTGAATCCTTTGCCAATATCAAAATAAGGTTCGATCTGGTGCTTCCTGCACCAACAGTTAATACATCAAACACATGCTTGTGGTCTTAGACCCAACTCCACCCATGGGGTCTTGTTGTTGGCCGAAACCCTAGGGTATCCTAGGGTACCCCAAAAATTCCCAAAAATTATATTTAATCTCTAAACATCATGAGAGAGCATTAAACAACATTATCAAGATTTTTGGCATAATTATAGACCTTTAAATCATGGTGGCCGAAACCCTCAATCCTAGGGTTCTTGGTTTTGCTTCTTTCATGTTGGCCGAAACCCTAGGGTGTCCTAGGGTACTCCAAAAATTCCCAAAAATTATACTTAACCTCTAAACATCATAAGGGAACATTAAATAACATTATAAAGTTTTTTTGCATAATTATAGACTTTAAAATCATTGTGGCCGAAACCCTCAATCCTAGGGTTCTTGGTTTTGCTTCTTTCATGTTGGCCGAAACCCTAGGGTGTCCTAGGGTACTCCAAAAATTCCCAAAAATTATACTTAACCTATAAACATCATAAGGGAACATTAAATAAATTATAAAGATTTTTGGCATAATTATAGACTTTAAAATCATGGTGGCCGAAACCCTCAATCCTAGGGTCCTTAGTTTTCTTTTCTTTCAACATCAAATCCAAAAACTAACCAATATATCATGCTAAAAAAATCATGGAAATCATAAGGAACTATTATACCACAGGTGAGGGAGTCTTACCTTGGGGTTTCTTGATTTTTAGACCTTAGATGGGAAGAAGAAGGAAGACTTGTTGTCTCTTGATCACCCTTAGCCTTGGAACCTTAGGAAACCTTTAGATCTTGATGGTAGGACCTTCTTGTGGAGTTTTCCCAAGGGAAAATCTCCCTTGTAGATTTCGGCTAGGAAGAGAAAGAAGAAGGAAGAAAATGCAATTGATGGAGAGAAGAGAATAACTCCCAAAACCCCCCTCTTTATAACCCATTAAGGTGGTGAATGAAGAGTCTCTCCATAACCCTTCATCTTCTTCTAAGCTTTAACCAACATCCACTTCATTTCCTTATAGAAATACCTTGCTAGGTGAGTTGGTTAGAGCATGCATGGTTGTACAAGAGGTCCAAGGTTCAACCCCTTGGTCCATGCACTAATTTTCTTATTTTCTTATTATTATTATTTTATTTATTTCCTATAAATTCCAAAAATCCTCTAAAAAGTTCCCCATAATTATTTTAATATTTCCTATTAAAATCCCTTTATATTTCTATAAATTTTTATCTAAAATCTACCAATAATTATGGTACTAAAAAGCCCATATAAGGCCCATTAGTGCCCTTTTTCGCAAATTAAATGAGAAAACATGGATTTTCTAGGCCAAAGTTCGCATTAATATTTCTAGGTCCCTTAGAAAATTATCTAGACATGCTTAATATTTTAAGAAAATATTAAGAGAATATTCCAGGTCGTTACACAAAGAGGGTTTACAAGGTTCGGGGATAACTTGCCCCTACTCCTTGGCGTGCCCTTAAGGTGGGCAATCTCTTGATCGTCGGCAGATCAAGCCCTGGTTATCACCGGATAGAAAGCAACCTCCTTCTCGGTGGAGAAACCTCTCCACAGTGTTTCAATCACAGATTTAAGTTTAAGCACAATGAAACAACAAGAAAGATCTTACTTAGCACTTAGCAAAGACAAGAACACAGCAAGCTCCCTAAGAGCTCCACCCAGCGACGATCTCACGCAAGAGCCCTCTCCTCATGTGTTCTCGCTGTTGGACTCGGAGCTTCTTGTTCCCTCCTTCAAGCGCTCAAGTAATGAATGGTTGCTTCACAGATTGTAGTAGCTTGCTCAAGATGTTGAAAACTTTAGAACGCGCAAGCCAGTTGTGGAGAACTCAAAGGCGCAGCAAGAACTTAGTTCGCGAACTCTGCTTCATCGAAGCATTCTTCCGCCCTTTTGTTTCTCCACTCAGCACCAGGTGACAACATCTCCTGCAGCCTCCAGCTGCTTCCCTGCCAACGCCAGCTACCACTGAGTCCTCCCTGGAATTCCTGAGCTCCCCTCAGCCAAGCTCCAGTCAGCAGCACCAGTCAGCAGCTCCAGCCGTTGCAACCTGAGATGGAAAACGGACAAACCTGCTCCAAGGAAAGCCTCCATTGACTTCTCCTTGAGTGTTTGAATCCTCCCCTGTCACCTGCAGCTTAATCAGAGTGTTAGAGCAGCATATCAAACAGTAAATCATATTTCAGATGTTAAGCGTAGAGAATCGGATACGTTCAGACGCGATAAGAGCGTTTGACAGTGCATTTTGAATTAAAGTGATCGGTCACCGGACCGATCAGAGAGCCTCCTGATCGGTCACCAGACCGATCAGAGAGCCTCCTGATCGGTCACCAGATCGATCAGGTTGGGTCCAGACCGATCAGGCTCCATCCTGATCGGTCCCCAACGCTCAATTAGAAATCACGATTTCTTTGGGACTCTCCTGGATCGATCACCAGATCGATCCCAGGTTGTGGATCGATCAACTGACCGATCCACCCCTTTATCGGGCGATTTCTGAGCTTCGCAGTCTAGACCTCCTGATCAATCATCGGACCGATCAGGAAACCTCCTGATCGGTCACCAGACCGATCAGGTCGTGACCAGGCCGATCAGGCTCCATCCTGATTGATCATAGAGAGGAACCTGCGATGCTGGATCGTTCTCCAGAACGATCTGCACAGTGATCCTGATCAGTCACCAGACCGATCAGGAGAAGATCAACAAGGGAACTCAACCTCACTGTTTGCTCCCTGATCGGTCACCAGACCGATCAGGAGCCAAGCAGTGGGTGAAACGCATACTCCCTGATCGATCACCAGATCGATCAGGAGCAGTACAGTAGGTTCCCAACCTCACTGTGTGCTCCCTGATCGGTCACCAGACTGATCAGTCATTGCTGGATCGGTCACCAGACTGATCCACAACAGAGCAGCGTGCCAGCTTCCCTGATTGATCACCAGACCGATCCAGGGACTCAAACCTAGCCCTCCAAGCTAGGTTTTCATCCACCTTAGCCCTCCAAGCTAAGGATTTTTCACCTAACTCTCTATGTTGGGAATTTGCACCTAACCCTCCAAGTTGGGACTTTTCACCTAGCCCTCCAAGCTAGGATTTTCACCCAAGCCTTCCGAATTAGGACTTTTCCAGACCTAACCCTCCAAGCTAGGACCTGACCCTCCAAGCAAGGACTTTTTCACCTAATTCTCCAAGATGAGAATTTGCACCTAACCCTCCAAGTTAGGACTTTTCACCTAGCCCTCCAAGCTAGGATTTTTCACACATCTGTTCCAAATTAGGACTTTTCACACACCTAGCCCTCCAAGCTTGGATTTTCAACACCTAACCCTCCTGGTTAGGATTTTCCAACACCTAGCCCTCCAAGCTAGGATTTTCCAACACCTAGCCCTCCAAGCTAGGATTTTCCATACCATGCCTGATCCCCGATCAGGACTTAATCACAATCATAATGATAATCATCCACCTAAACTAAAATCGATGTCAACACCAAAATAACAATCAGGGTCAGACTGCATCAATAGGTTGACCCTGCGACAGATCTTCCTTCAGGTGATGACCCTCCCTCGGCTGCTGTTCATCCGGAGGAGGTCAACGAGGGGGCCTCCCCTCCTACCATCCCCTTACCATTACTGTTCACTGGTCAGCAGAAATGACGGGTTCCGGAGGGCTTGGGCCCCAGATGGAAAAGGCTGCGCTCCGGTGGTCCCAGCCCCTTCCCCCAGTTCTTGAGGAGGCTGTCTCTCCTTCTGAGGGTGAGGAATCCATTCTCATATCTTCCTCCATTCCGCCGGCCACAGTTCCGGAGGTAGGCATCCCGACCCCCGGCACTTTCTTAATTGACACGGTCGAGGATCTGAAGGGTAAGGAGGTATTGCATACTCAACACCGGATGAAACTTGACCGCCTAAAAAGAGGTTGGATGCAACATTGGAGGCTTCCATGCAATCCTTCCCCTCAGTGCAGTTGAAGGAGGTTCCAACCGAAGGGCTTCTCTCCGAGGGGACTTCCAGTTCTGAGGAGGGTGACTCCGTCCCCTCTAGCCTGCCTCCTGAAGCTCTAGTTATCCAGCTACTTCCCCCTCGGCGAGGCTCATCATCGTCCAAGGAGCGGGCTGACACCTCAAGGTCCCTAGGAGGAGCAACCGTACGAGTCTCTGCCGGACCCCTAACCACTCTCCAGGAGACCCTTCTAAAGGTGTAGTTTACTGTTACATAGGTTGTTTTCTCCTGTACGTTCTTTTTAACTCCTTGGTGCAATGCCAGGCGGTCAAAGACTGCCTAACAGCCGGTCGAGGTTTATACTCCTAGCCCTAGGTGTTGGGGCAATCTATGGTTTGGAGTAACCATGTGTTTTGATGTTTGGGCAAAGGGTTTAAATTAGGATCACCCTTGTGTTTGATATGTGTATTTGAGTGTTCAGGTCTTGCAGGATACACGTGGACTTAGTTGTGTTGGTGCCGGAAGCATCATATCGAACCTTGTTTTGATATTGGCAAAGAGTTCAAAGTTATGTATTATTCGTGCTCTAATGATGTTACTCAAGTGTGCAGAAAAAGTCCTAGGTACACTAGGCACAAAATCCTTGTTCTAAGAATTGGGCACTAAGTCCTGACCACGGGCTGGGCACCTAAGTCCTGACATAGGGTTGGGCAATAAGTCTTAGTTGCGGATTGGGAACGAAGTCCTGGTTTGAGGAATTGGGCA
The DNA here is from genome assembly GCA_024364735.1 of Boesenbergia rotunda. Lineage (NCBI taxonomy): Eukaryota > Viridiplantae > Streptophyta > Magnoliopsida > Zingiberales > Zingiberaceae > Boesenbergia > Boesenbergia rotunda. The sequence continues at coordinate 533,436 of JAGFNQ010000631.1, forward strand.
CTAAGTCCTGGCCGAGGGTTGGACACCGAAGACCTAGTGAGTAAAACTGGGCACTAAGTCCTGGCCGAGGGTTGGGCACCGAAGACCTGGTGGGTAAAGCTGGGCACTAAGTCCTAGTCGTGTACTGGGCACAAAGACCTGATCCGGGGGATTGGGCAAAAGTCCAACCGGAGGAGTCGGTTGGCAAATAGGTAAAATCTCCTGAGAGGAGTAGGTGAGGACACGTTCCCCGTGGAGGGAACAAGGCATCGGTTCGACCTAGGGTTCCATTTGGGAAGCCCAAGTCAGAACCATGATAGCTCAGGCTATAAATCAAGCTTTATTTTATACCATTTATATGTTTCTTGTGTTTTGGAACTAACCCTGGTTGCAAGAATGAAGGAAAGGAGATTTCTGCTCCCAGGCGCTGGAATAAGGTCAGGTGCCTCAATGGTGAGGCACCTGTGTTGAGACAGGCGCCCCAGTGAAGGGATATTCCAAGCACTCGAAGCAAACTGCCACGCAAGCCTCTAAATCAGTCATTGAGGAGCCTGTGTTAACACAGGTGCCCCAGTTAGCTCAGGCGCCCCAGTTGAAGGGTTAAGCGCTGGCCAAGTCTGCGGATTGAGGTTCACGCAGAGCAGGCCACGTGTGAGGCGCCCCCTTCAACACAGGCACCCCAGCAACACTATATAAAGGGGTTCACCCCCTTGGCTTCAATATTAATTGCCTTCGACACATTCGTTCAAGCGCTCCGCTCCGACAAGCTCCGTACTCGAGATTCAAGCGCCTACGACGACCCGCGGCTCCGAACTTCCAACTTCTCCGGTTGTCGGTATAAAAATAGTTTTATTGATGTATTCTTTTTAATTCTATATTGAACTTCATCTTGTAAAACTTTTGACGAAATATAGAATTGTCCATCGTAAACGGTCAAAGACCGTGAGCCTTGGAGTAGGAGTCGATTGCGATTCCGAACCAAGTAAAAATAAAAAGTGTTAGCGATTGTTTTTCTTTTCTGCTGTGCAATTAGTCTACGCTTTCTGAAAAAGTTTTGTCGATCAATATTCACCCCCTCTATCGATTCAATCCAATCCCACAAGTTGGACGACTTTGGGACTGGTGAAGGATGGCATGGAGGCAAGCCGTGGGCTTGTGTGCACATCTGAGGGACCGTGGATAGAGCAGGGACGATGAGTCGAGGGAAGCGGACTTCGAGGCATACGTGAAGGATGACATGGAGGCAAGCCAAGGGCTTGTGTGCGCATCTGAGAGACGAGGGCCAAAGTAAAAGAGGGATTGAAGACAACAGGTCGAGGCTGCTAGTGAAGAGTCAATGAAGTCGTGAGGGTTCGAGTGCTGAGGGAAATGTACTCGGGAAATCCTAGGGTTCGAGTGCTGAGAGAAGTGTACTCGGGAAAGGGAAACCTTAGGTTTAGGGGTGGACCAGTTGACTAGCCCTGGGGCAGTCGACTGGTAAATGCCACAGAAAGATCAGTCGACTGCTAATGGGGCAGTCGACTGGTGGTGGCTGGAAATTCGAACGTTTGGCTTGCAACGGCCGAATTTAGGTGGGACCAGTCGACTTGTAGCGGTCTTCTCAGCCTAGAGCACTATTTAAAGGGGTTCAGTTTTAGATGTGAGTTCTTGACGATATGATCTTGGTTAGATCTCAGAAGTGTTGTGCGGGTTGTGGCAAGGTTTCTCCAACCACAAGGAGCTACACGAGCTAGCCGTAGGTCTTCCGGGGAGTCATCCATTGACAGATCGGGATCGTCCATCTTACGGACAACCGTGGAGTAGGAGCTTTATCTCTGAACCACGTAAAGGTTTGATGATAGCAATTGTTTTTGTTTGTTATTAGTATTTCTGCTTGCGCACGCTAACATCGTAGGAAGAAGAATCGGGAAAAAGCTATGCACCCCCCCTCTAGCTTAACGGTAAGATCCTAACACCAGGTTGAGGCCTTAACCCGCCGGGCCTTGAGAGCGGAGGCTGCAGCCGACCACGAGCATCGGGCGGGTCTTATGCAAGCAGGGGTCAGCTGAGCTTTACAAGCGAAGGTGGAGCATTAGCTGAACACCCTGATGACCAAGGAATCCACCCTACATGGTTCCCAGCATCGAGAACCATTGGCTTCCGAGCGGGCAATGACCCTTACCAAGGACCTACTCCAGGTGACACAGGAGCGAGATCAGCTTCGGATGAGAGAGAAAAAGTTGTCGGGCAACATCCGACTTTTGGCGGCCTCAACTGAGAGGTTGAACGCGCGCGTTCAAAATCAAGCGCAGCTGCGTGGCCAGAAGGAGTTTGACCTTATGATGGCGACTGATCGCGTATCCGTCTTCAAGGAAGATCTAGCCCAGGCTCGCTCGGAGGTATGAGCCACGTCAGACAAACTTAGGGAGGCCCTGATAGAGCAAGATAGAATGTCTGTCGAGGTGGAACAACTGAGGTGCGCTAAGGATGCTGCTGTTGTCGAGCTTCATGACTTTCGAGCGGCTAAGACTTCTAGAACAAGAGAGGCTGAGGCTGACTTCAAGGCTAAGTTCCTGGAATCGGATGAATTCGTCGATATCCTTGCGGACCAGGTAATGAAGCGTTTGAAGTAAGGCTTCGACGGGGTCATCGACCAGTTGAAGAAGGATCAACTTCTACCTCCAGGTGCGGGCCCAAGTTTATGAGTGATGGCCGAGTTTGAGAGGGGCTCCCTCCCGAGGTCCAGGAGTTGTAGGATCAGGTGTCGATCAGGGAGCTTGGTTATGATGTATCAATTTTGATTGAAATGATCATATTTCTTTACCTTGCCACCTTGTGCCTGTTTTTGAGTCAGGTTCCACGTGTTACGTGTCTTTGCAGCGAGGGCTCAAAGAATAGAAGTTTTTCGGGGTTAATCCTGGGTATGCTCCTCCCAAGATAACTCTACAAGCCCAAGCCCAGGTGTCAGGCTTACATTTATTCCCCTTGTCGACTCTTCTCTTTTGGTAAATGTGGGTGGCTTCTGAGCCGTCGCCCAGGCAATCTCTTGAATTGACTCATAAAGCATAGCGGGTCCCAAGGTGGGGTGAAAGCATGCCAATCGATGCGACGCTTCAGAGTTGGCGTCCGTTGCTATTCCCGCGCCATGCCTGCATTAAATGCGCGGAGAGGTAGTGGTCACTATAAATAGGGGGAGGAGGGTTAACCATCTTTCCCCATTCGTTCCGCTTCCTTTCCTCTGACAGACTCTTTGTGGCGAGATGTCAGTGTCCTTTCCTCTGCCCCTCTTTCCAGCGGGAGTTGTCGACTTCGCCGAGGAGGGTAGCGGAGGCGCAGTAGTGTTTCTTGCCGAAGGGCCCAGTGAAGGTGGAACTTCATGTTCTACACTACTTGCCGGGGAGCATGGTGGAGATGATTCCCAAGGTCTCGCTGAAGATCCTAGCGAAGGTGGGACTCCGGGATTATCCGAGTAATCCAGAAGAGACATCATGTGATCCACCAGGGGGCATGGCGGAGATGACATATCGTGATGGTTGCCTCCCCTTGGGCGGTCTGTGGCGGTACATCCCCCGTCTGCCACAAACGCCATCCTCTTCCGAATTCTCGTTTCTCCGAGTTTTGCGCATCGAATGGTGTTTGCCGGGGACGGTGCAGTACCATCACCAAGAGGGAGGGGTGCAGCCACTGCTTCCTCTCCTCTTTCTTGGCAATTCTTCTTTGCGTCTTGATGCAGTGTCATTCTCCGGAGAGAAATTGTAGCTGCCGTTCCCCCTCCTCTTCCTTCTAAATGTTGTGTTGTCCTTATTGTTGGATGTTTCCTTGTGGGAAGAGGTGGTCGGGGTCTTCAGATGGGATTGCCACACCTCAAGCATCCTCGCCTGCACTAGCTACGCGGATGAAGGATGAGATTTTTCCGTTATGGCCGAGGACTCAAGGATTTCAACCATGATGCGCATGAATCCCTGCTCACCGACTATTAGAAGACGGTTTCGAGCCAAGCGATTCTATGGGGATATTGCAATGGTGAAGAAAAGCCCGAGTAAAGGAGTGATTTCCCTTACCGGATCTTTTGATTGTAGCTTTGATATTTCTCTGAGATGTTGGCATCAATGTATTTCCCCTATAGGTTAAGGAAAATATTTGTTACCTTTGGTGTGTGCATGTCTGTATAAATGTCCTGATGTCTCGCTTGTTCCCCTTTTGTCGGGTAGATCAATTTAGCCTTTAGCATAGCGGCACAACTTGTCCCGGGCCAGAGTCTCGCCTACTCGGTCGGGTGTCTCCATAGTCTAGCCTAAGTACCCCGGGCATCCGCAGCACCGCGAGACATTAGGGATTTTGACTCTTAGTTGGGAGTCCGTAACTCCCAGACCAAGCCTAAGTACCTCGGACATCCACAACACCGCGAGGTATGAGGTTTTTTATCCTTGGCTGGGAGTCCGTAGCAACCCAAACCAAGCCTAAGTACCTCGGGCATCCGCAGCACCACGAGATATTGTTAGTGATATGAGAGAAATGTCCTAAGGCAATCGCCTTATGATTGTAATCATTTATTTTAATAAATAAATATTCACTATTTGAGTATACATGTTTATGTATTCGATTGAGATCTTAAACTCATTTACTGAATGTCCGCAATACAATTCACAGCATGAGAGAATTTGTGATGAATTCACAACTAGTGATTATCTCTACATGTGCAATTGTGAAGTATTGAAATTGTCCCTAGTCGATGAATTGATAAATACAGACACTATCAATTCTGTTGAGACTAGTATGGGTTATTCTCTAATCAGCTGATTCTCACTGGCTGGTGACATTGGGATGTCCGGAGATAAACATGAATGCTAGTTAAGGGAACTAGTTCATTGGAGTGACTGGCTGTAAAACTTCATATGGTAGTCTACATATAGATATGTTAATGAAGTTCTTACTGCAGCTTAAGTGCGATGTTCCTTTGATTTGCGGTGTTCAAGTCATCTTGGTCATGGAGACTTATACATTGACATCTTAAGCAAGCATCTCCAAGGAGGTGTGGACCCGGGATGATTGGGTATAAGCCGAAGTGCCCGAAGATGTTTGAACAGCCTACAAAGGATTCACCACTCCTTGCGGAGAGATGTATACCCAAGGCCTATCGTTGGATTGTTACTCGAAGCCTCTGGCCAGAGCATGACATGTTCAGAGTATGAATCTCTTAAATACATGAGAGTAATTAGAATCCATAGGACGAGAAAACGTTACTTGGGCTAGGTGTGACGTAGTCAGCCTAGTGGGGACTGACACACATAGACCATGTCCTAAACCAAGTGGGTATAAGATGGTGAAGGGAATGGGGCACGATTCATTATAGCTGCTGAAGGGTTTCAGAATCATTTCTGAGGTCAACCGTTGATCTTTCAATTAATTGGGGATCATGATGTACTACTAGGTGTCACTCATGATCGTTCTATAATTAATTAGTTAATTATGGATGGCCAACATAAATTGAAAGCCTATTTGGTCACACGTATAACGAGTAATTTGAAAGATTTAAAACGAGTTGAGAATTAGATTCTCCAATCGAGATAGACTATTTTTGATAAGTCCAAACAATAGTCAAAACTGAATTTATTTCAAACGCATCGGAAACATAGAATGGCTAAGTCTTTTAAAGACTTAATGGGTGAATTAAATAAATTTAATTCATTAAGGGATTTAATCCAAGGTGGTATGGTTTATTATAAGCTTAAAATAATCCATGGGATTATTTTATCATGAATTAAAATAAACCAAAGAGTTGGTTTGTTTTATAAAAATTTATAATAAATCAAAGATGACAAAATTTAATCCATTGGTGGGTTTTAAACCATGGACCTATGGTTTGGATGAAAACTTGGCCAACCACTTGAGATAAATTCTCTTTTTTATAAATTTTGGTCACCACAAGTGGATAAGGCTATTTTGGTTTGTAAAATAGACCAAAGGTTGGTTTATTTTATAAAAGGTTATATAAATTTTATATATATAAATTTTTATATAATGAACCATGAGTTGGTTTGTTTAATAAATTTTTATATAATGAACCAATGGTTGGTTTGTTTTATAAATTTTATATAATGAACCAATGGTTGGTTTGTTTTATAAATTTTATATAATCATACTAAAAGAAAGAGAGCCTTGATTATGGATTGATTGGGAAGTTATTCCATAATCAAGGAGAGGAGGCTTGATCATGAGAGCCTTGATTATGGATTGATTGAGAAATTATTCCATAATCAAGGAGAGGTTTGCTTGGGAATTAAGAAACCTCTTCCCATATAAAGGACCCAAGGGGTGTCTTGGAAGATGATCCATCCAAGAATTGCTTGGGCTCTCTCCTCTTCTTCTCTCCCTCTCTCTTGGCCAGCCATAGGCATCCCCTCCCTCTTCTTGCCGTGAGCACAAGGAGAAGCACCAAGGAGATGAAGTTCTTCCTTGGGACGATCTTCCTCTTCGGCCATCATCACCTTGGGATTGCGCGCAAGTCATCTTCCTCCTTCTCGCCGGAATTGTGAATCCGGCCAACCTTGGTGGTGAGTCTTTCGATGTGATTACTCTTTCGGTTTTTGTCGTGTTCACGGAGAATCTAGTAGTTCTCGTGAACATGAAACTCGTGGCTTAGCGAAGTCATCCCGACGATACTCGGTGTGGACACGAATAGAGGCGGAGCTTCCGAGGGACGCTAACGGTTGGATCTCGTCCCTTCTTCCAAGTTACGCGAGGTAATTCGTTGAGTAATTTCCTTTTCTGCAAAAATTTTATATTACGATTATGTGAACACATTGCATGCTTAGGATATATGTTAGAATAATTTAGGAAATTATTCGTGCTTTTGTTTCCGCTGCATATAATTATGTAACAATTACAATACGTGTCCGCATCGGCATGCACCCGGTCCCAACAGATATTAGGGTTTTTATCCATGGTTGGGTGTCCGTAGCAACCCAGACCAAGCCTAAGTACCTCAGGCATCCGCAACACCGCGAGGTATTGGGGGTTTTACCCTTGGTTGGGAGTCCATAGCAACCCAGACCAAGTCTAAGTACCTCTAGCATCCACAGCACCGTAAGGTATTAGGGTTTTTATCCTTGGCTGGGAGTTCGTAGCAACCCAGACCAAGCCTAAGTACCTCGGGCATCCACAGCACCGCGAGGTATTAGCATTTTTATCCTTGACTGAGAGTCCGTAGCAACCCAGACCAAGCCTAAGTACCTCGGGCATCCGTAACACCGCGAGGTATTAGGGTTTTTACCCTTGGTTGGGAGTCCGTAGCAACCCAGACCAACCCTAAGTACCTCGGGCATCGGCAGCACCGCGAGGTATTAGGGTTTTTACCTTTGGTTGGGAGTCCGTAGTAACCCAGACCAAGCCTAAGTACCCCAGGCATCCGCAGCACCACAAGGTATTAGGGTTTTTTAAGTCCTCGGTAGCACATTGACATGTTGGAGAGTGCACTTCCATTATTACTTGAATTTGCTGCAAGGTTGCAAACATACACAGGTGTGTACATACTATGCAAGGTAAATCTTACTGAGACCGGAAGGGTCAAAGATAGTTGGTCTATCAGGGCCTCTCGAGCCTTTTGTCCCTCTCCCCCTATGCCTGACCATCTCCTCCAGCTAGTCTTCTAATGCTCTTGGGTTCTTCCAGGATTTTGTCCTGACTTCCCCGCTATAAAATCGTCGAGACACTAGCTGGTCCCCTTTGACTTCAACCACTCGGTCGCCTACAGGGAATTTTAGCTTCTGGTGGTAGACAGAGACCACCGCCTAGAAGACACTATGCGCCGGACAACCCAAGATGGTGTTATATGAGGGAGCATCCACAATTAGAAAGGCGTCCTCCTAGTCCTCTCCAATGTGTCACTACCCAATGAGAGCGATAGGGTGATTTGCCTTATCGGTTGTACTCGGTACCTCGTAAAGTTGAACAGTGGGGTTGAGTCCTGGAGTAGTTCATCCTCGTCGATCTGCATCTAGTCCAGAGCTGCCTTGTATAGGATATTCTCGAAACATTTTGTGTCCACGAAGATGTGCTTAACCTCGTAGTTGGCGATGCGGGATATGATTACTATGACATTTTCATGAGGAGCTTCCACCTCCTCCAGGTCTGCTGGACTGAAAGAAATTATAGGGCCATGTTCCTGGCTCCGACTCGTCCCAATAGAGTAGTTTTCCAGCCGTCGGGTACGAGACTTCCTTGATCGGTGAGAGTCTCCTCCAGTAGGTCCTCCGGAGATCACTCCAACGTGTCTAGAGTGCGGGCCTCGCATAGGGGCCTTGCCCTTCTGGGGATCTCTTTCTAAGGAGAGAGATCTTCGGGGTCTTGTTCTCCCCGGCGTGCTGTCGCCGACGAGAGAGACTTCGACGTGGAGACCTTCGACGGTACCTCCTCACTGAATCTCTTCTTCAAGGCGTGACACTCCTTGATGGAGTGTGTTGTGCTGCCATGAAAACCGTAGTACATCTACCTGGGTTCCGGCTGCTCGGTATCCACTGTCTCAACCAGCCTGCGTCTACCCGCCCACTGGTTCTTCCCGAGGTGGAGGTCTTTTCCAGGAGTTGGAGCTGGTGTAACGACCCCGAAAATCTTCTCAATATTTTCTTTAAAATATTGATCATGTCTAGATAGTAGTTAAGGAATCTAGAGAGACTAGTACAAATTTTAGCCTAATTATACATGATTTTCCCATTTAAATTGAGAAGCTAAGTATTAATAGGCCTTATATGGGTTTTTCTAGTACCATGGCTATTAGTGAATTTAGGTGAAATTTAATGTAAATATAAATGGATTTTTATTAGGAATATTATCATGATCATGGGTGAATTTTTGGAGAATTTTCGAAAATAATGAAAAAAAATAAAATAAAATAAAATAGAAAAATAAAGTGCATGCACCAAGGATTGAACCTTGGACCTATGGTACCACCATGCATATAATAACCAATTCACCTAGCAAGGGAGTGCTAGTAGAGAATGAAGTGGATTTTGGTTAAGGCTTAGGGAAAATGAAGAGTCATCCACCATGACTCTTCACTTGCCCTCCTTAATGTGGTATAAAGAGGGGACATGGGAGTTACTTTCCTTCTTCCACCAAGTCCACCCATGTAACGCCCGCTTTTTTTTTTCCTAAAGCGGCGTTACGTTAACATGAGTAGGGTAGGTGAACATTATAAGGCAGCGGAATAAGTTTAAACTTACACCTACATGCCCCTACTACCATTCCTAACATGATGACATGGAAACTTGGTATAATAACTTCATACTTAGCATCGTATCATGTCATACTTAGCATCATGTCATAGAGTCACATAAGTCACCATTCAAGCACATAAGTAGTAAAGGTAAAGTTCTAGCATAAGACGAGTAAACATATTATTTTCTTGGCCAAGTCACTAACACACACATGCATTTTTGCCCTCCTGTTGCTTCCTTATAGTCCCTTTGCGTGATCTGCGGTATAAGGAAATAAGACTATAAGCACACAGGCTTAGTAAGACTCTTTCCTACTCACTAAAATCATTCATCACTTAATCATAAACACATGAAACATAAACAAAACTTTATGCTTGAACATAACTATGAATAAACTTACATGGCATGATACATGACATATCCTGAACATAATTCAACTTAGCATAGCATAATAATACATGACATATCCTGAACATAATTCAACTCAACTTAGCATAGCATAATAATACATGACATATACTGAACATAATTCAACTTAGCATAGCATAATACATGACATAGACCTAAACATAATTCAACTTAACATGGCCAAATACATGACATAAACATAAACATAAGGGAACATTCTTAACATGCATGGTACATGGCATAAACCCTAATATAACGAAACATTCTTAACATGCATGATACATGGCATAAACATAAACATAAAGAAACATTCTTAACATGCATGATACATGAGATAAACATAAACATAAAGCATGAACTAACCTGTATTGCATAAACATAGGCATACTTTCCATCATATCATGGGGCATCTTCTTAACATAACCATAAGCATAAATCATTTACTATCATGGATATTTCATGACATGAAAAATAAGTATAAGACATGACTATCATTGCATAATGCATAACATGAATGGATGCATGAGTCTAATGCATATACATAAGGATGCTTAACTTTTAAAATCATACTTTTAAATACTTAAACATAATCATCACATTGTTGGGGTCCCCGGCTTGTACCACATACATACATCATAAGTGCGCATTCCTAAGTAAATACGAGGTCGCGAGCCCCAACCTACTAGGGTAAGGACAGCATATTCGGTAGTCCCAGAACCGGGGCATTCTTAAAGTGTCCATCCCTGTTGCACAGCTTCGGTAGTGCCAGAATCGTGGACAGCATAGTCAGTAGTCCAGAATCGGGGCGTTCTTAAGGTGCCCATCCCTTGGACCCATACTTCGGTCTGGTACAAGCTCATTCATAAGGTAAAATACTTTACATGCTTCATCATTCATAAGACATGGCATACATCTTCATTCATAAAACATGGCATGCATTTTCATTCATAAAAACATGGCATGCATTTTCATTTATAGGACATGGCATGCGTAATGACCCGGCCCGTCTATCGGCCCATTTACCGGCCCATTTTCCGGTCCTCAAAACCGTCGTACCGTCGTACCGTCGACCATCGACCATGCTGTTATTCATAAACATGACATGCATCTTTATTCATAAAACATAGCATACACTTTCATTCATAACATAATATGCATCTTCATTCATAAACATAACATGCATCTTTATTCATAGAACATGGCCTACTTACATAAACATCATTCTTATTCCTAGAGCTTGCATGATCATGGCATATAAGGTAAACATTGCATTATATTCATTGAACATGACATGTTTGCCTAGACACTTATCCTAATCCATAGAACTTGCAAGATCATGATACATAAGGTAAACATTGCATTTCATACATAAGCATGGTATCTATCTCAAGCATGCATGGGTAGGACTTCCATAAACATACTACCTACCATTCAAGTATATAGCATAGGACATATGACATTCATAAATAAACCCTATTAAGCATGGCATCCAATCATAATCATACAAACATAAACATGGTGCTTAAGGTTAGGGTTATAGGTAACTTAATTTCTACCACATGCTTGAACCTTTATATATACTTCATAATAAACCATAAACCATCATTCTTCAAACCCTAACTCTATCCAAACTCTACATTTCTTTGTTTGGCCGAAACCTATAGGGAAAGGTTCCATCATTCAATTAATAGGTAAGATAGCATAAGGTAAAGTAACAACCATACATCACTTATAAGACCATGGGGAGCCATTAGGGCTCATGATTAGGGTTATCCCTAACCTTTATCCCTCCTTCCTAGGGCTGGCTGAAACCCTACAAGGCCATGGGTGCATGGAAAAATTCCATAAAATTCCCAATCAAACATTAAACACCAACCATACCCTACCATAGGGGCTTTCGGAACCCATACTTGAAGAACACCTTAACCCATTGCCCTAAATTCCTTCTTGGCCGAAACCCTTAGGGTCACAAGACCTCGTGAAAATTTACATAAATCCTTTCAACCTCCCCTTGTATCATAAGGGTACACATGATACATGAGTGAAGAGTTAAATCCAACCCTAGCCATGGAAACCCTTGTGATGGTCCCAAACCCTAAGAAGCCTTAGGGTACTCCAAAAATTCCCAAAAATTATATTTATTCTCTAAACATCATAAGAACACATTAGAAAGCATGATTAAGATTTTTAGCATCATCATGGACCCAAAACCCATGGTGGTCGAATATCATAGGGGTCCAAAACATGGTTTTCTCAACATCAAAACCTAAAATCAAACTTTATATTATGCTAAAAATTCAAAGGAACTATTATACCACAGGTGAGGGAGTCTTATATTGGTTGATCTTGATTATAGACCTTAGATTTGAGAGAAGGATGGAAAATCTTGTTGCCTCTTGACCACCCCTAGCCCTTGTACCCTTGTGAAAGCCTTAGATCTTGGAGATGGAGCCTTAGTTGAAATTTTTCCAAGGGAAATCTCCTCTTGAGGTATTCGTCTAGGATGAGGAAGGAAGAGGAAGAAAAATGGAATTGATGGAAGGAAGAAAGAAACTCCCATTCCCCCTCTTTATAACACATTAAGGAGGGTAAGTGAAGAGTCATGGTTGATGACTCTTCATTTTCCTAGGCCTTAACCATAATCCACTTCATTTCCTCATAGCACTCCCTTGCTAGGTGAATTGGTTAGAGCATGCATGGTGGTACAAGAGGTCCAAGGTTCAATCCTTGGTCCATGCACTAATTTTTCCATTTTATTTTTATTTTATTTTTCTAATATTTCAAAAATCCCTTAAAAATTCCCCCATAATTATGTTAATATTTCTTATTAAAATCCCTTTATATTTCTATACGTTTTTATCTAAAATTCACCAATAATCATGATACTAGGAAGCCTATATAAGGCCCATTAGTGCCTATTTTCCCAATTTAACTGGAAAAACATGGATTTCTAGGTTAAAATTCGTGTTAATATTTCTAGGTCCCTCGGAAAATTATCTAGACATGCTCAATATTTTAAAAGAATATTAAGAAAATTTTCCGGGTCGTTACAATTCCCCATACCTCGTGAAAGTTCGTCCTCGAACTTAGAATAGCTCCGGGTACTTGCGCCTCGTATCGTCCTCGCGTTCCCAGGTAGCTTCTTCGAACCGTTGACTTTGCCATAGAACCTTGACTAAGGGTACTTCCTTACTCCTTAGCTTCTTGATTTCTCGATCCAAGATCTGGATAGGTCTGCTTTCATAGCTTAGGTCCTCTTGCACTTGTACTGTCTGTGGCTCGATCACTCGGTCCATATTTGGGATACACTTTTTAAGCGTTGACACATGGAACACATTATGAATGGCCGACATCTCTGAAGGCAGCTCCAACTCATATGCCACCTTACCAACTCTTTTCAGGATCAGGTACGGCCCCACATAACGCGGACCTAGTTTTCCTTTCCTCCCAAATCTTGTCACCCCTTTCATCGGAGCCACTTTGAGGAACACAAAATCCCCAACATTAAATTCCAGTGGTCTACGCCGGACATCGGCATAACTCTTTTGCCGGCTCTGAGCAGCTTCTATCCGTTGTCGAATATTCTGTATAGCTCGGGTGGTGCTGATAATGACCTCCGTTGTGAGCCTCATTTCCTTCTTTTCACCACCCTCATACCAACAGATCGGAGACCTACATCTCCTCCCATACAAGGCTTCATAAGGTGCCATTCCAATAGTATCTTGGTAGCTATTGTTGTAAGCAAATTCCGTTAAGCATAGATATAGACACCAGCTCCCTTTGAAATCCAAGGCACAAGCTCGCAACATGTCTTCTAGTACTTGATTCACCCGTTCAGTTCGCCCATCAGTCTGAGGGTGAAAGGCGGTGCTAAATCGCAATTTAGTGCCGAGAGACTTCTGAACACACTCCCAAAAATGCGAAGTAAAGCGACCATCCCTATCTGAGATGATGGTCTTGGGAACTCCATGAAGTCTTATTATCTCCTTAACATATAATTGAGCCAGTTGCTCCATTGAATCAATCATCTTGATTGCCAGAAAGTGAGCAGACTTTGTCAGCCTGTCCACAATTACCCAAATTGCATCATATACATTCGTAGTCTTGGGAAGCCCTGAAATAAAATCCCTAGAGATGTCTTCCCATTTCCATTCCGGAATTGCGAGTGGCTGCAGAACTCCTCCGCGTCACTGGTGTTCTGCTTTTACTTGCTGGCAAGTCATGCAAGTACTAACATACTGAGCCACATCCCTCTTCATACCGGACCACCAAAACTTCTCTTTCAAATCATGATACATCTTGGTGGATCCTGGATGCATCGAATAAGGAGTTCCGTGAGCTTCTTCCAGTATCTTCTTTCGAAGCTCCGGATCATTAGGGATACATAGATGATCCCTAAGATAGAGTACTCCCCCTTTGGCGACATGAAAACCATCTCCCTTTCCTTCTAGGATCTCCTGTTTTATTTTCTGAAGACTCAGATCACCATTTTGTTTTTCCAATATGTCCTCAAATAGCGTAGGTCATATTGTCATGGTTAACTCCATGATATACTTGCACGCATACATCATAATCATATACTTATTGTGATTCTGGGTAAGCCGACTCACATTATGCTTCCAAAACATTAGTCCTCAACATGAGTTTATGAATTATATTAGCCCATATTTGTCGTATGGTTACTATAGGGTAGATAAGATCTTATTTATTATATCACCAAAAATTTATTTATCAAGTCTTATAAGTCTATATACAAAACTATCCGAACTCAGTGAGCTAGATGGGCTGCCATCATACCCATAATAAAGAACATCATAGCGATGACTACCACCCCCTCGCTCATCTCCACTTGGCCTGCCTCCCCTTGGCCTGCCTCAGGATCTTCTACCGTTTCCATCGGGTCTTCTTCTTCAATCTCGAGAACCTCCTCGGCCACTCCAAGGTTTTCCTCGAACATCCCGGGGTCTTCCTCAAACATCTCGAGCATCTCGGGATCCTCCTCGAATGACTCTGGATCTTCCTCAAACATCTTGAGCATCTCGGGATCCTCCTCGAATGGCTCGGGATCTTCCTCGTATATCTCGGGATCCTCTTCGGACGGCTCGGAATCCTCTTCGTACCTCTCGGGATCCTCCTCAAACATCTCGGGATCCTCCTCGAACGGCTCGGGATCCTCTTCGAACATCTCCGGATCCTCCTCAAACATCTCATAATCCTCCTCCGAGTCCCCCAGATCTTCCGGGAACTCATGGCAAAGGAGTTGCTTACATAATTCCGTGTATGAGAGACGACATCCGTGCTGCCCCCAGATCTGATGAGCAACCTCTCTCGCCCGATTGAGCAATGAGCGAAGCAGAGCTCCGATCCTATGATCATCCATGACTGGAAACCCTTCCTGCTCCAGTTTCCAGAACAGCCGATCTAATAACCCCATGTTGCCTTGAATTCCACGGGTCGGACTGTACTCCACTTCCTCTATTCGTCCCATCAGCTCGCGGCACCTCTCAGTGTAGTTCTCATGCAACATCCGGAATTGGAAAAAAAATGACATAGTTAGTACTAAACCGACCAATTCAGTACAGAACCATTTTTTTTCAATTCGCAAATATATACAGAGAAAAACACACGTAAATCGGTTTCTTCTACTCTAGTGATTAAAATATATAACCACTTTTCCTACCCTTAAATTCTACATATTTGATTCATGAAAGAAGATAAAATATCGTTCATAGTTACATATCCTAAAATACTTTTTATCATAAACATCGTTCATACTTGCATATCCTAAAATCATAAAACATCCTAAAAGTGCTTACTACTATAAGATATGTAAAGAGGTACTTACTTGGAAGCGGCAGGACGGGGCTTGATGTGGGTGTAGTGAGATGGTTACCGCTCTGATACCAACCTATAACGCCCGCTTTTTTTTTCCTAAAGCGGCGTTACGTTAACATGAGTAGGGTAGGTGAACATCATAAGGCAGCGGAATAACTTTAAACTTACACCTACATGCCCCTACTACCATTCCTAACATGATGACATGGAGACTTGGTATAATAACTTCATACTTAGCATCGTATCATGTCATACTTAGCATCATGTCATAGAGTCACATAAGTCACCATTCAAGCACATAAGTAGTAAAGGTAAAGTTCTAGCATAAGACGAGTAAACATATTGTTTTCTTGGCCAAGTCACTAACACACACATGCATTCTTGCCCTCCTGTTTCTTCCTTACAGTCCCATTGCGTGATCGGCGGTATAAGGAAATAAGACTATAAGCACACAAGCTTAGTAAGACTCTTTCCTACTCACTAAAACCATTCATCACTTAATCATAAGCACATGAAACATAAACATAACTTTATGCTTGAACATAACTATGAATAAACTTACATGGCATGATACATGACATATCCTGAACATAATTCAACTTAGCATAGCATAATAATACATGACATATCCTGAACATAATTTAACTTAGCATACCATAATACATGACATAGACCTAAACATAATTCAACTTAACATGGCCTAATACATGACATAAACATAAACATAAGGGAACATTCTTAACATGCATGGTACATGGCATAAACCCTAACATAAAGAAACATTCTTAACATGCATGATACTTGACATAAACATAAACATAAAGAAACATTCTTAACATGCATGATACATGGCATAAACATAAACATATAGCATGAACTAACCAGTATTGCATAAACATAGGCATACTTTCCATCATATCATGGGGCATCTTCTTAACATAACCATAAGCATAAATCGTTTACTATCAAGCATATTTCTTGACATGAAACATAAGTATAAGACATGACTATCATTGCATAATGTATAACATGAATGGATGCATGAGTCTAATGCATATACATAAGGATGCTTAACTTTTAAAATCATACTTTTAAATACTTAAACATAATTATCACATTGTTGGGGTCCCCGGCTTGTACCACATACATACATCATAAGCGCGCATCCATAAGTAAATACGAGGTCGCGAGCCCCGACCTACTAGGGTAAGGACAGCATAGTCGGTAGTCCCAGAACCGGGGCGTTCTTAAGGTGCCCATCCCTGTTTCACAACTTCGGTAGTGCCAGAACCGTGGACAGCATAGTCGGTAGTCTAGAACCGGGGCGTTCTTAAGGTGCCCATCCCTTGGACCCATACTTCGGTCCGGTACAAGCCCATTCATAAGGTAAAATACTTTACATGCTTCATCATTCATAAGACATGGCATACATCTTCATTCATAAAACATGGCATGCATTTTCATTCATAAAAACATGGCATGCATTTTCATTTATAGGACATGGCATGCGTAACGACCCGACCCGTCTATCGGCCCATTTACCGGCCCATTTACCGGTCCTCAAAACCATCGTACCGTCGTACCGTCGACCATCGACCGTGCCGTTATTCATAAACATGGCATGCATCTTTATTCATAAAACATAGCATACACTTTCATTCATAACATAATATGCATCATCATTCATAAACATAACATGCATCTTCATTCATAGAACATGGCCTACTTACATAAACATCATTCTTATTCCTAGAGCTTGCATGATCATGGCATATAAGGTAAACATTGCATTATATTCATTGAACATGACATACTTGCCTAGACACTTATGCTAATTCATAGAACTTGCATGATCATGATACATAAGGTAAACATTGCATTTCATACATAAGCATGGTATCTATCTCAAGCATGCATGGGTAGGACTTCCATAAACATACTACCTACCATTCAAGTACATAGCATAGGACATAAGACATTCATAAATAAACCCTATTAAGCATGACATCCAATCATAAACATGGTGCTTAAGGTTAGGGTTAGAGGTAACTTAATTTCTACCACATGTTTGAACCTTTATATATACTTCATAATAAACCATAAACCATCATTCTTCAAATCCTAACTCCATCCAAACTCTACATTTCTTTGTTTGGCCGAAACCTATAGGGAAAGTTCCATCATTCAATTAATAGGTAAGATAGCATAAGGTAAAGTAACAACCATACATCACTTATAAGACGATGGGGAGCCATTAGGGCTCATGATTAGGGTTATCCCTAACCTTTAGCCCTCCTTCCTAGGGCTGGCCGAAACCCTACAAGGCCATGGGTGCATGGAAAAATTCCATAAAATCCCCAATCAAACATTAAACACCAACCATACCCTACCATAGGGGCTTTCGGAACCCATACTTGAAGAACACCTTAACCCATTGCCCTAAATTCCTTCTTGGCCGAAACCCTTAGGGTTATAAGACCTCGTGAAAATTTACATAAATCCTTTCAACCTCCCCTTGTGTAACGCCCGCTTTTTTTTTCCCTTAAGCGGCGTTACGTTAACATACATAGACATGTAGACATCATAAGGCAGCGGAATAAGACTTTTAGACTTATACATACATGCCCTACTACCATTCTTATCATAATGACATGGAAACTCGGCATATTGCCTTCATACTTAAACATCATATCATGTCATACTTAACATCGCATCATAGAGTTCCATAAGTCATTATTCAAGCATTCAAGCATATAAGTGACCAAAGTAAGGTTCTAGCATAAATGATAAACACATGGTTTCCTGGGCCAAGTCACTACGACACACATGATTTCTTGCCCTTCCTGCTGCTTCCTCATTGTCCCCTTGAATGATCTGCGGTATAAGGAAATAAAACTATAAGCACACAGGCTTAGTAAGACTCTTTCCTACTCACAAAAACCATTCATCATCTCATAATGAGCACATAAAACATTAACATACTCAGTGCTCTTACTTAGAACATAACAACTTGAATCACTTATCATATATTTGTCATGGCATGATCATAAACATAAGTGAACATTCCTATCATGGCATGAGATATGGCATAATCGTAAACATAGTAAACATTCTAAACATGGCATGCTACATGGTATAAACATAAACATGATCACATTCTAAGCTTGGCATGCTACATGGTATAAACATAAACATAATAAACGTTCCTAGCATGGCATAAAACATAGGCATACTTCTTATCATAGCATATGAGCATCCTCTTATCATAATCATGCATAGATCAATTCTTCTCATGCATCTTTCTTAACATGAAGAGTAAGCATCAAATCTTGTTAATATAGCATAATGCATAACATGAATGAATGCATGAGGGGAATGCATATACATAAGGATGCTTAACCTTTTTAAAACATACTTTTAAATGCTTAAACATATTCATCATATCATTGGGCCCTGGCTTGTACCACATACATACATCATAAGCGCGCATCCCTAAGTAGGTACGAGGTAGCTAGCCTCGACCTACTAGGGTAAGGACAGCATAGTCGGTAGTCCCCGAACCGAGGTGTTCTTAAGGTGCCCATCCCTGTTGCACAGCTACGGTAGTGCCAGAACCGTGGACAGCATAGTCGGTAGTCCAGAACCGGGGCGTTCTTAAGGTGCCCATCCCTTGGACCCATACTTCGGTCCGGTACAAGCCCATTCATAAAGTAAAATACTTTACATGCTTCATCATTCATAAGACATTCATGGCATTTTTAACATAACATAACTTGTTACGGCTCAGCCCGTCTACCGGCCCATTTACCGGTCCTCACGACCGTCATACCGTCAACCATCGACCGTGCCGTTTAGCATATTTATGCCTTAAAGACATAAGCATCATCTTTCATTCATAACATGGCATGCATCTTCTTTCATAAAACATGGCATGTATCATCATTCGTAAAACATGGCATACATCATTCTTATCATGAGCATAAACATAACCTACTTATCATGGCATCATTCTCATCATGAACATAACATAACATCCTTATCATGGCATCATTCTTATCATGAACATAAACATAACATCCTTATCATGGCATCATTCTTATCATGAACATAAACATAACATACTTATCATGACATCATTCTTATCATGAACATAAACATAACATACTTATCATGGCATCATTCTTATCATGAACATAACATAACATACTTATCATGGCATCATTCTTATCATGAACATAAACATAACATACTTATCATGACATCATTCTTATCATGAACATAAACATAACATCCTTATCATGGCATCATTCTTATCATGAACATAAACATAACATACTTATCATGGCATAACCATAAGACATTCATAAATAACCCTATTAAGCATGGCATCGAATCATAAACATAAGACATAAAACATAAAACATGGTGCTTAAACTTAGGGTTATTGATAACATGATTTCTACCACATGCTTGAACCTATACATATATGTATATTTCATGGTAAGCATAAACCATCATTCCTTGAACCCTAACTCCTTCCAAACCCTAATTTCCTTTGCTTGGCCGAAACCTATAGGGCTAGATTCCATCATTCCATTAATCATGTAACATAGCATAAGGTAAGGAACCAACCATACTTCACTTATAAGACCATGGAAGGCCATTAGGGCTCATAATTAGGGTTATCCCTAACCTTTAGCCCTCTTTCCATGTGCTGGCCGAAACCCTACAAGGCCATGGGTTCATGGAAAAATTTCCATAAAATCCCCAATCAAACATTAACACCAAACATACTCTACCATGAAGCCATTGGGACCCTTGCTTGAGGGAAATCCCTAACTTATTGCCCTAGGTCCAACTTGGCCGAAACTTGTGGGGGTCACAAAGCCTTGTGAAGGTTCACATAAGCCCCCCTAAATCTCCCTTATATCATGATAACACCCAAACCACATGATTGAGGGTTTAAGTTCAACTCTACCCATGGATTCATGGGATGGCCGAAACCCTAGGGGATCCTAAGGTACCCCAAAAATTCTCAAAAATTATAGTTAATCTCTAAACATCATGAGAACACATTAGACAACATTATTAAGATTTTTACCATCATTATAGACCAAGAACCCATGGTGGCCGAAACCTATAAGGTTAGGTTCATGGGTTTCCTTTGGTTTTCCAACATAAACATCACATACAAGACTTTCATATCATGTAAATCTTCAAGAAAAACCATTATACCACAGGTGAGGGAGTCTTACCTTGGTTGATCTTGATTATAAGCCTTATATTTGAGAGAAGGATGGATATATTGTTGCCTCTTGACTACCCTTAGCCCTTGTACTCTTGTGAAAACCTTAGATCTTGGAGATGAAGCCTTGGTGGAACTTTTCCAAGGGAGAACTCCCTTTGAGGTGTTCAGCTAGAATGAGGAAGGAGGAGGAGAGGAAATTCAATTGAAGGAAGAAAGAAAGAAACTCCCAAACCCCCCTATTTATCACCCATTAAGGAGGTAAATGAAGAGTCTCTCCATGACCCTTCATCTTCTTCTAAGCCTTAACAAATATCCACTTCATTTCCTCTTAGAATTCCCTTGCTAGGTGAGTTGGTTAAAGCATGCATGGTTGTACAAGAGGTCCAAGGTTCAATCCTTGGTCCATGCACCTTATTTTTATTTTATTTCTCTTTTTATTTCCCCAAAATTCCGAAAATCCTCCAAAAATTCCCCCATAATTATTTTAATATTTCCTATTAAAATCCCTTTATATTTCTATAAATTTTTACCTAAAATTCACCAATAATCATGGTACTAGAAAGCCCATATAAGGCCCATTAGTGCCCTTTTTCCCAATTTAAATGAGAAAACATAAATTTTCTAGGACAAAGTTCGTATTAATATTTCTAGGTCCCTTGGAAAATTATCTAGACATGCTTAATATTTTAAGAAAATATTAAGAGAATTTTCTGGGTCGTTACACCTTGTATCATAAGGGTACACAAGATACATTAGTGAAGAGTTAAATCCAACCCTAGCCATGGAAACCCTTGTGATGGTCCCAAACCCTAAGAAGCCTTAGGGTACTCCAAAAATTCCCAAAAATTATATTTATTCTCTAAACATCATAAGAACACATTAGAAAGCATGATTAAGATTTTTAGCATCATCATGGACCCAAAACCCATGGTGGTCGAATATCATAGGGGTCCAAAACATGGTTTTCTCAACATCAAAACCTAAAATCAAACTTTATATTATGCTAAAAATTCAAAGGAACTATTATACCACAGGTGAGGGAGTCTTACATTGGTTGATCTTGATTATAGACCTTAGATTTGAGAGAAGGATGGAAAATCTTGTTGCCTCTTGACCACCCCTAGCCCTTGTACCCTTGTGAAAGCCTTAGATCTTGGAGATGGAGCCTTAGTTGAAATTTTTCCAAGGGAAATCTCCTCTTGAGGTATTCGTCTAGGATGAGGAAGGAAGAGGAAGAAAAATGGAATTGATGGAAGGAAGAAAGAAACTCCCATTCCCCCTCTTTATAACACATTAAGGAGGGTAAGTGAAGAGTCATGGTTGATGACTCTTCATTTTCCTAGGCCTTAACTATAATCCACTTCATTTCCTCATAGCACTCCCTTGCTAGGTGAATTGGTTAGAGCATGCATGGTGGTACAAGAGGTCCAAGGTTCAATCCTTGGTCCATGCACTAATTTTTCCATTTTATTTTTATTTTATTTTTCTAATATTTTGAAAATCCCTTAAAAATTCCCCCATAATTATGTTAATATTTCTTATTAAAATCCCTTTATATTTCTATAAGTTTTTACCTAAAATTCACCAATAATCATGATACTAGGAAGCCCATATAAAGCCCATTAGTGCCTATTTTCCCAATTTAACTGGAAAAACATGGATTTCTAGGTTAAAATTCATGTTAATATTTTTAGGTCCATCGGAAAATTATCTAGACATGCTCAATATTTTAAAAGAATATTAAGAAAATTTTTCGGGTCGTTACAACCCATCTCCCTCCTCCCTCCTCATTCTAGCCGAAACCCCCAAGGGGGATCTTCCCTTGGAAAAAGTTCACATAAGCCTCCATCTTGAAGATCTAAGGCCCTCTACAAATATACAAGGGCTAAGGAGAAGTTTAGAGACAAGGGGGTTTTCTTGTTATTTTCTATTCAAGGTTTATAAGCAAGACCAAGGAAGGTAAGACTCCCCCACCTGTGTTATGATAGTTTCTGAGTTATTCTTATGATGCAATGATGTATTTGGACTATATGTGGAGAAAACCAAAGTTAGGGCCCTTGTAACTTTCGGCCACCATAGGTTTCTGTTAGTAATATGAGAGAAGTGTCCTAAGGCAATCGCCTTATGATTGTAATCATTTACTTTAATGAATGAATATTCACTGTTTGAGTATACATGTTCATGTATTTGATTGAGATCTTAAACTCATTTACTGAATGTCCGCAAAACAATTCACAGCATGAGAGAATTTATGATGAATTCACAACTAGTGATTATCACTACATGTGCAATTGTGAAGTATTGAAATTGTCCCTAGTCGATGAATTGATAAATACGGACACTATTAATTCTGTTGAGACTAGCATGGGTTATTCTCTAATCAGCTGATTCTCACTGGCTGGTGACATTGGGATGTCCGGAGATAAACATGGATGCTAGTTAAGGGAACTAGTTCATTGGAGTGACTGACTGTAAAACTTCATATGGTAATCTACATATAGATATGTCAATGAAGTTCTTACTGCAGCTTAAGTGCAATGTTCCTTTGACTTGCAGTGTTCAAGTCATCTTGGTCATGAAGACTTATACTTTGACATCTTAAGCAAGCATCTCTAAGGAGGTGTGGACCCAGGATGGTTGGGTATAAGCCGAAGTGCCCGAAGATGTTTGAACAGCCTACAAAGGATTCACCACTCCTTGCGAGGAGATGTATACCCAAGGCCTATCGTCGGATTGTTACTCGAAACCTCTGGCCAGAGCATAACATGTTCCGAGTATGAATCTCTAGGAAACATGAGAGTAATTAGAATCCATTGGACGAGAAAGACATTACTTGGGCTAGGTGTGACGTAGTCAGCCTAGTGGGGACTGACACACATAGACCGTGTCCTGAACCAAGTGGGTATATGATGGTGAAGGGAATGAGGCACGACTCATTACAGCTGCTGAAGGGTTTCAGAATTATTTCTGAGGTCAACCGTTGATCTTTCGATTAATTGGGGATCACGATGTACTACTAGGTGCCACTCATGATCGTTCTATAATTGGTTAATTATAGACGACTAACATAAATCGAAAGCCTATTTAGTCACACGCACTACGAGTAATCCGAGGGATTTAAAACGAGTTGAAAATTGGATTTTCCTATCAAGAGAAATAAGTCGAATCTGAATTTATCAGAGACGCATCGGAAGCTTAAAATGGCTAAGTCTTTTGAAGGCTTATTGGACGAATTAAATGAGTTTAATTCGCAAGGAGACGGCTTGGTTTGGCCGGCCAAAGAGGGTCCCCACCCTCTTTGGTTTGGCCGGCCACAATAAAGAGGGAAACCAAATTGTTTGGTTAAATTATAAAATAAATCAAGCATGATTTGTTTTATAAAATTATGGATAAAGAAATTTCTATAAAGAAATTTATATAAAGAAATTTATATAAAGAGATTTATTTTCATGGAAATTAAAATAAACCTTGGATTGATTTATTTTATTATATAAAATCAATTATGAATTGATTTTTCCATGATAAGAAAAATTTATTTAATAAATTTCTTGTGAAAATTTATTCCATAATAAAAGGGGAGACATGTTTGTTTTTATTATTAATTTAGTTATAATAAAAACTTTGCATAATAGAATAATTCATAGAAAAATTTATAAGATAAATTTCTTATGAAAATCTATTCCGTTAAAAGGGAGACTTGGCGATGGAGAGGCTACTATATAAAGGAACCAAGGCAAGGCTTGGAATCCAATCAAGAGATTAAGTAGCAAGCCTCTCTTCCTCTCCTTCTCTCCCTCTCCCTCCTCTAGTAGGCGCCGACCCTAGAGGGCTCCCCTAGGGTTGCCGTGAGCCACCTCCACCAAGAAGGTGCCGAAGAAGAAGAAGAAGCGGGTCACGACTCCTTCCTTCCCCCCGGAATCTTGATTCCGTTACTTGGTCGTTAGTTTTCCATCTCTCTCTCTTGATATTCTTGTCGTGCCTTTGGAGAATCTAGTAGTTCTTGTCGGCACGAAACTCGTGGCTTTGCGAAGTCATCCTGAAGAGAACTCGGCGTGGACGTGAATAGAGGCGGAGCTTCCAAGGGATGCTACGGTTGGATCTCGTCCCTTTCTACGAGTTACGCGAGGTATTAAGTAAATTAGTTTACTTTCTGCAAAATTTTAAATGTATGATCATGTCTCCACAGCTTAAGGTTGCATGCTAGATACGTGGTTAAAATAATTTAAGAAATTATTTATGCTAAACCTTCCGCTGCACGTAATTAAATTTTAAAATTACGAACCCGTATCCATGTCAACATGCACCCGGTCCCAACAGTTTCTATGGTTGGGTTTGGATCTAACTCTCAAATGATGGTTCTTATGTTTTCTCATGTTGTAAAAGGTGTTAATAGGGGTTTATGAGAAAGTTTTACATGGTTTAGGACTCTTGTAACTTTCGGCCAGGAGGGGTTTTAGGGCAAGAAGTTAGGTTTAACTCCAAGCAAGGGTTCAAATGGCTCCCATGGTATGATATGTAAGGTAATAGATGTGAATTGAGCATTTTATGAATTTTTCATGGGCTTGGGGTCCTCTTTAGAGTTTCGGCCAACACATGAATTAGGGCTAGGACTTGGAGTTAAATTCAAATAAGGGATCAAATGGTCTTCTATGGCATAGTATGTATGGTATGGAATGTTAATCATGACCTATGTGAATTTCTCACGGACTTATTGTCCCTTAGGGTTTCGGCCAAGACCCTAATTTAGGGTTTGGTTTGGGTTAAGGTCTCATGGATGCTTGAGTATAGGTTATTAAGAAGTAAGTATATGGTTAAGCAAGATGTGAGGATCTTTATGTTACCAAAACCTAACTTTATATGCTAGGTATCATGACTTTGTATGTTTAGGTTATATGTTAGGTTTTTATTCATGAATATTTTAAATCATATGCCATGAACTTAGGGAAATGTATCATGTATGAAAAGATTTAGACATGTTTTCCTATGTACCATGACCATGCATGATTTATGGATTAAGATGCTAATTAAGTATGTATGCTATGCTTTATGAATGATATGTATGTATGCCATGCTTTAGGAATGATATGTATGCATGTCATGTTCATGAATGAAAATGATGAATGAAGTTAAAGTTCATGCCTTCGAGGCATAATGATGATATGGAATGAATATGATGAATAAAGATAAGGGTTCATGCCTTCAAGGCATAATGATGATGATAAGCATTAAGAATGAATGAATATGCTATGTATGTTTTTATGAATGAAGAAGCATGTGAAAGTATTTTTTTTATGAATGGGCTTGTACCGGACCCAAGTAAGGTCCACGGTTCTGGACTACCAATGAATCTGTCCACGGTTCTGGACGATCGATGAAGCTGTCCACGGTTCTGGACTACCGATGAAGCTGTCCACGGTTCGGGGACTACCGATGAAGCTGTCCTTGCCCTAGTAGGTCGAGACTAGCTATCTCGTATTTACTTAGGGATGCGCGCATATGATGTATGAATGTGGTACAAGCCGGGGACCCCTATGATGTTATGATTATGTTTAAGTATTTAAAAGTATGATTTTAAACTAAGCATCCTTATGATATATGCATTTGCCGCATGCATCCATCCATGTTATGCATTATGTTTATGATAAGTATGTTTATGCAAAGTAGGGTTATACAAGGCATGTTTATGCGAAATATGTTTATGCAAAGTATGTTAAGGCAAGGTATGTTTATGCAAATGATTATGTCTATGCCCATGCTAAATTATGATGCCATGATTGTATTTATGTTCATGCTAAATTATGATGCCATGATTATATTTATATTCATGCTAAATTATGATGCCATGATTGTATTTATGTTCATGCTAAATTATGATGTCATGATTGTATTTATGTTCATGCTAAATTATGATGCTATGATTGTATTTATGTTCATGCTAGAAATTATGCTGCCATGATTATATTTATGTTCATGCTAAATTATGATGCCATGATTCTACTTATGTTCATGCTAGAAATTGTGATGCCATGATTTTATTTATGTTCATGCTAAGAATGATGCTATGATTATGTTTATGTCTATGATAAGAAGTATGCTATGATATGTAGGATTGAAGCATTACGTTTATGTTTATGTGAAGTATGGATTTTTGTGAGTAGGAAAGGGTCTTACTAAGCCTATGTGCTTATAGTCTTATGTTTCTTGTACCGCAGATCAAGCAAGAGATTACTAAGGGAAGCAGCAGGAGAGGCGAGAACATGTGTGTGTGGTAGTGACATGGCCAAGGATCCCTCTCATTTCACTAATCGCATGTTTTGTGCTCTGAAAATGTTTATTTTGGTTTATGCTCAACTTATGATAGTTATGCCTAAGAAACAACTTACTACTCATGAAGTTTATGAATAAGCTACTTGCTACCTAGAATGCTTATGGATAAGTTACGGAAAGTTGATATCATGATACTATGTATGCTGGTAATATGTTAAGTATAATGTCACCATGTCCATGAATGATAACTTAGGCATGTGTATATGTTTTATGTACTGGTGGCATGGTTAAAAGCATGTGTAGAAGAAAAAAATTTGATTCCGCTACATTAAGATGTTTTATATGTACATGTATGGTTAGCGTAACGTCGCCTTCTCGCCACACCATAAGGTGTGGGTAAAAGGCGGGCGTTACAGCTGTGGGCTCCTTCCTTTCAGATCGGGGAACAGCGGGAGGGAGGACTCCGGCTAGTTCCTTGCGACAGGCGTATTGTACCTCCTCCACGTTAACGTGTTTACGGAATGCCTCAGCAGGTCATCAAAACTGACAGGGGGCTTCTTCACTAGGGATCGGAAGAAATCCCCTTCCATGAGCCCTTGAGTGCAGGCACTGATAAGGATTTCTGATATTGCACTGGGCACGTCTTGTGCCACCCTATTGAACCGCTGGATGTACTCCTTGAGCGGCTCTTTCGGCTTCTGCTTGAGGGTGAACAGATTGAGCGTCGTCTTTTGATAGCAACGACTACTAGCGAAGTGGTGGAGGAAGGTGGTTCTGAACTCCGCGAAGGAGTTGATAGAACATGATGTCAACCTTTGGAACCATCGTTGGGCTACTCCAGACAGGGTGTTCAGGAACACCCGGCACTTTACACCGTCAGTATACTGGTGCAAGAGTGCTGCATTCTCAAACTTACAGACTTGATCCTCCGGATCCATCTTCTCGTCATAATCGACGATCCCAGGCCCGCGGAACTGCTTTGGCATGGGGTCGTCAACAATCTCAGATGAGAAGAGAGTAGAGGGAACCTTATGGGAAGCCTTAGGTTCCTCCCTTTTCCCTTGTCCTTCCTCGTGCCTCTACGCGCTGGAGGCTACCGAGTGGACCTTCTCGATATCCCCAGGAAAGTCTCTTCGGGGACTTAGGGCTGCTCCGTCCCATCGTCCTACTAGGGTGACGGATCTTCGCGGGTGCGAGATGGAGATTCTAGGGATCTCCTCCCGCACGGGAGCCCCTTGCTGCGAGGCAGCTTGTTCGACTTGGCTGAAAACTTTGAGCACCAAAAAGGACTTCCTGTTCTTCCACTTGAGCTGAGAATTTTGGAAATGAATTTTGAGCAGGTTTTTCAGGAGGAATAGCTGTTGTAAGTGCCCTGATTTTGCTGATTTCTTCTTCTTCTTCCACCAAAATTGCAAGATCAATTGAAGAAGGTCTTAGGCTTGCACTAGGGTCACTTTGAACCGATGTAAAATCCAATTTGGGGCTGTTCTGAAATGGGAAAGAAGTTGCTGTAAATTCTTTAGAAAAATCACCCTTTTGAGCATCAAGACTTAAAACAACTTCGCCACTCCTAAAAGTTATTGCACCATCATCTCCCTCAAGGTTAGGAGTTGCTTGAAAAGGTACTTGACTTGATCCTTGAACTTGCATTTGATTCATCTTACTAGCAATTTGTCCAATGTACCTTCCAATGTTTTGAAAAGCGGATTCATCCTTTTGTTGTAAACTTTGTTGTTGTATAAGCTGTTGCAAAATCTCCTCAAGCCTTTGTTGTTGAACCTCAAGCTTACTAGAATCCTCAAAGTCGCCTTGATTGATATAGGACTCTTGTTGGTCTTGAAATGTAGCATTAGGTTGCTGAAATTCATGATTAGGCTGTGAATTCTGAAAATTAAATTGTTGGGGCTAATCAAATAGTTGACGGGCTAATTAAATTGCTGAAAATTTGGTTGACAACTTGGTGGAGGTTGCTGAAAATTATAGCTCTGAAAATTCTGATCATATGGCTGAAATTGTTGATTAAATGGCTGGAATTGTTGGGGTTGAAAATTCTGAGTTTGAAATTGAAAATTATGATTGTATGGTTAAAATTCTTGCTGTGAAGGTTGAAAATATTGCTGTGAATTCTGTATGGGTTGCTGAAAATTCTGATTTGGCGGAAAACCTTGCTGAAATTGCTGATAGGGTTGCTAAAGTTGTTGGAAAGGTTGACTTGGCTAAAAATTTTGCTGTAAATTTTGAAATTGAGGCTGAAATTGATAATTCGGTTGCTGGAAATTTGAATAGTACTGCTGAAAATATTGATTTTGCTGCTGAAATTGTTGACACGGCTACTGAAAGTTCTGGAAATACTGATACTCCGCCATGGAACTGCTTGAATGAGTAGAAAAATTTTTCAATAGCTTCATAAACTCTTTAGATCACCACCTGCAGTCCTGGCCCCAAACAAACAAAAATGGCAGCGACCGTATACAAAAAGATTAAGCAAATGAGAATAGAATCAAAGAATATAAATATTAAACACAAGCTCAAATTAAACAAACACAACTAGTAATTCCCCGGCAACGACGCCAAAAATTTGATGGACCCAAAATAGATATCACGAATGTGAGTCTCAAAGTTAGATATTTATAAACTGAAAAACCTTGGCTAACAAAATGGAAATGTGTAGTATAGGGGTCTCAGGTCGTACTTTACCAAGGACTAGTTGAATTAATGTTTAACTTGAGCTTGCAAGTTGTTGTCGTTTGATGTTTGGGTTTTCTAATAAAATGGGGGTTTTGGCAATAAGGAAATGACAATATGAAAAAGCATAGAATGAAATCAACTAAAGCATGCAATGAGTAGGAAATTGCAAGAACTAAACTTAACCTAGTTGACAATTGAGCAATTAAATTCAAACTATAGAATTGAACTTAAAGAACTAATTGCAGGTAATAAATTGCAGAAAACTAATTTGCAGGAAATTAATTGCAAGACAATAGAAACTAGATGGAAACTTGGCTTAAGCACTTGGCTTGAAGTGTAATAGAAACAATTAGAACAACTTGAAGAAATCAAATGCTTGGAACAAAATTATCCTAAATTAAACACCAAATCGATTCATATCCAAAACTTCCCTTCGCCATCACACGAAGGTTGAACTATGAACCCCCTAGCACAAAAACCAACGTAGATAAACTTCCTTGCTCAATTTGCTGTAAATCTCTGTTCTGCTCTTCCTGATCGGTCAACCGACCGATCAGGACCTCTTCTGATCGGTCACGGGACCGATCAGAGAACCCTCTGTCCGGTCACACGATCGGTCAGTAGCTGAAAGTGATCCCGCGATCTCTGCCTTCTCAATCTGCTGGATGACGATCGAACCCCAAAATCCATCAGCACGCCTTCGAGAACCCCTCTCAAGCTTCGACAGCTTTGGATGACGAAAATCCAGTGATCGATAATGGATTGATCAGTGAAACCAAGCTTCGGCGAAACCTTCACCGTAGCACCTTCAGCTACGAGAATTGATTAGCAAAATTGAACTGGAAATCTTACCTAGATGATCTGAGATCTTGAAGATGAACAAATCTGATGTTGGTCGCGCGATTTGAAAAGAAACTATGAAGAAATCGATGAAGAAATGATGAAGAACTCCATGAACTCTACGCTACTCTGCTCTATGATCTGCGACCTCGCGACGACGATTATGGAGAAGAGGGAATTCTGATTTAAACTTATCCTATTTAAATTTTGACAGCTGAGATCGTTCTGGCTTCATCCAACGGCCAGATTAACTTGGATCTGAATCAAACTCCCCAGATCTTGATCAATGGTCGTGATCTACTTGTCCTTAGCTCGGATCAACCAGATCAGTGGCGGATGGCTCAGATCTTCCCTTCTCTTGGTTGGATGGTTTAGATTCTTTTGAGCTTGATCCAACGGTCAGATTGCTTCTGATTTGTATGAAATTTTTAGATCTTGATCTGTGGTCATGATTGACTCTATCTTGAACTCGGATTGATCAGAAGTTGACCGATGGCTCAGATCTAGCCGTTCTCTTGAATGGACGGTCCATATTAATCCGATGTTTGATCACTTTGATCCGGATCCAATTCTGGCTCAAGTTTGATCCAATCCAATCTGGGTCCATGATCATTCAAAGCCTACAAAATTAGATTCACATTTTAGTGCCAAAATATCTCAAATATAGAAAGATTTGAATTAAAAGTTAAAATAGAGGTAATTCTTGAAACCTTATCTAAATGCAAACTTAAGCATATAAAAGTGGATCAAAACATGGATTTGAGAGACTAAATTTATCAACAAAATTGTAATTATCAACTCCCCTACACTTACTCTTGGGCGTCTCGCACAAGCCAACTAGTTAACCTAAGATGTATCTTCATAGATTAGTCTCAATCATAGTTAGAAGCAATTGAAAAGAAATTACCTAGGGTTGTCAATTCTCACAAATCTAAACTCAATGGACTAGTATCTAGTCCTTAAATCAATAACTTAGCATACTTCATGCATCATTACTTATTGAGATGAATTTCATAAAAAACCATGCAAGGGAAATTTAAAAGTGGCTCTCTTCCTAAGTTCTACATTCTTGATGAAAGTGGAGCTCACTCAAACACAACATGGTTCTTGAACTACCATAAGCTTGCCTATTATCTACTCTCCACCATCATTCTTGATTTAGATCCACACTTACAAAAGCTTATTCAAGCAAATAAGGAAATATGAAATGATAAAATAGAAATAGATGTTTAATGAATTTGATGATAAAGATTGATGATAAAGAAAGTAAAGAAATATGACATGGTAAGGAAATATGGAAAGCAAAATAACATGATAAGGAAATATGGACAAGTAGAGAAAATGAAAGACTTGGATACCAAAAATGTAACCCAATGCACTTTGCCCTCTTTTGATGAGTTATCCTGCATATTTTAGACTTGTGGTGGGTAAGGATTGGCTGGTTGGATGAAAAACCTCAAGAACAGCAAAGAACTCAGTGTGTCAATCTGTGACAGCTCCACTGATTGGTCACTGGACTGATCAGACATTGTCTAATTGGACTGGTGATCGATCAGTACTACTCCTGATCAGTCTGGAGACCGATTAGGGACTGATCAGTAGCCAAAAATCTGTTTCTGCCTGAATTCTGAAATTGTCAGATGTCAAGATTTTGCTTCTCTTCAATCAATACTCCATCTTAAATCCAACTAACTCCTTGTTCTTATCTTCATATCAGAAATCTAACCCAGAATTTGATACTTCATGTTTTTCTATTCTGTTCTTTCTATTTTTTTTTTTCTGATTTTTCTGTTTCTCAGCTGCCTCTCCCTTTTTTGTTTTCTGTCATTTTGTGACCAGCTCCCGAATACTAACAGATTTTAAATGAGCTTCCTTATCTCCAGCAATTTGTAGCAATTCAACTCAGCTCCTAATTGTTTCAGCTTTGCAATAATTCAGAATCTGAAAAGAAATTTGAACTCAAACTGTTAGCTTAACTTGGAAGCAGAGCTTAACTGAGAAATTCTAGAATTTTAACCAATGCTTCAAACTCTTCACTAAAATTACTGAACTCTTATTGATACCACTTGAAATCCAATTTTCCATTCCGATTCCAAATTTTCAGATTGTCAAATGCTTCAATTCTCAAATTCAATGTCAAATGAGTTGACATTTAGAACTTCCTAAGGTCACTAAACAAAAATTTTCGGAGCATGCCTCAAAGAACTTGAAACCTCAAATTATAACTAGGAATTTAGATATCCCACATGTAGTCTTCACTAATCAACTTTTGCAACTCACTTTTGATACATAGTCCATCAAGTTGGCACACCTTTGCTTGTATGTTACCAAATACTTCACTTCATCCTCAAGATGTGATCAAATGCTTGATCCTCCCTCACACTTAAACTTTTGTCCGTCTCGGGCAAAGTAACATCAAGAAACATTATGACATCCAAGTCCAATGGAAATTGAATGATATGAACATGAAGATTAGGGAAGGAAAATGGAACACAAAGTAGATAAACAAGAAATATTGCAACAATGATATGAGAAAGGAAATAAAGTGATTCACCTCTATAAATGTGGTCCATTCATAGAAATATAGTTTTGAAAGAACCTAAGCAAGTTCAAGAGTACAATCACATGTGTGTATCTCAATGATTAGGTAAATTCTCACTAGGTAAAAAGAATTTATCTCAAATCATCAATCTAGAGTCCATAACCAAGTAGTACTCAAGCATCCAAGAATTTTCATCCATTGGCTCAAATCCTAGGTTTTAACAACCAAATTTAATTTGCTTTCAAGGGACTCTAAAATGATATAAGAAAATCTAGATGGATACATTGATTTCTAGTCATGCAAGAAACAAAGTGCCAAGAAGACTAATATGGTATCTACAATGAATCTTATTCAATTTACACTACTCAAGCATTTATTAGCAAGAACTCATTTTAAAAGAAAATTCTACTTTTAGAAAACATAAAAATGAAACATGCAATAAAAGAAAATGTGAGAAGGAACAAACTCCCCTTTATTTCTGGCGGTCGGAGTCGATCAAGAAATAACCTCCATTGCGGTAGTGGAGGAGTATGGGTGGTTGAAAGAGCATTCTTCATTTGATCAATGTCATGGTGCATTGTTCCCCCACACTTAAACTTCACAAAAAAATGTTCAGGTGGCGAAAGATGATTAAGGTACAAGATCCATTTTAGAGGTGGAGTGTTATGAGTCAAAGTAAGGTCAACTCCTCCCTCTTGATACTTTTTGGAAATCCTTCCAGGAGGTTGGAGTCTATTTAGATGGAGCACCCACTCCAGAAGCCTACGTGACCCTGCAAAACCATGCAATACCTCCCTCATGCGTCCAGGATAAGAAAGAAATGAAATACCATCAATCTCTATATAAAATGCATCCAAAAATGCATCACAACCAATAAAATCAATTTTCGGTACCTCCATGAGTTTTTCACAAACAATATCTACATAAGATGTATCGGAAAATGCATTACTGCCAATAAAATCAATTTTGGGTACCTCAATGAGTTTTTCAAAATCAATTTCGACATAGGATATATCAAGAATTGTATCACATTCAATAAATTCAATTCTAGGTACCTCTATTAAATTTTCGCAATTAATTTCTACAAAAGATGTGTCAAGAAAGTCATCACAACCAATGAAATCAATGCAAGGTACCTCTATGGAATTTTCATAACCATTCTCAGCATAGGATGTATCAAGAGATGTATCACAGTCAACAAGATCAGTTTCATGTACCTCTATGGGTTCTGTTGAGGCAATCGACCCTTAAATGATTGGAAGATCATGGTTTTGATGCGTGTGGGTGAATATGTTTAAGGTTAGAGTGTGATGTTGTATTTGATGTGTGTGATTGAGTTTACAGGACTTGGAGAATCACACAAGGTGAACGTATCCGAGGGACGAGAGGCGAGGGAGGAGGACTCCAAGGGCAAGCCGGGAAGTGGACTTCAAGGGCACACGTGAAGGGTGGCATGGAGGCAAGCCAAGGGAAGGCTTGTGTGCGCATCCGAGGGATGAGAGCCAGAGGAAGATAACTTCAAGGGGCGAGCCAAGGGAGTGAACCTGAAGGCATACGTGAAGGAGAACGTGAAGATTGGCTGTAAGTGAGTGGGCAGTCAACTGCGAAAACTCACAGAATGTTTGCAGTCTCTGGGCAGTCGACTGCCCCCTTGGCAGTCGACTGGGATACCCCTAAAACTAGCCGTTGGCTAGCAATTAATGCTAGGCCAGTCGACTGCCCCAGGGGCAATCGACTGGTGTGGGGTTGGACAGACTGCAAGTTTGTCCTGTTCTCCTATAAAAGGAGGACCTTTTAGCATGAGAGCGGTATGGTTCCGTACAGTGTCGAAGTGATGCTCGTCTGAAGAGTGTTTTCTACTTCCTCTCACATTCTACTTCATTCTATAAAGAGAAAGATCACCACTGTAAAGGTTTCTCCACCTGAAGGAGGGTTTCATAGTGAAAGTGATGCTCGTGGCGTGGATCCTTGGATTAGTCACCCATCTGGGTGGATACCAAGTAACTTTTGTTGTTAGCATTGTACTCTGTTTCTTTTGCATATTATTGTTCCGCTACACTAACGACAATTGTAGAGATCGAAATCGAAAACGTGTCATTCACCCCCCCCCCCCCCCTTTGCATGCCAGAAACGATCCATCACTTGGTATCAGAGCCAGTTCATTTCGGAAGAACTAACCGTCAACCGAAGCAAGTATAATGGCGTTTCAAGAGGGATACTCCACCGCACGACTACCCTTCTTCGACGGGAACGACTTCGCTTACTGGAAAGGTAGGATGCAATACTATCTAATGAACGATATTGAGAACTGGATTAGTATTGCAGATGGCTTCGAGGTACCCGTTGATGAAAGAGGAGAACCGACACCAATGAGATCTTGGCCGAAGGAGGTAATGAAGAGGGCGCAGTCAAATGCGAAGGCCACCACCACACTGCAGTGCGGGCTCTCAAAGGAGTAACTGAACAAAGCGGGGTCGTTCAAGAGCGCCAAGGAACTATGGGACAAGTTGGTGGAATTGAATGAGGGGTCAAACGAGTCCAGAAGAGCCAAGAAGGACTTGCTCGTGGCCCAACTCCAATCCTTATCCATGAAGAGCAACGAGACTGTCAGCCAGCTACATGGAAGGGTAAAGGAAGTAATCAATGAGCTCCATGTGATTGGAGAAAAGATCTAGAACCGGGACATCGCCAGGTATGTTCTACAAGCCTTCCCATGAACCTCCTTGTGGGCATCCATGGTTGATGCTTACAAGGTATCAAGGGATTTGTCCATTGTTAAATTAGACGACTTATTCTGTGAATTTGAGCTACACGAGCAAGCTAATGTCTCGGCCAAAGAGAAGGGTATTGCTTTTGTTGCAGAAAAGAAGAAGAGGAAGGAGAAGAAGAAAGTGATATATTCCTCCTCATCAGATTCAGAGGAATC
Source organism: Boesenbergia rotunda (assembly GCA_024364735.1). Taxonomy (NCBI): domain Eukaryota; kingdom Viridiplantae; phylum Streptophyta; class Magnoliopsida; order Zingiberales; family Zingiberaceae; genus Boesenbergia; species Boesenbergia rotunda. The sequence goes on from JAGFNQ010000631.1 coordinate 569,363, forward strand.
TAGCGCCTCCATGGATAGCGACCAAGAGGCATTCATGGTAAGAAAAATGCGTAAGGCTTTCAGAAATTTTTCTAACAAATCATATGCTAGGAAAGAGTCCAAAGGCAAGGGTAAGGCCAAGGATATTATATGCTACAACTGCCACCAAGAGGGACACATGAAGAACGAGTATCCTTCATTGAAGAGAAGAGATGACAAGAAGGAGGAGAAGAAGAAAGGTGACAAGAAAAGTCAAAGGGAAAGGAGAAGGGTGCCTCCAACCTAAAGGCAACCTGGGATGATCCATCATCCTTAGAGGAAGAAGAAGAGCAAGTCTCCCATTTTGCTCTTATGGCGCAAGACCACTCAGATTCATCAGATAATGAAAGGAGGTCAAGTAGTGAAGATGAGAGCTCCTCCTCTTCATCATCCAAGTCAGAAGCTTCGGTAAGTGAGGTATACCACTTACCCTCCTCTACTTTAGTAAAGATCATTTCTAGCACTAACATGGACTTAGCTAAGGCTAGAAGTAAGATTAAGGATCTAAAAGAAGAAATTGTCATGCTTAGAGTAGAATCTACCAAACTTGAAGAATAGCATGCTAGTTCTACTACATCACATGTTTCACATCTTGAAACTGAAAATAGGGAACTAAGGAAAAAGGTAGATGACCTCACAAAGGCCCTTAGGAAATTCCAAGTAGGTTCTAGTAACTTAGATATGATAATCAATAGTCAAAGGGCCGTTTATAACAAGGCCAGTTTAGGGTATAGGCCAAAGATAAAGGAAGTGGCCTTTGTCTCACTCACGGGTAGGATTGCTGCTTCTAAGAGACTAGGGGCTAAGGGAAACATAAAGAAGGCATGGGTACCTAAAAGATTTATAAATGATGCTTATGGATCAAAGATTTGGGTACCAAAAGAGTATGTTTTTCATGTTGTATAGGTAAAGGTGAAGGAGGCCTCAACTATGTGGATAGTAGATAGTGGATGCTCAAGACACATGACTGGGGATGTGAGCAAGTTCACTACTATTAACAACTTAAGAGAAGGGACGGTCTCCTTTGGGAATAGTTAAAAATTGAGAATCATTGGTAGGGGCACCATTGAGGTATATCCCACGATTTCTATACATAAGGTGATGGTGCAGAAAGCACCAAAGTCAAACCTGTGTTTTGATAATGGCAACAGAGTTCAAAAGTTAAGTCTCACGTGTGATCTAACATATCACTCTAATGTGCAGAGTAAAAAGCCCTAGCGAAGGACTGCTAGGCACTGGCAAAGGAATGCCAGGGGACAAAGCCCTAGCGAAGGACTGCTAGGCACTGGCGAAGGAATGCCAGAGTGAAAAGCCCTAGCGAAGGACGACTAGGCTCCAGGCGAAGGACGGCTTGGGAATGAAGCCCTAGCGAAGGACTGCTAGGCACCGGGCGAAGGATAGCTCGGTACCCAAGACCTGGCAAAGGACCGCCAGGCAAAGGTCCAACCAAAGGAGCGGTTGGCATCAGGTACATTCTCCCGAGAGGAGTAGGTGAGGACGCGTTCCCCGTCGAGGGAACAGTAGGTGTCGGTTCGACCTAGGGCTCCATTTTGGAGGCCCAAAGTCAGAACCAAGACAGCTAAGGCTGTATGAAACTAACAACTTACTGCTTTATGTTGTTTTCGGACTAACCCTGGATGCAGGACCAAAGGAACGTGTGTCTGCAGCTCAGAGAGCCTCAAAGGAGTGAGGCAGCAGCTGAGTAGGGCGCCCTGAGTGTCCAGGGCGCCCCCAAGGTGAACATGAAACAAATGAAGCAAAAGGAGCTTCGGCTGAATACTGGCCGGGGCACCCCCAGCAGCCAAGGCGCCCCCAGCAGCCAAGGCGCCCTCAGCAGCCAGGGCGCCCTCAGCGCCCAGGGCGCCCTCAGCAACCAAGGCGCCCCACGCCTACGCCAGCGAAGCTAATCACCCTTATCCAGCCGAGAAGCCCGCGTGGAAGGAGTCAGGCAGGGCGCCCCCTGCGTCCAGGGCGCCTCCAGTGTCAAACCTCATCCCTATTCGAGTGGGATAGAGGTTGACCGAGCGAATCTCGGATCACGTGACATGTGGGGGGGCGCCCCCGACGTCCAAGGCGCCCCGAGGTGCTATAAATAGCACCCAACGCCCAGGCTTCCAACAACAACTCCAACACAACGCTTCTACGCTCTTCTGCTCTCGCGCCTCGCTCCGGAAACTGCCCATCTCGAGCCTATGACATCCCGCTGCTCCGGAAAAAGTCAACCTACAATCGGACGTCAGTAAAAGAAGAGCATTTTTGATTATTAAAGTTTACTGTGCTATATTTGTAAATCAATCTTTGTAAACTGTTTGCGCCTCATATAGAATTGCCCAAAGTAAACGATCAACGATCGTGGGCCTTGGAGTAGGAGTCGACCTAGGCTCCGAACCAAGTAAAAAATTACTGTGTTCGCGTGTTTATTTTTATCTTCCGCTGCGCAATTGCTCTTTACCAAAATCCGAACGATTTTTGATATTCACCCCCCCTCTATCGGTTCTCTTGATCCAACAAGTGGTATCAGAGCGGGGAAGTTCAAACTTGGTGCAAACACCAGTTTGAAAATTTTTCGAATTTTTATTTTCTTTTTCTCGTTCGATTTTTTTTATTTCGTTCGAATTTTCTTCTTCCCGCTTATCGAGGTTGGTGCAACACCCCTCGTTATTTAATTCTATTCATCCCGTACTACTAATCCAAGACCAAGTCTTGGAAAATTTTTTTTTAGTTATCTTTTTCAGGTTAAATGGCCATGCAAGAAGGATTTAGCACCGCCAGACCTCCACTTTTCAGTGGAGAAGACTTTTCTTACTGGAAAAGTAGAATGGAGCCAAACTGAAAACTATATTTATAGTTAGATAAACGTTAATATTTGCTTGCAATATAATTGCTTGATTGTTTGTTTAATTTCTACTATTTACCATGCTTAAAATTAGAAAATGTTAGTATAAGGACTGAACAAACTTAACTGAAACTTGAAAACATAGTATTGGGTGGAGGTGAGATGATAGTACGTTAGGGAAACCAATTCTAATAAGATCAAGTTTACTTGGTCTCTTTAGACTGGTGAAACTAGTCGAAGCTACCGATCCAAAATCCAAACTACTTAGACTAGAACTTTTTCAAAAATTAATTTTGAAAATGAAATTTCATTAAACGGCTTTGTCAAGGAAAGGGTTGATAATCCAATAAGGCTACGGCCAAAGAAGACCCAATGTCTCGCCAAGACCTGGAAGCCAATTTTTGAATTTCAAATTCAAATTACTTTTTGTCAAATTCGAATCTAACACAATTTTCAGTTAAGCATAGATTCAAACATTTCCTTTCAAAATAAATAATAAATTTTCAAAATAATTAAGAATTTTTTCAAAGTAATTATCAAAACCTGTCTCAAAAAACCGATAAGGCTAACGTGATTGAAAACCCTAGATTTGGGTGAGACAGACTAGGCAGTGAAACTCAATTTGAGCTATTCCTGACTCTAATTGGATCCAAATCAATAAAACTCTTTATGTGTAGGAACATAAAAATTTGGACCAATGGATGTTGGATAGCGGTTGCTCCAGACACATGACTGGAGATAAATTGAAGTTCACCAAACTCAAGTTCAAGAATCTAGGCTCAGTGGCATTTAGTAACAATGCTACACTCAAGGTAATTGGGTTAGGTAATATTGAGCTTAAAACTGATTTTATTATTAAAAAGGTTCTTTTGGTTGAAAACTTTAAGTTTAACTTGCTTAGCATAAGTCAGTTATGTGATTCTGGTTATATAGTCACCTTCAACAATTCTAACTGCCTGATTAGAAATGTATAAGACTCAGAAATCATACTTAAGGGCACTAGGAAAAATAATGTGTACACTATAAACCTTCCCTCAGTACCCAAATGTATGTTAACTCAATTAGAACAATCAAACTTCTGGCATAGGAGACTAGGTCACACTAATCTGAGGACTATCTCAAAAGTCACCCAACTTGGCCTAATCAAAGGAATCCCCAAAATTAAAAACAATAAAAACCTAATATGTGAATCATGTAATCAAGGTAAACAAACCAAATCTAAACACAAACTAATCCAATCTGACCTAACTCAAACCACACTTGGCTCCTGCACCTTGACCTATTTGATTCACATGGAGCCAAGTCACTAAGCGGGAACCGGTACTGCTTAGTAATAGTTGATGATTACTCTAGGTTTACCTGGGTTAGATTTCTAAAAACCAAAGATGAAACCCTAAAGCTATTTAATGATTTCTGCAAATTAATTGAAAATCAAATCGATACTAAAATTAAAAGACTTAGGAGTGACCACGGGGGAGAATTTGAAAATCAACGGTTTGAAGAATTTTGTAAGGTCAATGGGTATCTACATGAATTTTCATGTCCTAGAACCCCCCAACAAAATGGGGTAGTAGAAAGAAGAAATAGAACATTACAGGAAGCCGCTCGGGCTATGCTCAACGAATTTAACTTAGCAAACTAATTTTGGGCAGAAGCTATTAGTACGACTTGTTACATCCAAAATAGGGTTCTGATTAACAAGCGACACAATAAAACACCCTATGAGCTGTACTACCATAGGCTCCCAAATCTGCACTACCTAAGGGTCTTTGGATGCAAAGTTCATATCCTAAATACCAAAGACTACTTAGGGAAATTTCAATCCAAATCAACCCTAGGTATCTTCCTAGGTTACTCAACCACAAGTAGAGCCTATAGAGTCTACAACAAACAAACTAAGAAAATTGAAGAAACAACTAACTTAATATTTGATGAAGAAGTCAACTCAACATCTGATAATCCAGACCTAACTTCATCAAATTCTGATCAAGAAAATAATGAACAAACTAGTGAACCCTTAATTGAATCCTTAAACGAACTAACTATTGAACCAATCAATGAGTCAACTGAACCAATTATTGAACCAACAAATGAACCAGCCCAAAGAGTCGAATCAAATAGTGAACCAAACCGACCAGCCGGACCTGAGGCTGAACCAAGTTCTAGAAGATCCAAGAAACCCAGACTTAGTCACCCAACCGATCAAATTGTGGACGATCCAACTCTAGGAGTCAGGACAAGATCCTCCTACAGAAACCTTAGTCAAATAGCTATGATATCAAAGATAGAACCCAAAACTATAGATGAAGCGCTACCTGACCCGGATTGGATCATAGCTATGCAAGAAGAGTTAGCCCAATTTGAGAGGAACCAAGTCTGGGAACTAGTGCCTAAACCTGAAGACAAATCCATCATTGACACTAAGTGGGTCTTTAGGAATAAGCTAAATGATCAAGGTGAAATAGTTAGAAATAAAGCCCGCTTAGTAGCTAAGGGATTCAGCCAAGTAGAGGGATTAGATTACGATGAAACATATGCCCCAGTAGCTAGACTTGAATCCATTAGAATGTTGTTAGCCTTTGCATCCCATAAAGGATTTAAACTATACCAAATGGATGTAAAGTCAGCCTTCCTAAATGGATTCATTAAAGAAGAAGTTTATGTAGGGCAACCCCCTGGGTTTGAGGACTTAGACAAACCTGACCACGTTTACAAATTAACCAAAGCACTATATGGGTTAAAACAAGCACCTAGGGCTTGGTATGAACGTTTATCAACTTACTTAACTTTTAAAGAATTTAAACAAGGACAAATTGACATAACTTTATTCATTAAAACCCTAGAAAAAGATATATTTATTGCCCAAATTTACGTAGATGACATAATCTTTGAATCCACCAACACACTTACTAAAAGAGTTTGTCAAGATTATGGAAAATGAATTTGAAATGAGTTTAGTTGGGGAACTTACCTTTTTCCTAGGACTTCAAATCAAACAAACTAGAGATGGAAACTACGTCCATCAATCCAAATATGCTAAAGAATTAATAAAGAAATTTAAAATGGATAACTCTAAAAGCATAAGTACCCCCATGGCCACTAATGTAAAAATAGATAGTGACCCCGATGGTAAACCAGTAGACCTCAAACTATATAGAAGTATGATCGGTAGTCTACTGTACCTTACAGCCAGCAGACCTGACATTCTTTTTACTATAGGGATGTGTGCTAGATACCAAACCTGTGCTAAGGAAATGCACTTAGCAGCCCTAAAAAGAATACTAAGATATGTAAAGGGCACCCTAAATGTAGAGATTTGGTATCCTAGAACCTCAACCTTCAATTTGTCAGGATACTCAGATTCTGACTATGCTAGTTGTAAATTAGACAGAAAGAGCACAAGTGGAAGCTGCCAACTATTAGGAAATAGTCTAGTAAGTTGGTACAGCAGAAAACAACACTGTGTAGCCCTATCCACAACAGAAGCTGAGTATGTGGCCTTAGGAGAGTGTGTAGCACAACTTTTATGGATGATGCACACTCTTAAGGACTTCCAGCTCAACTACACTCAAACCCAAGTCTTCATTGACAATATAAGCTCGATCAATTTAACCAAAAACCCAATCTAACATTCTAGAACAAAACACATAGAAGTTAAACATCACTTCGTAAGAGATCATGTGGCCAGGGGTTAGATAGTACTTAAACATATAGACTCAAAATCAAACTTAGCTGATATATTCACAAAATCTTTACCTGAGTCTGAGTTCAGCTCACTAAGAAGGCAACTAGGATTGTGCTTAGTAGAATAAGAGTTAGCTTATTATTGATTTTTCTTACCCAAATAAATTCAAAAATTATTTCAAAATGCTTTCAAAATCAGTTCTTACTTAATTTTGAAAAAGTTTTCAAATAAATTCTTTTATTTTTCGACTTAGTTTTATTTCAAAATTACCCCCTTTAAAAACTAGGGATTTTTCGCAAATTGACTTAGCCTAGGCCCTAACCCTAGAACTGCATGCACCTATAGATTTAGAAGCCAGTATCTCACAAGCACCTTAGGGTACTTTTGATTGATAACCTAGAAAGGGTTGAGATGCTTAGGTCTTTGCCTTAATTCAAGATACTTTAAGTCAGTGCATCTGCAGTAATTGGGGCACTAAATACAACTTACACAGCAATCAAGTTAAGTGTCAAGCTTAGAAAATCTAACTTGAATAGAAACACTTAACTTGACTAACCCTAGCGAAAACTACTGCTTATAACAGTTAGCAAGTAGCTAAATGGGTTAGACAGGTCCCTACAAGAAAAAACTAACTGATTTGGTTTAAGTCTTGGTTCAGTACAGCAAAGTAATGCAAATACTTTTCCTTTATGAAAAGTATTTCCTTTATGCAATTTAAATTTTGCTATCTTTATCTATTTTTTTTTATATATGGCAAAGGGGGAGAGATAGAAAAAGAGAGAGTTTAAAAATAAAAAAATTTTCCTAAAAACTCTATCATTTTCAAAAAGCACTTAAGCGCTAAATTTTCTTACTTAAGCGCTCAATATTCTTACTTAAGCTTGTCAAAATTTCTTACATAAGCTTGTCAAAATTTCTTACTTAAGCTTGTCAAAATTTTCTAAGTACTTAAGCTTTTCAAAATTTACCAAGTACTTAAGTTTTGTTAAAAAATTTTTAGTACTTTTAACTTAAAAGATTTTTTCAAAGTACTCTAAACTCATGATTTCAAAACCTTGTTATGAACTTTTAAAACTTAAGTTATCAAAAGATTTCCAATGTACCTAAACTTAAGTTTTCAAAAGGGCACTTTTTGAAAATACAAAAGCTCTCTGTTGAAAGACTCTAAGTAAAGCTTCTTAAACTTAGAACCCCACGAATTTTTAAAAAATCTAGGGGAAGATTCCTTCCAGGGGGAGGGAACAGAACTTAAGGTTTTTACATGCTTTTTAAACTTAACTTTTTGAACTAGGGTTGCCATAAATCAAAAAGGGGGAGATTGTTGGTGCAGAAAGCACCAAAGTCAAACCTGTGTTTTGATAATGGCAACAGAGTTCAATAGTTAAGTCTCACGTGTGATCTAACATGTCACTCTAGTGTGCAGAGTAAAAAGCCCTAGCGAAGGACTGCTAGGCACTGGCAAAGGAATGCTAGGGGACAAAGCCCTAGCGAAGGACTGCTAGGCACTGGCGAAGGAATGCCAGAGTGAAAAGCCCTAGCGAAGGACGGCTAGGCTCCAGGTGAAGGACGGCTTGGGAATGAAGCCCTAGCGAAGGACTGCTAGGCACCGGGCGAAGGACAGCTCGGTACCCAAGACCTGGCAAAGGACCGCCAGGCAAAAGTCCAACCAAAGGAGCGGTTGGCATCAGGTACATTCTCCCGAGAGGAGTAAGTGAGGACGCGTTCCCCGTCGATGGAACAGTAGGCGTCGGTTCGACCTAGGGCTCCATTTTGGAGGCCCAAAGTCAGAACCAAGACAGCTAAGGCTGTATGAAACTAATAACTTACTGCTTTATGTTGTTTTCGGACTAACCCTGGATGCAGGACCAAAGGAACGTGTGTCTGCAGCTTAGAGAGCCTCAAAGGAGTGAGGCAGCAGTTGAGTAGGGCACCCTGAGTGTCCAGGGCGCCCCCAAGGTGAACATGAAACAAATGAAGCAAAAGCAGCTTCGGCAGAATACTGGCCGGGGCACCCCCAGCAGCCAGGGCGCCCTCAGCAGCCAGGGCGCCCTCAGCAGCCAGGGCGCCCTCAGCGCCCAGGGCGCCCTCAGTAGCCAATGCGCTCCGCGCCTACGCCAGCGAAGCCAATCACCCTTATCCAGCCGAGAAGCCCGCGCGGAAGGAGTCAAGCAGGGCGCCCCCTGCGTCCAGGGCGCCCCCAGTGTCAAACCTCATCCCTATTCGAGTGGGATAGAGGTTGACCGAGTGAATCTCGGATCACGTGACACGTGGGGGGGCGCCCCCGACGTCCAGGGCGCCCTGAGGTGCTATAAAAACCACCCAATGCCCAGGCTTCCAACAACAACTCCAACACAACGCTTCTACGCTCTTCTGCTCTCGTGCCTCACTCCGGAAACTGCCCAACTCGAGCCTACGACGTCCCGCTGCTCCGAAAAAAGTCAACCTACAATCGGACGTCGGTAAAAGAAGAGCATTTTTTATTATTAAAGTTTACTGTGCTATATTTGTAAATCAATCTTTGTAAACTGTTTGCGCCTCATATAGAATTGCCTAAAGTAAACGATCAACGATCGTGGGCCTTGGAGTAGGAGTCGACCTAGGCTCCGAACCAAGTAAAAAATTACTGTGTTCGCGTGTTTGTTTTTATCTTCCGCTGTGCAATTGCTCTTTACCAAAATCCGAACGATTTCCGATATTCACCCCCCCCCTCTATCGGTTCTCTCGATCCAACATAAGGTACTCCTAATCAAAGACATGAAGTTCAATTTACTAAGTGTTAGTCAATTATGTGATGACGATTTTAGGGTCGAATTTCATGCTAAGAAGTGCATAATTAAACATAGTGAATCAAATAGCGTTATATTAGAAGAGTTTAGAGAGGCAAATTTATATTATCTTGATCTTGCTTATGCTACTAACAATGTTGCTAAGTGTTTCATGTCTAAAGAAGAAGAAGGGTGGTTATGGCACCGAAGACTTGGATATGTCAACATGAGAAGCATTGCAAGAGTGGCTAAGGAAGAGTTGGTGAAGGTGCTACCAATGATCAAGTATGAGAAAACTAAATTATGTGATGCATGCCAAGACGGTAAGCAATCAAAATCATTACACAAAGGTAAAATCCTAACCACTACTTCTTTACCATTAGAGCTCTTACATATAGATCTATTTGATTGCCATAGTACTCCCTCACTTGTAGGGAGTAAATATTATCTAGTCATAGTAGATGATTTTTCTAAGTTTACATGGGTTTACTTTTCGAAACATAAGGATGATACCCTAGGGCTTTTTATAAGATTTAGTAAAAGGGTAGAAAACGAAAAACATATCAAAATAAACCGAATTAGGAGTGACCATGGTGGGGAGTTCCAAAATGTAAGTTTCACACAATTTTGTGTTGAAAATGGATACAAGCATGATTTTTCATGCCCAAGGACTCCTCAACAAAATGGGGTAGTTGAGAGGAGAAACCGAGCCCTACAAGAAGCCGCTAGGACTATGCTTAATGCATATTCTCTCCCTAGCTACTTTTGGGCCGAAGCACTTAACACCGCTTGTTATATTTAAAACCGGGTGTTGGTACATAGGTTTCTTGGAAAAACACCCTTTGAATTATGGAATGGAAGAGTACCACAAGTCCATTACTTTAGGGTCTTTGGATGTAAAGTCTACATCTTAAATACCAAAGATGACCTAAGGAAGTTTGAGTCAAAAGCCGATGAAGGAATTCTAGTAGGGTACTCATTAATTAGTAGGGGCTATAGAGTTTACAACAAGAGGACAAAAGTGATTGAGGAGTCCTCAAATGTCAAATTTGATGAAATTACAAATACCTACCCTAGAAAAGCCTCAATTGATAAGGATATAGAAAGAGGTCCATGTTGGAAACCGGATGGCTAGAGAGGGGGGTGAATATAGCCAATCACTTTGATCTTTGGCACTTAACAAATTTCTGCACTCAACCTTATCAGTAGCACAGCGGAAGAAACAAAGGAAGCAAGGCAGTGCAGAAAACAAAAATAGAAAACGAAAGCAAACAAACACAACTAGCAAGATCGCTAACAAGGAGGGTTTACAAGGTTCGGGGATAACTTGCCCCTACTCCTTGGTGTGCCCTTAAGGTGGGCGATCCCTTGATCGTCGGCAGATCAAGCCCCGGTTATCACCGGATAGAAATCAACCTCCTTCTCGGTGGAGAAACCTCTCCATAGCGTTTCAATCACAGATTTAAGTTTAAGCACAAAGAAACAACAAGAAGGATCTTACTTAAACACTTAGCAAGGACAAGAACACAGCAAGCTTTCCTGAGCTCCACCCAGCGGCGATCTCACGCAAGAAACCCTTCTTCATGTCTTCCCACTGTCGGACTCCAAGCCTCTTGTTCTCTCCTTCAAGCGCTCGAGTAATGAATGAGTTGCTTCAAGAATGTAGTCGCTTGCTCAAGGTGATGACAACTTCAGAAACACTGCAAGCAAGTTGTGGAGAACACAAGATGCGGCAAGAAACCAGTTCACAAACTCTACTTCAACGAAGCCTTCTTCCACCCCTTTTGATTCTCCACTCAGCATCGGGTGACAGCATCTCCTGCAACCTCCAGCTGCTTCTCTGCCAACGCCAGCTACAACTGAGCCCTCCCTAGACGTCCTGAGCTCCCCTCAGCCAAGCTCTAGTCAGTAGCTCCAGTCTGCAGCTTCGGCCGTTGAACTTGAGATGGAAAACAGACAAACCTGCTCCAAGGAAAGCCTCCATTGACTTCTCCTTGAGTGTTTGAATCCTCCCCTATCATCTGCAGCTTAATCAGAGTGTTAGAGCAACATATCAAACAACAAATCATATATCAGACGTTAAGCGCAGAGAATCGGATACGTTCAAACGCGATCAGAGCGTCTGACAGTGCAATTTGAATTAAAGTTATCGGTCACCGGACCGATCAGAGCACCTCCTGATCGGTCACCAGACCGATCAGAGTGCCTCCTGATCGGTCACCAGACCGATCAGGCTGGGTCCAGACCGATCAGGCTCCGTCCTGATCGATCCCCAACGCTCAATTAGAAATCGCGACTTCTTTGGGACTCTCCTGGATCGATCACCAGGTCGATCCCAGGTTGTGGATTGATCACCCGAACGATCTACCCCTTTATCGGGCGATTTCTGAGCTTCGCAATCCAGACCTCCTGATCGATCACTGGACCAATCAGGAAACCTCCTGATCGGTCACCAGACCGATCAGGTCGTGACCAGACCGATCAGGCTCCGTCCTAATCGATCATAGAGAGGAACCTGCGACGCTGGATCGTTCTCCAGAACGATCTGCACAGTGATCCTGATCGGTCACCAGACCGATCAGGAGCAGATCAGCAAGGGAACTCAACCTCACTGTTTGCTCCCTGATCGGTCACCAGACCAATCAAGAGCCAATCAGTGGGTGAAACGCATACTCCCTGATCGATCACCGAATCGATCAGGAGCAGTATAGTAGGTTCCCAACCTCACTGTATGCTCCCTGATCGGTCACCAGACCGATCCACGACAGAGCAGCGTGCTAGATTCCCTGATCGATCACCAGACCGATCCAGGGACTCAAACCTAGCCCTCCAAGCTAAGTTTTCATCTACCTTAGCCCTCCAAGCTAAGGATTTTTCACCTAACTCTCCAAGTTGGGAATTTGCACCTAACCCTCCAAGTTAGGACTTTTCACCTAGCCCTCCAAGCTAGGACTTTTCACCCGACCCTTCTGAATTAGGACTTTTCCAAACCTAGCCCTCCAAGCTAGGACCTAACCCTCCAAGTTAGGGCTTTTCACCTAGCCCTCCAAGCTAGGACATTTCACCCACCTCTTCCGAATTAGGTCTTTTCACACACCTAGCCCTCCAAGCTAGGATTTTCAACACCTAACCCTCTAGGTTAGGATTTTCCATACCATGCCTGATCCCCGATCAGGACTTAATCATAATCAATAATCACCCTCCTAAACTAAAATCGGTGTCAACACCAAAACAACAATCAGGGCCTGACTGCATCAACAATCTCCCCCTTTTTGTTGTTTGACAACCCGATTTTAAGTTTAGGGATTCTCAATCAAGTTTTCCAAATTTAGAAGCATAGGGGAATCCAGATCCTCCCCCTACAACATGATCATCCTAAACATAACCAACCAACACTCTCCCCCTTTGTCGAACACCGAAAAGGGTCCAGAAGGGCTGTTAAGTTTAAACCATACTCCCCCTCAACCCTTGGGGTATCCCAAAACAACAACAATTTGATTTTTGATAAGCATATGAATACATATGATAAACAGATATAGGCATGGCAAAGTAGGCATATGTATCATATGAGCATGGCATCATAAGCATGAACATAGCTATGGATCAAATATGCACATAGTAGTCATCATAGCATCAACAAGAAGCATACTAAAGTAGAATAGATATGCAAGGTAAATTCAGAAAAAATCAAGTCATAACACATCCAGAGAACTAACACGATGCAAGACACATTCATCAAAATCAAAATACAAACAAATATGACACTTATCATAAAGGTAATGCCATCTAACCCCTACGTGGTCATCATCTGAGGAATCGGCAATGTAGATAACATCCCCTGGTAGAGGAATGCTGGGGGACCCACCACCAGGGTATGCATGATCGTACCACTCCTCATACCAAGTGTCCTGGAATGAGCTGATCTCAGAGACATCAGATTCTAGAGCATCGAGACGGCGATCGAAAGACTGACACTCTGAGCGGACCTCCTGTCGCCAAAGCTCGGAGATATGCAACTCGTGCTCCATCATCTTTTCTATCTCCGCAACCTGCCAGCATAGGTCAGGAGCCCACTCATCGTAGTCTGCAGTAGCAGCTGGCGGCTCCTGGTCATGAGCTGCTCTCGGTAGCTCCCCCTCACGTCTGCGATCCTTCCACCTCAGTCTCTGGGGCCCAAGAACAATGTCGGACTGAGCGAGCATGCGACGGTCCAGACGACAGTCCTGTCGAATCATTTGCACAATGCACCCCTGTGAAACGTCGATGCCAACTGATAGATACCATTTTATTGATTATTTTAGATGTTAAAATCCATGTTTGACTCATATTTTTATTGTTTAATTGTGATTTTACCCTAGGTTTTAGGATTTCCTCTTATTTTGGACTTAATTGCAAAATTACACATTTTTGGATTATTTGGCCACTAATTTTCTGATATGTTTTTGTAGGCATGAAAGGATCCTAGACCTAGAGCATACTGGGTCAAACTTGAGTCGGAAGTGGAACCGGATCGAATTATCAAGCCTACGATTAATCCGGGCCGTCCGATTCAAGAGCGGCTAGATCTGAGCCATCCGGGACGATCTGAAGCAATCCGAGCTAGGGTTAGGGTTGATCAAGCTCTATGATCAAGATCTGAAGGTTTCATCCCAATCAGAGCTAAATCAACCGTTAGATCAAGCAAGGAGGGCTCTAGAGCGTCCATTCACAGATAGAGTTGATCTGGACCATCCGTTCCATATCTGGAGGATCCGAGCTACCACAAGGAAGATCCTGACCCCAGATCATCATCATAAAAGTCTGGCTCAAATCAGACCAAGATCTACCGTTGGATCTCCTCCAATCAATCTGAGCCGTCCAAACTTAATTACTTAAGGAAAAATTGGCAGCAGTTCTCAGCGTCGCGTTTTCCTCGCCGCAATCAGTTCTTCTTCAGTTCTTAGCATTTTTTTCATCGTTTTAGCTAATTTCTTCAATTCAAGGGGCGCGACCCCTCGATTTCTGACCTAGATCGAGTGCTAGATCCTTGGGGAGCTGCTTCGGTGAATTTCCAGCTCAGAATTGGCCAAAACAGAGTTGTTGTTAGGTTTCCGCAACTCTGTCCTTCATTGCTTCAATCTCGGTTTTGATCCATCCTTCATCCATCCGAGCTATCCAGAGGGGTTCCCTGGAGTGTTTGGTTCATCCCCACACCATCCGCGCGATTGGACAAGGCAAGATTGAAGAAATCGATTGGCAATTCAGCTTGGCACAGACTGTGAGCTGGATTGCTTCGCAGAGGTTGGTTCTCCATTGATTTGCTGAGCTTGCGGGTCCGAGGCTCACTCTTGCTTGACGACCAAGAAGCATTCGAGCTAGGGAAGGATTGGGGTTTAGCTTTCATATTGTAATTTCTGTTTTAGCTGTAAATTTCGTTACTGCTCTAGTTTCGGTTCTGTTGTTGGTTTCAGATTTGGTTAATCTCGTTTTCTTAATTGTTTAGCTGTAATTTAGCTTCAATCTTCAAGTTGAGTAGTTAAGGAACTTGTGTAGTGATAGATTGCATTTAATTTCAGTTAATTTTAGTTTTAAATCCTTGCGTGCCAGATTTATTAGCTATGTATCAGATTTGTCTGCATTTCATCATCCTGCGTATCAGTTTTAGTTCCTGCATATTCATATCAGTAGTTTAGTTTAATCTCGAATCATTTCTGATATTAGTTTGGTATAATTGATCTAAATCGCTTGTGAGTTTCTGAATTTAATGTTCCCTGTTTTCATATTGCAATTTCTGCCTTAATGTCTCAGCTTCGTATCATTCCTGCTCATGTGTACCAATTCCCCTTTCTGCACAGTTATTTGCTTCTGAAATTGCACTTTAATTGTTTACCTTACATCCAATTGTTTCACAGCAGTAGTTTGTTTGTTTTTGCAACCAACTTGCAGCCGAATACCCTCCCTTCATTTCTGAAAATTCAGCAATTCATTGCTGCAACTTTGCAGTTCTGAAATTCTTCAGCCTTCCTGGAGTTTACTGCAGTTTCGGCAGCTGTAGTTCCAAGCATTGGCTTGGGCACGTGAGCATCAGTTCCTTATCTTAATGAATGATTATGGGATTTATGTTTCTGCATCTGAGCTTCATTCTGCAAACTGTTTCGATTATATCCTCTGAAGTTTGTATCAAGTAACTGAATGTTGTATCATAGTTAGTAGTTCCTTGGATCTTTGTTGAAGTAAATTCATGCATCAATCTCAGTTTGGTTATATGTTCTGCAATTGATACGCATCTGCAATTCTGTCTTCAAGTTTCTGAAAATCTGCAGTCCATTTCTACATCTGTTTTGATTGAGAATTCTGCATTTGCCATTCATTTCTGCACATGAATTGGCTTCTAAGTCTGTCAGTTCAAGTGTTATGTATCAAGTTGAGTGTTCATGACTGTAAATTGGGTTAAAGTTCCTACATTAGTATCAACCGAAAATTCTGTTGTCTAGGATTAAATTGCAATTTGAATTCAGACTTGCTTGTCTACATTCGGTTGAGTTGCTTGGGTTAATTAGGTTTTCTATTGATTGAATCATTCATTGCCATCACTTGGTTTAGACATGAGTTAAATCTCCTTGCGTTTCCTTGTGATTTCATTCTAAATTGCAACCCAGAACCCGAATATCTATTTGAAACCCAAAAACACAAACGACATAAATACGAGCGCGAATCACACAACGTCAACTAGCTCCGAGAAAAATACGACCTGTGGCCCCTATATTACATTTTCAGATTTTGATTGTAAGAAGGGTTTCCAGTTATTCATTCACATCTAAATTTGAGGCCCACATTCGTGACACATAGTTTGGGCCCGTCACCAACCGACTCCAGCCAAGCGGTGATGATATGGCCAAACGGCATATAGACTGACTGAGTGGACGACATACTGTGAACGATGATGGAGAAATAGATCGAAGCCACCAGGTCAAAATCTAACTGCTAATGCATCCCGTAGAGCATCAAGCAGTGGAACGAGTGAATCTCATCTAGATGTTTCGAAGTAGTTGGAAGGAGACAATTGGTAATGATTTTAAACAAAACATAGTCAATGGGAGAGAGGGGAAGGGCAGGAAATGTCGGAAAGTCACGTGTGTATTCACTGGAACCCCTTGGCCTGGGATGGCCTAGAAAGTACTCGTAGATGGAATCAGGAGTCACTCCATCGAAAGGAACCGGAAGAGGATTAGGAGGATAAGGGTAGAGAAAGAAATCATTTTCTGACCGGCGACAGCCGAGAAAATCAGTGAAAATAGATCGATTAAAATCAAGGTCAATACTGGCAACATGGGTCCTCCACCCCGTGCCCTCTCCACTCACCATGTTATTATAGAATTCAGAGACCAAGTCATGGTTGATCGGCCTCTCAAGGTAAAGAATGGATTGAAGATTATAATGTGTGATAATTCGTCGGATTGTCGGACAATGTTCATAGATGAAGGATTGGTCTATAGTTCGACATGGCATTAATTTGAAATTATGCCACTCAAAATTTAACGCAAGAGTGACACTCTGAAATCGAGTATGTAGAGGTGGTGGTGGCCTTGGAGAAGGTGTAGATACTGAAGAGCCTTTGCCCTTTGAGCTTTCCACCATAGGTTCCTTACCCTTAGAAGATTTTCTAAATAGTTGAATTGGTCATACACATAGTGTGAATCAAAAATTCAAGAGTCGATCATACAAAGAGTAATCATAAGGTAGACATTAGATCAAAAGGAGGACAATAATGAGGTGAAAGATAGATTTGATTATATGGTGAAGTATGGAAAGAAAGGTCACGGCAAATACAAGAGTGTCATGGCACCACACCAAGAACAAACACCAAAACATGATTAGCATTATATACATAAAATCCATGAACAGAGTCATAAAGGGAACTAAATCAAAAACTCACTTTGGTGCCATTGAAGTTAGTTTGTGTTGGTGTAGTTTACACTAACGGTCAAACTCAAGTTTTGATGAATGACAAACAGGTTAAAGTTAGGTTGTTATGGTTCTAACCTCTTTACCAAGTGTGCAGGGTTGAAAGACTTAGGACCAGACACTAGGCTGAAGTCCAGGATGGTTGAGTCCTGGTAGAAAGTCCAGTTGGGTCCGCGAGGCCTGACAACTGGCTGAAGACCAAGTTGGTGGAGACTTGGCAGAAAGACCAGGATGGTTGAGTCCTGACAAAAAGTCCTGGTAGGTCAAGAAGTCAAGTAAAACTGCACAAAGGGTAAGTAAGGTAAGTCACGGGAGGAGCGAACCAGTGAGGACGGGTCCCATTTTGGGACTTTAGGCGCGGTCCAACTTAGACCCATTTGGGTGATCTAAGTTGAGTCCTGGTTAGATCCTGGTCCGGATGTGGACGTGATCTAATTAACTTTGAATATTTCACATTTTAGTCCATTTTATTATTATACTAACTCTGGTTTACAGGGTTTATTTGGTATATGGACTAAGTTGATTTTGCAGGTGAATTCTGCAAAATTACTCCTCATTATTTTTTAATTTGAAATTTTATTAAAGAATAAATTTATTCTTATTAATAATAATAAATTCATTCCTATTATTATTATCCACAGCTTGGGTAAGATGAATTTCTATTCTTATTATTTTTTTAATAGAAATTCAAATGATGGATAAAGCAGATTGAGTTGTGCTACTTCAAATGATGGATAAAGCGCTGCACAAAAATAAGATCTGGATGAAACTCAAAGCTCGAGAAGTCCTCTATAAAAAGCATGAGAATTAGCACAGAAAAAAAACAACAACGCCATCATCTCTTCTTCACGCTTTCACGCTCGGTGCTTCCACTCTCTTTTGCTACGGCCTGTCTTCCAACTCGTCTACGTCCAATTACTGCTGGAAGACCACCCTTAACATCCAAACTCATTCAGATAATTTTTTTTAACGATTTTATTACTGCATTATCTGTACTCATTTCTATTAGAAAGTGTGAGGTTGTCACACTCTCTATCGTCTGTATTCGCCTACTCTACCGGGGGTCTCCGGTAGAGAGTTTTAGTGAATTGCCCACAGAAAAGGTCCGAGGGACCTGGGCCTTCGAGTAGGAGTCGCCGAAGGCTCCGAACGAAGTAAAACTCGTTCGTGTTTTGTGTGTTCGTTTTTTATCGTTTCTTTTGTTTCCGCTGTGCACGGCTTTACAAACACATTCTTTTTACTCTGAAAATTATATTTTTAGAACACACGTGATTCACCCCCCCCCTCTCACGTGCATTCCGATCCTACAAGTGGTATCAGAGCCAGGTTCGCTCTGAATCGGTGCAACCACCGTAAGAGCAGGGGGAAATCTGTTTTGTGTCTTTTGTTGCATGATCTAAATTTGGTATTCTTGTCTAAATTTAGTTATTTTTCTCGTTCGTTGGTTTTACTTGAATCTGGTGCAACACCATTCAAGTTGCTTTTCGTTAGTTTATCCTTTCTCGTACTACTAATCCAAGACCCAGTCTTGGGATATTTTTTCTATTTTTTTTCGTGTGCACAGAATTTAAATGGCCCAAGGTGAAGGCTATAGCACTGCCCGCCCTCCCCTCTTTAATGGGGAAGACTTTCCCTACTGGAAGAGAAGGATGGAGGTTTATCTGAAGACCGACATGGATCAGTGGTTCGCAGTTCAAACAGGCTACACACCGCCGATGGATGAGGGAAATAATGCTCCACTGAAGCCCGACAGATGGAACCCGGAGATGAAGAAAAAGGCTCAGACCGAGTTCAAAGCTCAGAACACCCTCCAGTGCGGACTTACCAAAGAGGAGCTAAACAGAATTGGACCAATCGACTCGGCGAAGGAGCTATGGGACAAAGTAACAGAATTACATGAAGGCACTTCTGATGCAAAGGTAACAAAGAGATATCTGTTATTGAATAAGTTATTTAACATAAAAATGCAGGAAGGAGAATCAGCAAGTCAACTCCACGCCCAGATTAAGAACATATTGAATGGACTCCACATGATCGGGCACAAACAGGAGAACCGGGACATCATAAGGTATGCGTTAAATGCGTTCCCTAGAAATTCACTATGGGCATCTATTATAGATGCCTATAAAATTTCTAGGAACCTTTCAAAAATTAATCTGGATGAACTATTTTGTGAATTAGAGCTGCATGAGCAAACTAACGCCAAGGTCGAGAAAGGGCTAGCTTTATTTGCAGGTTCACCAAAAGAAGCCAAATCAAAGAGAAAAATTCAAGAAGAACCTGAAGATGAGTCAGACTCTGACTCAGATGAAGAAGAACAACTGGTGAACTTGGTAAGAAAAATGTTCACCAGAAGGAAGAACAAATTTTCAAAGAAAGATATTCAAAAGGTAATGAAGCCCTCCAGCACTGAAGGTAAAAGCAAAATGATCTGCTTCGACTGTAACAGAAAAGGGCACTTCAAACATGAATGCCCTTACAAGAAGGAGGACCAACCCACTAAGAACAAAAAGAAGAAGGCTCTTCAAGCCACGTGGGATGAAAGCTCGGACGATTCCGACGATGAACAATCAAAGAACGCAAGCTACCTCGCACTGATGGCAACCGGACCAGAATCGGACTCGGAGCAAGACGAGGATTCCGAATACGAGTCGAGCCAAGAGATCGGACTATTTTCGGACGGCTCGACTAAGGTATATTTAGATTC
This sequence comes from Boesenbergia rotunda, assembly GCA_024364735.1. NCBI lineage: Eukaryota > Viridiplantae > Streptophyta > Magnoliopsida > Zingiberales > Zingiberaceae > Boesenbergia > Boesenbergia rotunda. The sequence goes on from JAGFNQ010000631.1 coordinate 589,318, forward strand.
AGTGAATGAAAAGTTCTTTAAAATTATTTCTGTCTTAAATAAGAGATTAGATGCATCTGAGCTTAGGACTGATCAGCTCCTTAAGGAAAATCAAGACCTTAAGGAGCAAATTCTAAATCAAAACACAACTGAATTAAAATCAAAAATTTCTGAACTTGAAAATGAAAACTCCACCCTTAAGGGTGAAGTTCAAAAACTTAAGGATCTACTAGCAACTTTTACAACTCGATCCAAGAACCTTGACCTTATACTTGGATCACAAAAGGGCATGTACAATAAGTCTGGGATAGGTTTTAAGTCAGGATCGACCCAAAGATCCTTTTTCTCCTTTGTCCACTCACGCAAAAAGCAATGTAAGGCATGGGTCCCGAAAGCTTACCTAACAAAGCAAGTAGGGCAGAATCAATATTATGTTCCCAAAAAGGACATTCATTACATTGACCCTAAACACCCCACCTATCATTTAGGGGGAGGCTCCAAACTAGTTGGCACCTCAAAATCAGCCTTTGCCCAGTTGGGCACTTACGACTAGTCTTAAAAGTTAATCTGACTCTTGACCTACTTAGTATTAGGGTGGGTCGAGATAACGGTACGCTAGACAGACTCTCGGGGAGAACTAGCCGAAACTATCTCGACACATCTTAGACTAGTTAGACCAGGGTGTCTCAACAGGTAGGGTTAAAGTACAACTTCCTTAAGCAGCTTTGTCTAGAAAGAGGTTGTTGCTCCAATAAGGCTTCGGCCAAAGAAGGCCCCTGTGCCTCGCCTCCCGCCTGGAAGCTAATTATCGAAGTATACTTTTAAACTATTTCTTGTCAAACCCGAATCTAACAAAAGGTCAGATTAATTTCTTTTATGAATCAAACTCAAACTCATCTCACACAAATCATAGGATCCCTTTGTTTGATAACTTAGATCAAGTGAGATGAATAAGGATAATAAGTTCAAATCATTGATTGATAATTTAAAACTCAAACTTGAATTTAAAATCATACCTTTTAAATCCAAATTTAAATATCAATTAAATCAAAATTCAAAATTTAAACTTAGCTCTTAATTAATTCAAATTTCAAAATCAAATATTAATTCAATTGTTTTCAAAACTCTTTTTAAGTTTTTTTTAATCTCAAAATATTTTCAAAAAAAAATTTTTTTAAAGTTTTTTCCCAATTTTTTTTTCAAAAATTCTTTTTAAGTTTTTTTTCAATTTTTTTCAAAAATTCTTTTTAAGTTTTTCAAAATTCAAATGTTTTCTGTTTTCAATCTTTTTCAAAAATGTAAACTTAACTTAAAATTAACCTTTTCAAAAAGATTAAACTGAACTTCAACTTGAATTCTAATCAATCCTACTTAACTGTAGGAAAATAAATGGATTATCGATAGTGGGTGCTCCAAACACATGACTGGGGATCCCACCAAGTTTACAGAACTCAAGTATAAACGACAAGGGACCGTTGCTTTTGGAAACAACGGTAAACTTAAGGTAATTGGTCTAGGCAATATTGAACTTGAATCTGATTTTATAATTAAAAATGTCTTACTTGTTGAGAACTTCTATTTTAATTTACTAAGTATTAGTCAATTATGTGACACTGGATATAAGGTTAAGTTCTTATCTAATGAATGTCTGATCAAACACACTGACAACCCCGACATCACACTTAGAGGACATAGGCACAACAACATTTATGAAATTAGATTAACTCGACCGTTAGCAAACTGCCTTTTAACCCATAAGGATGAGAGTTGGCTTTGGCATAGAAGACTTGCACACATTCACTTTAGAAAACTACCTACACTAAATGGCTTAGTTAGAGGCCTACCAAAATTACCTAACCTTGAGTCAACCATATGTAATGCTTGCCAACAAGGAAAACAAACTAGATCAACTCACAAACCAACTAATCAAACTCAAACTAAATCAATTCTTGAATTAATTCACCTAGACCTGTTTGACTCACATGGGGTAAAATCAATTAGTGGGAACCTATATTGTTTAGTAATCATCGATGACTATTCAAGATTCACTTGGGTCAAATTCTTAAAAAATAAAGATGAAACATTTGAAATATTTACTCAATTTTGTAAACTAACAGAAAATGAAAAAGGGGTGGAAATTAAAAGACTTAGGAGTGATAATGGCGGAGAATTCAAAAACCAAAAATTTAACCAATTCTGTTTAGAAAATGGCTACCACCACGAATTCTCCTGCCCTAAAACATCTCAACAAAATGGAATTGTAGAAAGGAAAAATAGAACACTACAAGAAGCAACCAGAACAATGCTCAATGAATTCAACCTACCTAAATACCTTTGGGCTGAGGCTGTCAGTACAGCCTGTTATATACAAAATAGAATAACTATAAATAAAAATTTAGGAAAAACCTCATTTGAAATTTACTATAACAAACAACCTAATGTTAAATATTTTAAAATATTTGGATGTAAAGTGTATATACTAAATACGAGAGAACACTTAGGAAAATTCACATCTAAGGTTGAAGAAGGTATCTTTGTAGGTTATTCTCTTACCAGTAGAGCCTATAGAGTTTATAACAAAACAACTCTAAGGATTGAAGAAACTACAAATGTAAAATTTGATGAAAAATCTAGTCCAAACAAATCTGATCAAACCATCTATCAACCCATTGATTTTATCAGGTCCAGCACCAACCCAAATGAAAACCCAACTGAGGACCAAGACCATGATCTAATTGAACCTGAACCTGAACCCAACCAAACTAGAACTGTTCGAGTTAGCTCAGCCCACCCAACTGATCAAATCATAGGTGATCCAGAATTAAGGGTTCAGACTAGGTCATCTTTTAGAAACCTTAGCCAGATTGCCTTAATTTCCAAAATTGAACCCAAGTCTGTAGAAGAGTCCTTACTTGACCCTGATTGGATCATAGCAATGCAGGAAGAGTTAGCCCAATTTGAACGTAATCAAGTCTGGGATTTAGTACCCTTACCTAAAGGTAAAAAGTTTATTGAAACTAAATGGGTCTTTAGAACAAGCTTAATGAACAAGGGTGAAACAGTTAGAAACAAGGCCAGGTTAGTAGCTAAGGGGTTTAGCCAGGTAGAGGGACTTGATTATGATGAACCTATGCACCTGTAGCTAGACTTGAGTCCATAGGATGATTTTTAGGTTATGCAGCCCATAAGGATTCAAGTTGTATCAAATGGATGTTAAGTCAGCCTTCTTAAATGGTCTAATTAAGGAAGAGATTTATGTAGGTCAACCCCCAGGTTTTGAAAGCTTAGAATATCCTGACTATGTTTTTAACTT
>JAGFNQ010000632.1:0-105877 GCA_024364735.1 Boesenbergia rotunda
TCTCCTTGAGGAAGCCATGGGCCTTTAATGAAACAAACAAGGCGAGATAGGGTGTCAGCTAGGTTATTGTCTTTACCTTCAATGTGTTGGAACTAAACGTCAAGCCCCAGCCCCGTAATATAGTCCGTAAAAGATAACCATCGGACCCTTGAGGGCTTGTTCTGAGCAGATTTATTAAAGAAACTTATAATTGCTTGGCAATCAGTTCTGATAATAAGTTCCTTTTTATCAAGGTAGTAGATTTTGAAGCTGCTCAAACTATTCATAACGGCATGGATTTCTGCATCTATTGTGGACTTGAGGGGGGAATACTTTCCACTTGCGTATGCACAGATTTTTTCTTCGGTGCGGGGATCATCCTTCTTTATTTTCCACTTACAGATACCGCCCCATCCTTCCATGCAGCCATCTGTTTCTAAAATGATGAAGCATTCCTCTGGAGGAATTGCGAGGTCAGGGAGCTTAGAGATTAGTTCCTTAATCTTCTTTACCAGGATCCAATCCTGAGAATTCATCTTCCTTTCTCTAGTAGGAGAGGTTTTTGAATATAAGGGTCCCAATAACCTGCTAAGGTTGGGGATATAACTGCGAGCATAGTTAAGGAGTCCTAACCAGGACCTTAGACCTTTTATTGTCTCCAATTCAGATTCCTTGAAATCAGCAATCTTGGAGATGATGTGAGTCTGGAGTTTGATAGTGGAAGGTCCGATTGTAGCCCCAAGGAATTCAACTTCAGGGGTCCCGATTTTCATTTTTGTGGGACTTAATATCAATCCATTTTTCTGACAAATTTTTAGCATAACTTCTAGGTGCTCCTTGTGTTCCTGTTCTATTTTTTAGAATACCAAAATGTCATCAATGTAGACAGCAATAAAATTTTCGGTACCTTTAAAACAGTCGTCCATTTTCCTCTGAAAGATGGCTGGAGCATTCTTTAGTCCAAATGGCATTACAAGCCATTCATATAAACCGTCAGGGACCCAGAAGGCAGTCCATTCTACTGATTCAGGATCCATAGCGACTAGGGATGGAAATAGGCCAGGCGGCCTGTCAGGGGCCTGTGGCCTGGCCTGGCCTGTTAAAAATTAAAATAATAAACAGGTTTTTTTGAAAGCCTGATTTTCTTATCAGGCCAGGCCCAGGCTCAATATAAAGCCTGACAGGCCGGCCTGGGCCTGTTAAACATGTATTCTATAACCGGTCTGGGCCTGTTAAACATGTATTCTATAACCGGCCTGGGCCTGTTGAACATGTATTCTATAAATTACCAAATGTCAAAATATAATGTAAATGTAGAGTTTCGATCCCTGGCCTTCTGCCCAAGCCAATACTTATCTGCACCCACCTAACCAACAAATCATATCTGTTTTGATTAATATTGCTAGCTTCAAATCTATATCTATCATGTTTTCGAATTAAATTATAGGCTCTGTAAACAGGCCACAGGCCAAGCCAGGCTCAGGCCTAAAATAAAGCCTGTAACAGGCCACAGGCCAGGCTCAGGCCTGTTTGCTATTATACAGGCCTGGCCTGTTAAGGTGAAAGCCTGGCCTGTTTCCATCCCTAATAGCGACTTGGTGGAATCCAGACTTCAGATCAAATTTAGAATAGATATTGCTTCCTCCAATCCTTTTGATAATTGTGTTGATACCTGGAAGGCTATATTGGTCTTTATAGGTGTTGTCATTGAGCCTCGTATAGTTAAAGACCATGCGTTCTTTTCCTTTTACCTCCCGCTTGGTAACTGGATCAATAGTAGTTCCGGAATGGACTATTATAGCCGTTGTTCTATGCCTGCTCTTGGATGACCTTATAACTTTTAGTTCCAGCAGAGCTTTGATATGCCTTTTAAAGGAGTCCTGCATTTGAGGAGTAACATGCTTCAAGGGCCTGTTTTCGATTGTTAAATCTGGATTTTTGATGTCCAGTTTGTATTTGATCTGGTTCTGACTCCAGTACTTCATAGGATCGTTTCGAATGTAACCGGTATCTGTCAATTTCTGTAGAATTCCTTCTATTCTTGAGGTGGTTTGCCAGGTGCAAATTTGCTCCTTGATCTGATAATACTCTTCTTCTTCTAATTCCAGTTCTTCAATCGCAGGGGCTGCAGTCACATTTTGACATGTTTTAATAGTTGTAATATTTTTGTAAAATGTTACCTCGTCGCCCTCTATTCTGATGCCTCCATATAGGGATCTTATGAAATTGCAGCCAATTATCATATTAATGTTTCGTCCAAGTGTGAGGGGGAAAGCATATGTGTAAGGAATGTGGAAGGAATGTTCCCCGATCTTCATATTCCCATATTTGAGCTTCTTAGTTGCAGTGGTCTTGGAGTTAATCCCACTGAAATTAACAGCAAATGTATTTTCTTCAATGGCTTCTGGAGGTACAGATTGTTGATCTATACAACATGTTGTAGCACCAGTGTCTAGAATGACATTTACTTTGAACTCCTTGACTCCTGGAATATTAAGCTCAATGCTTAAGTTGAATAAGCCATTTGTCCTTTTCTTGGGCTGGGCAGCTTCTTCTGCTGAAAATATTTTTTCTCTGCCTTCTTTTATAATAACATTTATCTCTTCCTCTTCCTGTTCATCTTCTACTGGGTCAGGAATGTGAATTCCAGCCTGATGTTCCTGTAGTTGTTTCCTGAGGTCATAATTTTCCAATTCCAGAGCCTCAATTTTTAATCGAAATTCTTCGTTCTCGGTATCAACTTCTAATTTGTCTGTCGAGGCACTTCTAATCAAATCTTCCTCTTTTTTCTTGTATTCTCTTTCCAGTTGCTCTTGCTGTAGCTTGGCTAATAATTTGCTGGCTTCTAATTCCTGTCTTAGCCTTTCTACCTCAGCTTCTGCCCAGGTGGCATATGCTTGATGCTCTTTTATGAAACTCATGGGATTATATGGGATAGCTGTTTCTCGCTGAACTGGAATTGTAATATCAAAATAATTATCAGTACACATACCACAAGATGTTATTTTGCAACTTGTGCAATGCATCCGGTGCTTCTTCATGGTCTCCCTCTTGCAACAATGACATCTTTCATATAAAGAAGGCACTTCGTCATTTATCATCCAGATATGTTGGCAGTCATGTTGTTCCCTTGTGACTCGAACCATGGGTTGCCAGCTCCCGGTTTTGCCTATCTTATAGCAGTTTCTTTGTTCAAAAAAAAACATATAAATACTCATGAGCAAGTACCTGCTGATCCTCTCCTTCATATATGCTGTAGATAGCATCTGATTGGTCATCACCCTCTTGTACTGACATTATTTCAAAATCTTCGGGTAGCTCTAGTCCTTCGAACATAGCAACCGTTCGTACGTTCTTGTATTCTTTAGGGCAATCCCTTGCAAAATGCCCTTCTTCGCCATATAAGAAGCATTTGCACTTCTTATTGCGGATCAAATGCTTCTTCTTTTCTATCCGAGCATGAGATTCATGCGGTTTACCTTGATAATACCTAGGGATGGGTATCTGGCTGCAGAATGATAGATCCTTGAGGGACCTACTGAAAGCCGCCCTTTTACATTTTTCTTCACGGTACCTATAGGTGAATATTATTCGGGGGTGTACCCCTATAGTATTACCTTGGTATTTTTCTTCAAATGCTGACTTGACCCTCTTTCCCAAGTCTCCGGGAAGTTTTAACCAGAATTTTTCAGATAGCTCAGATCCCGTGAAAAGCCTTCCTGTTTTAGCTGCCAAGTTCATATAGTCATTCATGAATGAGATTATATCTTTTACCTGGGTGCAAGAAATCCTTTCCAGGTCTTGATATGCTCTGTCCTGTATATCTGTTGATCTTTGAAAGGGATCTTCTAACAAGAATATTCTTCTAATTTGGGATATTATATTTTGAGTTTCATTCCTCCCATCAGCAGAGTTAACAAGCTTCTGGTATTCCGTGGGATAAGTCATTCTCCACTGAATCCAGGTTAGTCTTTTGGTTTCCCCTAGTAGATTTTCAATAAAATCTACTTTGTCCTACACATCATAAAAGTTTTGTAATGCTACAACGTTTTTTGTTATATCTTCCCATCTTAGGAGGACATCATCAATTTTGCCAAGCTGAGTAGGTAATGTTAAAATTGCGCCAGTTTGTTGATGAGCAAAAGGTAAATTCCACCATTCAGAAGTATCACGCCCAGTGAATCTTCTGGGTCTAATAGATGGCTCAGGTACACAGCTCATAGGCTCTGGCTTAGGGCCTGGTGGTTTTGGGAGAAAACCAACAGGGTTCATCCTCAAGTTCAACTGCGATATCAAAGCTTTGCTGACACAATCTCATGGGTGTTTTGCATATGAAGAGTCGAAAAAACTAGAACTGGAAAATGAAGATATCGCGAGAAACAGTTGCTAGCCATAAGTAGCTTCTAATGAAATATGTTCCGTTAAGAAACTGGTTTCTAAAAGTGAACACACTAGTGCTATAACTTTCTTATTCGTCTATCAAATTTCCATTTTCATATTAATATTTAGTGGTTTTTGGCATTCGAAATTGTTATCATCCGTAGTAATATATTTTTTTCATGTATAATAAATAGATGGGGATGCCCTCGCAGTAAATTTCCATGGACATACATAGCTAAGGAGACTTGCTATCTGCTAGAGGGAAAAGTAAAGGTGTACCCTGAAGGCCATGGAGATGAGTTTGTGGAGATTGAGGCAGGTGATTTGGTGGAGTTCCCCAAAGGCATGAAGTGCACTTGGGATGTCACAGCGGCCGTCGACAAGCATTATAACTTCGAATAGTTACCGCCATCCATCAACCGAGTAGTGGATTGATGTCTAGTACTTTGCTTGATGTTAAAGTCTTGGAGATGAATGAATCATCAATGTTGTGCTTGTCAAACTACCATGGACTAGCTCAGATCTTGGTAAGGAATTTGGATAGCTCAGTGAAAGTTGTTCCAGGATGATGAATGATTAACAACAATTCATAGTTTAAGTGGTTTGATCCGTTAGCCTTGTGCATGATCGAAGGAAGAACATAAAGAACCAGTGCCGGTGAAAGATGTGTTTTTCTTCAAATGTTCTATGGATGATTTCTGCAAGATGATGATAAGAACTAAGGGTTCTAACCTTTTTTGTTACTTCAGGTTGAGATGAGAGCATTATTCTGTATACAAGGATAAAATTCGATCGAATGTAAATAGCAAGGATTATTTTTTACAATTTATGGCCATCAATGGGACATCACATGCTCATGGCTCCAGATTCAAGCTCAGATTCTCCTTCCAATTCACCCTCTAAAACCACAGTGGCAGAATCAGTTCTTTTATTCAGAGAAAGATACCGTTCCAAAGCATCATCTCCTCGCAAAATTTTGGCACCTGATCCTGATTTCTCTACAGAACCTACTGCTTCCTCGTCCACCACTACTGTGTCGATTCGTTCATCCCCTGTTTTGACATCGGGAATCTGCGATCGTGGAATTAAGCGGGTTAAGTTAAAAGAACACAACGAAATACTAGGACTCTTTTGGTACCTCAAACATGGCCTCAATGAGAATACTCTCCAAAAGAGCTCTTAAACCTCGCGCGCCGGTGTTCTTGGACATTGCTTTCTTCGCGATCAACCTAAGGGCATACTCCGTAAAGTGTAGCTTGACCTGTAGCACTTGTGTGAGCTAGGCAGATGTCCTCAGGGGGAAAAAAAAATGAATGAGTTCATGCAAAACCTACATTGTTCATGCTAAACAATTTCTTGTACTGTCGACCGAGGGCATTTTTTGGTTCCATCAACACTTGAACAAGTTGGTCCTCACTCAGAGCTGACAAACTAACCAGTATCGGAAACCGTCCAACAAATTCGGGAATCAACCCATATGCTATGAGATCGCTGCTCTCAACCTACGCGAAAATTAGGGTTTGAAGAAATTAGCCTTAAGTATTAACTTCGCTAATAAAATGAGGTATTGGAAGAACTTTGAAATTGTGTAGAATATGCTTACTGATTCTAACAAGGAAGATGTTACAGTCGCATTAGCGATCCCACCAGCTCGCATGCTTGCGCGTACTGGTGCTCCAAAACCTATAGACGAATCTTGTCGTCTATTTATATATATATATATATAAACTTATCACTAAAATTAAAATTAGCAAAATGAGAAGAATACAAGAAATTTAAAACAAAGTACCTTTCAGAAATAGTCTTTTCCAAATCAATAAAAGCACCACCACATATGAAAAGAATGTCCTTAGTATCTATCTGCACAAATAAACAGACAGCAAATTTACAAATGAGCTAACAAAAAATTATCTAATTTATCGAATTATAAATGATCCGATTGCAAAACAATAGATGATAGTGTCATATTCAAACCAAAGACTTTGATAAGAAACTAAATGTAGAAGACAAACATATTATCCTTTTTTTTAAAAAAAAAGAAAGAAAGAAAATGGGTATGATATATTTATTAGCAATAATTACGAGTTAATAACCACTTCTCACCAAAACCTTTTTACTTGTTTGTCTACTACATCCTAAACAATGCCCATAATCTATTTTCAAGGACAATATGAAATGTTTTAAAGTTAATAAAAGATATAATCAAAACAAAAATGTTATGTTATTTTTTATAATGAAGAGCATAAAGTAGATTTGAGAGGCAAACACAGAGAAAGTCTAAAAAACACAAGTTACAAAATGACAATAGGAATCCAATGTAATAGTTCAACGATTGTGTATGACAACAAAATAATTAATTTAATTGTTCATCAGATATTATAATTAATAACTAATGGCATAATTTAGAAGGACGTCTTTCTGTTTATACATCATTGTCCTAAACTAAAGGATAGTAGGGAACACTAAGACTAGTTTATTATTGGTTTCAGGCTAACAAGAAGAACACACACAGGGAATTTACCAAGAAAATCCGAATGGCATTGCAATAGATCAATAGTCTTGTGAACTCAAACAACTAAAGAACATGCAGAAAAGTTAATAGTTAGTAACCAGAAAGAAGATCAATCCTACACACCTGAATGTTGTCACCTCGGGGGTGCTTCCGAGCTCCTTTTTCTGGAACATTGACTACCTGAAAAAATAATTTCTGATGTCAATGGGCATTATATTAAGTAAATTTAAATCAAAATCCCAAAATATGGCATCCCAAATAATTTCTTCTTTTGAAATACAGATATACTAGGACTAGTCAGAATTATAATAAAACAAATTCCCCTATTGGGAGGTGTTGCGGAAGCGAACGATAGAGATGACGAATCACCAAAGCGCAGCCTACGGCGACGATAACGGGGAGAGGATGTCGACGTCTGCGAGATTAACACGGGCATAAAAGGGATGCACTAGAAGAAGTTCCGGTGGAGTCCTCTCCGATGCTCAAGTCAGAACTTTTTCTCCTCCGGAGAATAACGAGGAATCAAAGTATTATAAACCTGGAAAGCTTACCCCCTTTACCTGGGTGTCGAGACATCTTATATACCTGAAGTCTTCCTCGCACATGCCCTCACCTCCTCTTCCATGTTCCTTAATCATCAGTTACTTGATAGTTGTTCTCTTCTGGTAACGACCATTGTGGCTATTAAGGCTCTAATTACCATACGTTATGAACAATAATTACCTAATGACTTTCCCATTATGGAAGGAGGAGCGGGTACTCGAAGCTTGGCTTTCTTATCCCTACGCTGATCTTTGGGCTCCACTCTCCCGAGCCAGTCTCGGAGTCCTATCTCCCGAGCTGACCTCGTGGCCTTTTTCCGTTTTCCCGAGATAGTCTCGGGAGCCCGATTCCTAGTCTGACCTTGGGGGCTTTCTTCCATTCTCTCGAGATAGTCTCGGGAGCCCGATTCCTGGTCTGACCTCGGGGCACTGGTTCGGTGGGCCCTGCCACGTAGTTTTCCTGTGCCACGTGTCCACCCCGGATTGCTCATCCCTGTCAGGAGGAAATAATTTCCGTCTAAAAAAGACAGGTTTCTTAGCAAACTTGAATATTCTAATTACGATTTTATTTCACATGTGAACTAGGAGCATCAAATGATTAAACAAGACTTAGGCAAACAAGTATCTCCTTGTGTCAAACACTTGGATGCACCAATTATAATGCCATGATAAAACAAATAAGATAATGACTACGGAATAAGAATAAGGAAGGTTAAAATATGAAAGAACGCAATTTGTTGGAAAAAGGATGTGATAGCTTAGTTTTAATATAGAAAATTAAGTCACAACTTGATCAAGCTAATGAAAGCCCTTTTTTACTGTCACCGACCATACCATGATAGGATTAAAATAACTTGTAGTAAGCAACCTAAAGTTTGTAAATTCGCTGATAACAAGATAATAAACACAAAGAACAGAATGCCTTACAGTTCCTTCTAGCATTTTCAATAGAGCCTGTTGGACACCTTCTCCAGATACATCTCTGCTAATGTTTAAGCTCTCAGCCTGCATATAATAAATACCGATATGGCTGATAAGATCTAAATGCAGTTATAGTTCAGCAAATGGGTTACAGAAACCTAACCTTCTTAGTGATTTTATCAACTTCATCGATGTAAACTATTCCTTGTTGAGCTGCATGTACATTGAACTCAGCAACCTGAAAATTACAATCAAGAAACATGAAAACCTTAACAAGAAACTCAGTTTTCTGTGTGAGATAGTGCTGCTAGCAATCATGCAAATCTCAGTTCAGTTTACCTTCTCGTGATCAGTAATCATGGAAAAAAAGAGATCACAATATCATACATCTAAAAGGAACGAGCCATACCAGAGTTTACTTAATATACATAATTTTTTTTTTAAAGAATTCCTTATATCAAATATTACAAGATATAAGTCCTATTTATATATTAGGGTCTATTCTAAAGAATAATTAGAATTCTATTCTAGGAGATAAATCATGATTCTATTCTAAGGACTAATTTGTATTTTATCTAAAATATAAATTAGGATAAATCAAATTATCCCTAGTTATATTTACAATATGCTAACACTCCCCCTCAAGCTGGAGAATATAAATCATATGTACCCAACTTGTTACATATGTAGTCAATTCGGAGTCTTTTAAGTGACTTAGTGAATATATCTGCTAGTTGATCATGTGAGTTGACATAAGTAGATATTTCTCCAGATACAACTTTCTCTCTGACAAAGTGACAGTTGACTTCAATATGTTTTGTCTTCTCATGAAAAACTGGATTTGAGACGATATGCATAACGGTCTGGTTGTCACATATAAGTGACATTTGTATAATCTCTCCAAATCTTAGTTTTGAAGTAACTGTTTGAACCATATAAGCTCTTGACTGGCTATGGTCATAGCTCGATACTTGTCTCTGCACTGGATCTTGCTTTAACATTTTGCTTTTTGCTTTTCCAAAAAACAAGATTATCTCCGACAAATGTACAAAACCCAGAAGTAGATCTTCTATCAGTAGGAGAACCCGCCCAATCTGCATCAGAATACCCTACGACTCGAGTATGTCTTTTGTCTCCGTACAAAAGACCCTTTCCTGGAGCACCTCTGATATATCGAATAATACGGATCACAACATCCCAATGTTCATTGCATGGAGAGTTGAGAAACTGACTTACTAAACTTACTGCAAATGAGATGTTCGGACGAGTAACAGTAAGATAACTTAGTTTCCCTACTAATCGCATGTATCATTCAGGATCTGGAAGAGACTACCCTGATTTGGCAGGAGCTTGACATTAGGATCCGTGGGGTTGTCAACTGTCTTTGAGTTTAATATTCCTGTTTCTTCCAAAATATCGATTGCATACTTCCTTTGGGATATGATAATCTCATCTTTGGACTGTGCTACTTCTATCCTCAAAAAATATTTGAGTTTGCCGAGATCCTTTGTCTGGAAATATTTGAAAAAAATATTGTTTTACATATGAAATCCCGAGATGATCACTACCTGTGATGACAATATTATCAACATAAACCACTAAGTAGATGCAACTAGTAGATGAGTGGCGATAAAAGACAGAATGGTCGGCCTCACTCTAAGTCATGCCAAACTGTTGAATTACAGTACTAAATCTACCAAACCATGCTCTGAGTGACTGCTTAAAGCCATATAAAAAGTTTCGCAGGCGACATACAAGACCAGAAGACTCCCCCTGAGCAACAAAACATGGAGGTTGCTCCATGTAGATTTCCTCGAGCAGGTCACCATGTAAGAAAGCCTTTTTGATGTCCAACTGATAAAGAGACCAATATCGAATCGCAACAATGGACAGGAATAAATGCACAAAGAGCATCTTGGCAACAGGAGAAAAAGTGTCCCCATAATCCAATCAAGAGATCGGAGTATAGCCCTTAGCAATGAGGCAGACTTTAAGTCGGTCAACTTTTCTATCTAGACCAACTTTCACCGTGTATACCCATCGACAACCAACAACTAATTTCCCTGGTAGTAGAGGAACGAGGTCTTAAGTCTCACTGCTTTGTAAGACACGCATTTCATCGAGTATAGCATGTTTCCATTCTGGATGGGCAAAGACATCACCTGCAGTCTTTGAAAGAGAAACATACGACAAAGAGGAAAGACAAGAATAATATGAAGGAGAGAGACAACGATAACTCAAAGAAACATAATGAGAAAGATTACGAGTGGAACACATACCTTTTCGAAGTGCAATAGGAATATCAGACTCACTAGATGGGAGGAAGAGGTGAATGACTTGGCTCCAAAGACTTGTCCACGACAGTGTCAACGTTGGGCGGCGGCAAAGCAGGACGAGGATGATGATGATAAACCCACAATGGAGGAGGAGATGGGGTTGAAGGTGATAGAGAGTCCTTTGGTGGGTAAAAGATAGTCACTGACATAAGCGTAGAAGGAGAAAACTCGGACGGAGATGCATTAGGCTCAAAAAATAAAACCGAATCAAAGAACGTAGCATCAGCAGATATGAAGTACTGACGAAGAGTAGGAGAATAACACTTGTACACTTTCTGAGACCGTGGATATCCAAGGAAGACACATTTATGAGACCGGGGAGAAAGTTTGTCAATGTCAGGATCAAGAGCATGAGCAAAACATATAGAACCAAAGATCCTAGGTGGTAAAGGATGAAAATACTGATGAGGATAAAGTACATGATGAGGTATTTTACCTTGTAGAGTGACGACATGTGATTGATGAGATAACACGCAGTAAGTAGGGTGTCACCTCAAAATCGATGATGAACATGAGAGCGGAAAAGAAGAGTCCAGGTGGACTCGAGAAGATGACGATTCTTGCGTTCTGCAACTCCATTTTGTTGGGGGGTATGAGGACAAGACGTCATATGCAACACAACATGAGATGCTAAGAAGGTCTGAAACGGAATAGATAGATACTCATGCACATTATCACTTTGCAAGATTCGAAGAGAAATACCAAATTGAGTTTTAATTTCATGGAAAAAAGATTGAAAAATAGAAAATAATTCTAAACGATCCTTCATCAGATATAACCAAGTATAATGAAAAAAATCGTATATAAAAGTAACAAAATATTGAAACCCAAATGTAGAAGAAATACGACTCGGACCCCAGACATCAGAATGAACCAAAGCGAAAGGGGACGTAGCCTGACTCACGATGCGAGGAGAACAAGAACTTCGAACATGCCTTCCTAATTGACATGACTCACAAGCCAAACACTCTAAGAAAGAAAGACTAGGATATAATTGTTTCAACTTATCAAGACCTGAATGTCCTAACTGAGCATGAATAAGAAGAGAAGATTGCCACCGAACCAATAAGAGAGGGTCGGTGAAGCCGATATAGGCCATGAGACTCACATCTGAAGTCAATTATCCTCCCTGTACTCCGATCCTATAAGGAAACAGAAGTTTTAGTAAAAGAGATGACACAATCAAGAGACCGAGTAAATTAACTTATTAATAACAAATTAAAGCGAGCTTCGGGAACATAAAGAACATTATGAAAAGGGAGAGACGGAGAAGGATGAATAATACCAATACCCTGGGACTAAGTTTGAGAACCATTTGCCATGGTGACAAAGGGTAAATAACGAAAAGTAGTGAGAGAAGAAAAAAGTGATTTATTACCAGTGATATGATCAATGGCCCCAGAATCAAGAACCCGGGGATCCGAAAATCGAGATATGTCAGCAAAGAAATTACTAGCGTGTGCAACGACAACAGTGGAATCAGAAGTCTGTCGATCCTCATCCCATTTCAGAAAGTCGTCATAAGAAAGCGGTGGGGTTGGATCCGATGGTAACTGTGAAGTGAAAGTTGAAGAAGCGACAAAACTCTGGACGATCTGAGCAGCACAAGAGGGTCAACCATGCAGACTCCAACATTTATCAATTGTGTGTCCTGATCGGTGGCAGTAATCACACCAAGGCGTTCTTTGCCACCCTTACGGGGTGGAAGTCTGGTGTTGCTTCGAGAGACCAAAGTTGATGAGTCAACAGGAACGGAAGGAGGTAACGTCAAGACTTTGGCAGAAACACGAAGGAGAGTCGCCCAGGTACTATCTGTGGTAACTTCTGTGTGGCTGCCCAGAATCTGATCACAAACATGAGAATAAGGCAGACCATATAAAGTCAAAGACATTTCTTCCGATTTTAAAGCTCTGCAACGGAGTGGCCACAGGTGGAAGCAGTTAATTGAAGTCACAAAGAAGGCTAGAGACTGAACCTAGATAAGTTGACATAGAATCCTTAATCTAATGGGCACCGAGAATGTTCATGAGATATTCACAAACTTGATAGAGTCGTCGAGAGATGTTTGTAAAGAGTTGTTAAGCATGTATCCAAACAGTTTTGTAGGTTTTATGAGTGCAGAAGACATCCCTAAGAGATGAATGGATTATGGCTTAGATAATACCACACAACTAAGTGTCAACCTTTTACCGTATAGGACGATCAGCGACTTGAGCATCCTCTTCGGTTTGGGTGAGATGTGTCTCATAACCCTGTCCAATAAGCCAAAGCTCAATGTGAGAGGCCCAAGAGAAATAATTCTTACCATCCAACTGCTCGGAAGAGAGCGGTGCAGTAATCTGGTTGGTAAAGATTGAGATATCCGACTTTAGAATGCCAAAAGTAGCCATTGATCATTTTTGGATTGTTAAGAGGTTGTAGGCATCAGGAATAGGCGCCGGAATACGCACGCGACGAAGGAGCCTTCAACATTCAACAGAGGAAAGTAAACTGCGGAGAACAACACACGACGTGCGACGGCGTGCAGGAAGAAGCCTTTAGCGCACCTGAAGATGGAGGTCGCGAGCCGAGGAAGAAAAAGAAAGGTTTGTTGGTGCAGAAAGCACCAAAGTCAAACCTGTGTTTTTGATAATGGCAACAGGGTTCAAAAGTTAAGTCTTACTTGTTATCTAACATGTCACTTGAGTGTGCAGAGTAAAAAGCCCCAGCGAAGGACTGCTAGGCACTGGCGAAGGAATGCCAGAGTAAAAAGCCCTAGCGAAGGACTGCTAGGCTCCAGGCGAAGGACAGCTTGGGACTGAAGCCCTAGCGAAGGAATGCTAGGCACCGGACGAAGGTCAACTCGGCATCCAAGACTTGGTAAAGGACCGTCAGGCAAAAGTCCAACCAGAGGAACGGTTGGCATCAGGTATATTCTCCCGAGAGGAGTAGGTGAGGACGCGTTCCCCGTCGAGGGAACAGTAGGCGTCGGTTCGACCTAGGGTTCCATTTTGGAGACCCAAAGTCAGAACCAAGACAGCTAAGGCTGTATAATTTAATATTTTATTGTTTTATTGTGTTTTGGACTAACCCTGGATGCAGGACCGAAGGAACGTGTGTCTGCAGCTCAGAAAGCCTCAAAGGAGTGAGGCAATGGCTGAGTAGGGCGCCCGGAATGTCCCGGGCGCCCCCAAGGTGCATACAAAACAAGGCAACTAAGAAGGGCTTCGAACAGCTGCTGGGCGGGGCGCCCCCGTGCTCCCGGGCGCCCCCGCTGCTCCCAGGCGCCCCCAGCGTCCCGGGCGCCCCCATGCGCAAGCCTTGAACCAGAAGCCAGCGAAGCGAAGGAATAAAACTTTGACCCGGTCAATGCGGGCGCCCCAAGCGCTCCGGGCGCCCCGGTCAAAGCTGATCCCGAATGTAAAGGGATCAGACGCTGACCGAGACTGTGACGGATCGAGTGACACGTGGGGGGGCACCCCCGACGTCCCGGGCGCCCCCAGGGCCCTATATAAAGGGCCCTCGACCCCAAGCTTCGAATACAACTCCAAGACAACGCTTCTACGCTCTTCTGCTCTCGCGCCTTGCTCCGAAAACTACCCAACTCGAATGGCCAGCCAAGAATGGAACAGTGTCCGTCCACCACTCTTCTCTGGCTCAAATTTCAACTCCTGGAGAAGTCTAATGGAATCCCACCTGAAGGCCAATCTGGAACTTTGGTTGATAATCCAAACGGGGTTCACATTCCCCACAACAAATGGAACATCGATCACTTGGGACAAACTGGATGAACCAACACTGAGGAAGATCGAGACTGATGCCAGGGCAACAGTAATCTTACAATGCGGGCTGACCAAAGAAGAACTGAAGCGGGTCGGACCCTTCAACTGTGCCAAAGAGATGTGGGAAAAGCTAATCGATCTACACGAAGAGTCAGCACCAGACTTCAAAGTTGACTCCGAATCAGAAGATGAGATAGAATCCATACTTGACTGCGAATTCGAGCCAGAGTCAGAAGACAAAGTGACTGAGACAAAAATGGTAACCAATTTTGAATTTGTTCCAGAATTACAATATAATCAGACTAATACTATAATGGTCGAGGAAGGTATAATTTCAAGTGCAGGGAAAACTCCAAAGAAGAAGCTTCAACCTGTACCCGAGTCCAACTCAGACTCTGAATCAGAAGACAATGAAGGAGATCGACCCAAACTAGTCCGATTAGCTCGTGATCATTACAAGAGTACTGGACAAACGATCGAGAAAGATAAGTTTTCAATATTTGAAAATCCATTATTTATCTCAAATAACTTGATTAATTCATATAAATTAGTTAAGGTTAATATATTAGAAAACATAATTCACAACATTGCTGATTTTAAGAAACCAAAGTTTTATTTCGATTATGATGTAACTTAGATCATTTTTTTTTTTGCTTTAATTGTATATTGCTTTTTATTTTTTTTATTTTTTTTGCTTAGAATTAGGGCTGGTTAGTTTAAGGACTAAAACGATTAATTGAAATTTGAACAACATAGTATTGGGTGGCGGTGAGATGATAGTACGTTAGGGAAGCCAATTCTAATAAGGTCAAGTATACTCTACTTGGTCTCTTTAGACTGGTGAAACTAGCCGAAACTACCGATCCAAGACCCAAACTAGTTAGACCAGAAGTTACCAAAAAGTAATTTTGAAGATGAAATTTCACTAAAAGGCTTTGTCTAGGAAAGGGTTGATGATCCAATAAGGCTACGGCCAAAGAAGGCCTTGTGCCTCGCCAAGACCTGGAAGCCAATTTTTGAAATTCAAATTCAATTTACTCTTTGTTAAATTCGAATCTAACACAAATTTTCAGTTAATTTTAGATTCAAATATCTCCTTTCAAAACAAATTTAAATTGGGTTTAAAAATTAATTTAACTTTTCAAAATTAATCATGGTCTTTTCAAAATAAATCCTTCTATTAAAATATGCATCTCACAAAACAGTTAAGGATATCCTGTTTTGTCACTTAGAAATGGGTGAGATGCTTAGGACCTAAAAGTTGAGTCCAACCCAACCAACTAAATCAAATTAATCAAATCTTAATTAAATCTTTCAAATTAATCAAATCTTAATTAAACCAATTAAATTCAATCAAATCTTAATTAAATCTTTCAAATTAATCAAATCTTAATTAAATCAATTAAATTCAATCAAATCTTAATTAAAATTTCAAATTAATTAAATCTTAATTAAACAATTAAATTCAATTAAATCTTAATTAAATCAATTAAATTCAATTAAATCAATTAAATTCAATTAAATCAATTAAATTTAATTCAATCAAATTCAAATTTAAAATTAAAATTTAATTCAACTGAACAAACTTAACCCTCTAAAATTTTCATTTTCACAAAAATCAAATTTAACTTTTTAACTAAGAGTCAATGTTTCAAATCATTGTAATTAAAATCAAGTCTCTTTTGTTCACTAACCAGAAATTTATTTCATAACATTTATTTCTTTCCTTTACCATTATACAAACATTTTTTTAAAAATTAGTTTATTCTTGTATGACAAAAAGTCACCTTGGGGATTACTTAGGATATTTCTTTTTGTCTACAGTCCGGGCTTAGATATTTATTTTTTTTTTACTTTAAAAAAAAACTTCTATTTTTTGAAATCATTCCCCCTTCTCAGTCCTCTATATTCACTTTTTTAAATGGGAGAATGAAATTATGTTTTCAAATAATCACTATATTTTTCGAAAATTGTGCTTTACAAAAACCATTATCATTTCAAAATATTTTTCGAAAACGGGGTTTATGCTTTAAAATTATCTTCATTTCAATTTGAATTTTCTAAAATTATATTACCATGCTAGTATTCAAAACTATTCTTTTGATTTTAGTAAACCCTAAAGACACAAAGGAAGGTCTACTTAATGATCTGCAAGGACTCCGAGGATGTGTCAAATTTAGGGGGAGTCTAAACCAAAAGAAATTATTTCTAACAAGTATTTTCTTTGGCAATTATCCTTGAAATTATTAAATAATTCTTTTGATATGAACTGAACCCTAAGAACTCAGAGGAAGAATACTTGTGGTCAACAAGCTTCCAAGGACTGTATCAAGTTTAGGGGGAGGTCAAATTAAAAGAGTTATTAAACATTTCTAAATAATATATTTTCATACACTATATTTTCAAAATTGTGTCGAAAACATTTGTCGTACAAAATAATATTATTTTAAAATGTTTTGTGGCTTATAAAATTATTTTTGAAATAATATTTACTTGGGTTGAAAAACTTCCAGGACACTTAGGAAAATGTCCTTGTAGTTAACAAGGTTTCCTAGGATTGTGTCAGACTGGAAAAGAAATCAAGTCAAGTATTCAAAATAAAGTTAATTTTTTTTTTTGCATAATCTTCAAAAGTACTTCTATTTTTCAAAGTATAATGTTTTGAAAAGTACTAATACTTGTAAAGGCAATAGTGTTCTAAGTGCATAAAGTTTCTAAAAGGCTTGCCTACAAATATAAAATATTTTTTAAGTGGAGTTTTGTTGATGCAGTTTATAGTTTTTGCTATACTTTCAAGAATTATGCTAAGTATTTTTATGTTTTCAAAACTCATAGGCTCTGATACATAATTTTTTTAAATTTTTTTAAAAATCTCTTTCAAAATATATCTTTCAATTCTTTATTGATATATGACCAAGGGGGAGAGAAAGAAAGAGAAAAAGGATGATTTTTTGTAAAATAAAAATCTCTAAGTATCTAAGTGTTTCAAATTTTTTTAAGTGAAATTTTTCTTAAGTAAACAAGATTTGTCTGAGCAAAACTTTTTGAAAATTTTTTGGCAAATATTTCTAAGTAAAGTCTTCTTTGGGGAAAAACTTGCCTAGAAATTTCTTAAGAATTATGTTTTTCAAAATGCACAAAGTGTTTCCAAGTAAATTCGTCTAAATGTGCAAAATTTTTTTTAGTAAACAAATTTTTTCCAAACTCTAAAAGTTGAACTTTTTTTTGGAAATTTGGCTTCAAGAATGGAAAATTTGCCTAAGTAAATTTTTTTGTAAAGTCTTGTAAGTAAAAGTTTTTTTTACAAAATTTAGGTTTGCAAAACTCTTCAAAATTTTACCTCGTCCACCCATGTTTGTTTTTGATATATGTCAAAGGGGGAGGAAAGGTCAAAGTTAAGTGGTCAAAGTTAAGTTAAGTGTTTTATAACACAATTATTCAGGGGGACTATGAGAAATTTTTTTTGGTTTTAGACTGTTCAGAATTGCTATATTTCATTGCTCCTAACTGTCTTTTCTGAACTGCTATAAGTTTTCACTTAACTTTGAATTGTGTTGCCATAAATCAAAAAGGGGGAGATTGTTGGTGCAGGAAGCACCATATCGAACCTTGTTTTGATATTGGCAAAGGATTCAAAGTTAAGTATTGTGTGTGATCTAATGTTGTTACTCAAGTGTGCAGAGACAAAGCCCTAGCGAAGGACTGCTAGGCACCTGGCGAAGGACTGCCAGTATCCAAGCCCTAGCGAAGGACTGCTAGGCAACTGGCGAAGGACTGCCAGTATCCAAGCCCTAGCGAAGGATTGCTAGGCGCCAGGCGAAGGACAGCTTGGGACTGAAGCCCTAGCGAAGGAATGCTAGGCACCGGGCGAAGGACAGCTCGGTATCCAAGACCTGGCAAAGGACCGCCAGGCAAAAGTCCAACCAAAGGAGCGGTTGGCATCATGTACATTCTCCCGAAAGGAGTAGGTGAGGACGCGTTCCCCATCGAGGGAACAGTAGGCGTCGGTTCGACCTAGGGTTTCATTTTGGAGACCCAAAGTCAGAACCAAGACAGCTAAGGCTGTATAAACAAATATTTTATTGTTTTATTGTGTTTTGGACTAACCCTGGATGCAGGACCAAAGGAACGAGTGTCTGCAACTCAGATAGCCTCAAAGGAGTGAGGCAATGGCTGAGTAGGGCGCCCGGAGTGTCCCGGGCGCCCCCAAGGTGCATACAAAACAAGGCAAGTAAAAAAGGCTTCGAACAGCAGCTGGGCGGGGCGCCCCCGTGCTCCCGGGCACCCCCGCTGCTCCCGGGCGCCCCCAGCGTCCCGGGCGCCCCCATGTGCAAGCCTACGAACCAGAAGCCAGCGAAGCGAAGGGTAAAGCTTTGACCCGGTCAATGCGGGCGCCCCGAGCGCTCCGGGCGCCCCGGTCAAAGCTGATCCCGATTTTGAAGGGATCAGACGCTGACCGAGACTGTGCCGGATCAACCGACACGTGGGGGGCGCCCCCGACGTCCCGGGCGCCCCCAGGCCCTATATAAAGGGCCCTCGACCCCAAGCTTCGACAACACTTCAATTCAACGCTTCAACGCTCTTCTGCTCCCGCGCTCTGCCCCGGAAACCTCCCAACTCGAGCTGACGACGTCCTGCTGCTCCGGAAAAAGTCAATCCACTCCGGTCGTCGATAAAGAAGAGCTATTTTGGTTTACTGTACTGAATTCTGTTAAATATTTTTGTAAACTACTTTTGCGACATATGGAATTGCCTGCAGAAAACGGTCAACGACCGTGGGCCTTGGAGTAGGAGTCGACCTAGGCTCCGAACCAAGTAAAAACTATTGTGTTTGCGTGTGTTGTGTTTTTCCGCTGTGCAATTTCTCTTTACCTAAAATCCGAACAATTACCGATATTCACCCCCCCCCCCTCTATCGGTTCTCTCGATCCAACAGGGTTGGCTTGCATGAGCAGGTTGTGGAGAGCGACGCGATCGGGTACAAAGAGAATGCGATCACGTCTGGAGAGTGACAGGGTGTCGGAGCTCGCGATGCGTGCAGGAGAAGAACAACAGCTTTGGCATCTTTAGACAACAGCAGCTTTGGCTTCTCTAGAGTAGCGTCGCCACTCGCAAGGAAGAATAACAGCATCGCGTGGAGAGAGGGGAAAAGAGAAGTCGCGAGAGGGAAAAAAAATAAAACGGATCGGCCAAGATTTTGAGTAAAAGAGAATTTTAGGATAAAGAAAAAAACTTAAACCTTGTGCTCTGATACCATGTTAAAGAATTCCTTACATCAAATATTACAAGAAATGTCTTATTTATATACAAAATTAGGACCTATTCTAAGGAATAATTAAAACTCTATTCTAGAAAATAAATCAGAATTTTATTCTAAGGACTAATTTGTATTTTACCTAAAATATAAATTAGGATACATGAAATTATCCCTAGTTATAACGATATTAAGTTGTTCAAGAGAACTTATATAAAATCAATATATAATTTATCTATAAATTATACACAATAAACATATTTATCTAATAATTATTATATATAAATAAAAAAATTATCGAAACCGTATCAGCACAACACGATACTATACCAAAGCCGTATCGTTCCTGTCTGGGACCAAAACTTCGGCACGGGTCAAAATTTTAAACCTTGAATAAATGATTAATTATATTATTAATATATATTTGTTCTCTCTTTTTCCTTTATTGATTAATTTGATCAATTTCAGAATTAAAAGTGTTTGAAATCTTTATTTTAATTTTTATCTTTGGTTATAATTTATTCATTTCATAATAATTTACCCATAATTTATTTAATTTTTGTAGATAAAATGCTAGAACGTATGCAACCTTCTCATATAAACTTGGGCATGCTTTACTTTTAAATTCTATAAAATTAGAGCATATTTAATTATATTATCATTTTGTTTGATAGATTATGTTAATTTAAACCCATAATAAAAAAAGAAAAAGAATAAATCAGTCTAATATACACTAAATCAATAAGAAAGGATCTTATATGAAATAGAGAAACAAACCGTAAGCAATTTGTACAATATTGATTCTACATCCTCTCCAACATATCCTGCCTGCAAGGACAAGAAAATTTTAAGTTAGCAGAAATTAAACATTAAACTAAACAGAAAAGTGTGGTAGTTTTAATTCAGATAATGAATTTGTAAATTGTCAAAACTATGTCAATTATCTGCTTGATGATGCAAAAATACAAAATTCTAGCTTTGTAGAATGTTGCTCAAAAATCAACAAGGATTTCCTTATTAACTAGTGAGAAATTCTCAATCATGTAATACCCCTTAAGCAGTCAAGATAATGAGAATATATTACTGTTGGCAACCTAAACATACTGACCAAGATTTTCAGAACTTCAGTTTACTATGCTGACAAGCTATGTTAGACACAAGTGTGGAGCTGAGTTTCACTCATTAGCAATAGGGCATTAGTGGTGTAACTTAGGAAATTCACTTTAAGTTTTTTTATTGTTGCAAGAGTTCTTTTTTTTTTTTGGTAGATACTTTTGTTTTGGATAATAAGTTAATTAAGGTAGTCCTTGATT
This sequence comes from Boesenbergia rotunda, assembly GCA_024364735.1. Taxonomy (NCBI): domain Eukaryota; kingdom Viridiplantae; phylum Streptophyta; class Magnoliopsida; order Zingiberales; family Zingiberaceae; genus Boesenbergia; species Boesenbergia rotunda. Next base: position 20,999 of record JAGFNQ010000632.1, read on the forward strand.
TGGTAATGATCTTATTTAGAAAATAAGAGATACATTCTGTGATTATTTTTTAATTTGCTAACTTATTTAAACATTAGTTAAATTTTTAGTTTATAGAATTTGCTATCTCGCTGGAAGACAATCAAACTTCGCCCTCACTTGCTAACTTTGTCACAAATTATACTAGGTAAGTCAGGTGTAGCATTCTCGTTCTCCTTAGAACAATCATTCAAGAACACGATGATTACAGTAGAGACATAGCAAGTTAATCACATTATTTCCTTACTCATTAGAAGAGAAACCACACACACACACACACAAGATTTCAAGGATTTGATGGAAGACAAGGATGCAACTTTTTAAGGATCAAAAAAATCTTACACATATAAAAGGATGCCCAAAGTTATGATGTTGTTAACTCAATGAAGTCAAGTTTTCTTGGTACGGAAAGAATGATGCAAATTAAAATTTAATTTTAAAATTTTTTAAATTTACTTTGTAAGAGTCTTTTTGTTAGAACATGTTCATTAGGAGAAAAAGTTAATGAAGGCAGTTCTGGATTTGGTAATCGTGTTGTTTAAAAACTAGGAAATTCAGGTCATATTACATCAAGTACATACGTATAAAATTTATTATTTCCAAGAATAACTTTCCAATTTTTATTATTTAGAAACTTTAGAAGAACCCAATGCCCCTATGCTCATCATCTTCTTCATAATACAATTTTTCTTTGGTGAATTAAGTATTACTATTAGTCGCCCCCATCTAGTGAGATAAGGCTTGACTGTTGTTGTTGTTGTTGTTGAATTAAGTGTTACTATTGCAACTATTTCAGTCTCAATGTTCAACGCGGGTATGGAGGCAGTATATGCATCCACAAGCATGCTAACCATCACAAATATTGACCACGAAAGAAAAAGAAAATTAGAAGCTTTGCAACAAGTTCAACAATAATATCATAAGTTAGATCACAAAAAACAACATTTTGAAATGAGCTTAGCAGTGAAACATCTAAATCAAAAGAAAAGAACTAACCTGTGTTAATGTTGTTGCATCTGCTATGACAAAAGGTACATTAACAAAGCGAGCCAAAGTTTTAGCAAGTAATGTCTTTCCTGTCCAATAAAATGTGCCAGTACATGGAGAGGTCAGACAAACCAAAAAGACTAGTAAATGCTATGACTATGAAAATGCCCGGACAAGTTGGTTTCATTTTTGAAGGAATGAAAATCAGAACCAGGTAACTACAAACCTGATCCAGTAGGTCCCAACAAAAGCACGTTGCTTTTCTCGAGCTCGACATTGTCCTCGTCATTATCATCTGTCTCACAATTCTCTAAGCCGGCTCCAGAACTGGGTATCATAAAAGCATTGAGCTCATGATGAGCATGAGAATGGAGTCAAAGAACTTGCAATAAATTACTTAACCTAATGAGAAATATCTGGTTCATTTAACTTTGAAGTCAGCATCAGCCATAAAAGTGAAACTGGGATCATCATTGATTGAGAAAACGGTAACACATCACCACTTACCCTTTCTGTAAGGAAGCATGATGTATCCTTTTGTAGTGGTTGTAAACAGCAACAGCAAGCACCTGAATTGTGAATTAGAATATAATGGGCAATCATGTTTAAACACAATACAATTCCCAAATACTGAGAAGCATAGAAGTTAGGGACTGTTCAATGTTCATTCAAGGACTTCTTCCCCAGAAGGGATCCTTTTTTTTTTGTGTGTGAATGGATAAACAGTTTGTTGCAAAATCTTTGCAACTGCGAAAGATGACTCCATTTAATGAATACATAGGGGATGTGATATTAGTATTAGATTCAGTTCTTGTAAAGTCATCGGAGAGGAGCCAAATATTGTTAAGATGAGCATAATACGTAACTAAATACACCATAATAATACATATGAATCCCCAAAAAATCAAATTTTGAGATAAAGTTTTAGATTTGATTTTGAAGAAATGCACATATAATAAGGAAAAAAAATGAGTTTCAGAAGGGAAGTAGATTGTCTTAGTAACACGATAAAGAAAAGAGAGAATAATCTGTAAACAAATTGCAAAGTGAGGGCTTAGCCACAAAGTGCCACATACTAAAGTATGAATAAGACAACAAAAAGAAAGACCAAGACTAAAGCTATAAATGAACAAACCCTTAGAAAAAGAAATCTAGACTAACCTAAGCTAGGCTCTTATAGAGTCAGTTTGATTGTTGTGCCCCTCTTATGTCAGAAGAAAAATTCTACAAAATTTTTCTAAAACTGATAAAAAGTGTTGAATTGTTAGCATCATTTTAGAAAGTAACACAAGTGGACTTTGAAGGGGACTATATAGCATATGCCGTCTACATATGCAGCAAGAAATCATTCAAACTAATTTTCAATGTACCAAATTGACTTAAAACTCTAAGCCACCGTAGGTTTCATTAGTAAATTTTATACTTAATTTTGTAAGTGATAAACACTTTATGCCATCACATTGTGATTAATAACTATTGTTATATTTATGAGTTTAGCATTATAATATTTAAATATTTTATTTTTTGTGCGGAAATGTGAATTGAATGTGTCATTAAATATACTTTATTGGTTGTATGCTAATCTTTTTTTATAAATATAAATATTTTTGGATATCTTTAATATTGATTGTATATGTCCTTGCATAAGTCTCCACAAACAACATATGCACTATATAGTGGATCGATCATATATCGCCTACATACTCTTTTTGGAACCTTAGCTGTTTGGAAATATCCAGACAGCAAATTAATTTAACATAGATGAAAATGATAAGAATAAGGTAGATGAGTGGGTTGCAAGAATTTTTTTTTAAACCCAAAGATGATAAAACAGAGGATATAATGAAAAGGGGGGGTTATGTACAAAGCAGTCAGAATATTACATTGATAAGTTGAATCAATTAGATTTGGGAAGTGTAAAGGTTAGGTAAAGACGAGTCAATGTACTAATAATAATTTAATTGATTTATATAGTACTAATGTTAATGATATAGTCTTACATAGAGCTCAACTTCATGTAGCTAACTCCAAATAATCTATAAATTTAAATCAAAAGGATGTAGCAACCAAGACCTCATAGTTTCATAAACAATTCACACTCCACTTGTAAGCTACTTCTAGTATAACAGGATTGAGATATATTAGCTTTGGAACTCATAATCAAAAAGAATAACTAAAAGAAGATAAAACCAAAAAAAAACACTAGAATCTAAAGACAAGAGGGCCCGAAGTAAGATATTCCCAAAGCCCTTTCCTTATGCCAATCCAATTCCATGAAGATTTATTCCAAGAAGATTTTTAAATGAAATGAGTAGTCTAAAGTAACAATTTGACAAATTTCATTAACAAGAACCCTTGTAACACCGTTATTATACGATGGCTCTCAAATTAAGTATCCTATCTAGAAATAAGAATGATAAAAGGTGTACCTTTTTTGCACGCTCCTGCCCTATTACATATTTGTCGAGCCCCTCGCATATTTCCTTTGGCGTCGGCAAGTCCTTTCCCAAATTCGATCCACCCCAGCCGTCTTTCCCATTGTACCCACTGCCACTGCCACTGCCCGATCCGCCTCCTCCCCCGCTTCCACCAGGACCGGACACCCTGACGACATTTAAGTTAGGGGGAAACGGAGGCCCTGGTGGTGTGTGCACCGCCAACCCAGTGCTCTCCGGTGGCCCCGGCATCGGTGGCCAATTCTCCGGCGGCTCCCCAGCAAAGGACGACCTGAGCACCTCCAAAAATGGGGGCTTTACGCGATTTCCATCTTCCTCGTGCTCCCCTCCCTTCGCAAGGTCGGCATCTCGAACGCGCCCGATCTCAACAAAGGTGCCCTGAAGGGGGACGAGCTTATGAGGGCGGAAATAATAAGCAGTCTTGCAGCTAGGGCATAAATTGAGGGCTTGATACCCTCCTCCTAAGCTTCCTCCGGCGACGGAGGAAGGGAATCTGTTGGAGAAAAGGATGTCCATGCGGTGGGAGCAGCGCGGGCACTGTGCCTCAGCTCGGATGCGCCGCGTGCGGAACTCGTCGGCTCCGCCGTCCCACTTGTGCCGATCCTGGCGTAAAAGGCCCAGGCAGCGGCGCGAGGAGGCGACTGCTGGGGACGATTGGAGAAGGCGGCTCCGATCGTCAGCCGCGAAGTCGGAGGCCGGACGGCGGCGGGAGAGGCGGCATACGGGCTCGGTTTCGGTGGCATAGGCCGAGATCTCGCTGCTGGCGGCGCGCACGGCTGCATCGCGGAGCTTCCTCCATCGGAGCACCCCCGACATCCCAACGCTTCCGAGGCGAGAGAGAGAGAGAGAGAGAGAGACGCGACGACGACGACGATGGAGTGAGCGTTGCGTAAGGGTAAAAGATAACGAGGGGGATGGATTAGTAGTGAAGGATCCCCTCCAGTGTGAACTTATAGCTACGACCTTACAATTCCAATAGCACTGGCTGTCACCGCCCTTTTGTTACGTGCTTTTAGACGAAAATCTTAGCCACCAATTCTGTAACCTGGTGGGTCCCATTCTTGGGACGTTTATAGGGCCCACTCTTTTAAAACTAATCAACAAACAAGAACAAAAATATCTTTAAGCGCTACAAATTGAAAAAAGTTTTTTTTAAAAAAGAATTTTGGTTATCTTTGTTGGGTAGGGCAACTTTGTCTTATATCCCTGATAAAAAATATAAATCCCACTTTAGTTCTCATGTCAGGTAATTTTCGTATCCACTCCCTGACAACGTCTGATCCTTTCTCTTAACTCCCTCTCGTATGAATTTACCGAATTGCCCTCCCTTTACTTTCAAACTCTCTCCACTCCGTGTGTTTTCTTCCCGGCTTGGAGCTGCGTCGAAGGAAATCGACGATCGTCAAAATCACTTCCGGTGAACGTTGAAGACAAAAACCAGAGAGGCGACAAGTAAAGGAAGACCCACCTATCACCTTCAACCCAAGAACCACATCTTCGAAGTGTCGTTCATCTTCGACCAAGTGAAGACCCGGCTTTCACCTTCAACCCAAGAATCGTCGACGAACGTCGGGTTTGAAGAAGTAAAAAGGTGGTAATCGGTACAACCAGAGGAATACTAACGCGAAGAAGTAGTCTACGTGTATTCCAAAGGCAAAACAGATATATCTCAAATAGAAGGTCGGTTTTGTTTCTGTGCCCTAGATTTTGACCTCTTGGTTAATCTTGTTTGTAGAATAAAATTAAGATAATTGTTTACGTATGTTTCTATAAAATTCTGTCAAAATTCGAAATTTTATTTCATGGGTGTTGTTGATTTTATTAGGTTGAATAAAATTAGGGTTTCTGGTGTTCAAATTATAATTTATCTGAATGTATTTATATTATCTCTTCTTAAATTCAAGTAATAAATGAGATATCTGTGTATTTTGTAGTGATTATCAATAAATTGAGTAATGTACCCAATTTAAGCACTTTGACGGCCAGAAGGTTAGGATTTGTACTTTAGGGTATGAATGAGTAAATGTGCTTGTGTTTTATCTTCTCTAATTGAATGATTGAATGAGTTATGTGGTGATTATGTAATTATTATCAATAAACTAAATAAGATACTGAATTTAAGTGGTATGATATCCAATTTTGTATGGTTTGTACATGATGGTATGACTGATAACTTAATTTATTTTCGGTGAATTTACTTTTTATGCAGATATGAGAAAAAAAACTCTTACACTGAGCACAAGGGAGGCTAAGGCTAAATCTATGGTGAAAGATAAGGGGAAGAGAGTAATGCAAGATGAGGGAAAGACCAAGAGTAGCAAACAATCTTGTTCCCGTTGCTCTTTTGCATATTTCAAAGATGTACTGGGTGAGGTGATACCAATTATGAGTGATAAGCAAAAGGAGAGAATTAAAAGCACTCCACTTGCTCCATGGCTCGAGATGCCTGAGATGTCTATCAGTAGTACCAGAGTTGATTTAATTTTAAAGAGATTTCAATTATTGTCTTCTCGTTCTTTCTTTTTTGGTGACAACATTGTAGTTCCATTCACTTCGACTTAGTTTAGCAAGGTCCTTGGTTTGGCCCATGTGGGGCAACTGGTTGATCTTGATGCTAGCATGGAGTCCAATTTTGTTCTTAGGCTATTTGGAGGGAAAGTTGACAACATAAATAGGACCATGATTCATGATAATTTGTGGTCATTAGCTGGATCTGAGAAGGAATCTGAAGTGGATGATTTTGTTAGGCTGTTTATTTGTCTTCTATTTAACTGTGTTATTTTTCCAGTTAGCAACTATTCCACTCCTCGATTTATTATGTCCTACATTGATAACTTGACGATGTTCTTTGATTATTCATGGGGAGATGCAACATATAGATTTTTATGCCACCAAATTATCTTGCATACCGGTAATGGCAAAGAAAAGGTTGGTTGCAAAATGTATTTAGATGGTTGTACTATAGATTTGATGGTGAGTTTTTAATATTTCAAGTGCAATTGTGATATGTTTAATATTATTATATTGTTCTCTCTCTATATGTATTCAGGCATGGCTGTATAAAAGAATTCCTTCATTTAGATATGCACGTTATTTATGTTGTTTCCCTCGGTTGTTTCGCTGGGAAAGGAGTAAGATATCAATCAAAGATGATGTTGTTGAGAGTTTATTTTCTAGAATTAATTTTAGTATGGTAAGTTGTTATGTTTTTAGTATATTTTTTGTAGAAGTGACATTTTATTTATAATTATGAAAAGGTGTTAGATATAGTACCATTTTCGGAGGAGGAGATACTCTTAAGTGGCAAGCATGTAACTTGTTCTCTAAATATAGAAATAATAAAATTATTATGTTAAATAATGATGACAACACATTTTTTGACTACATTACTTATATTTTTCAGGTGTCACTTTGTTTGAAATGTTCTGGAATTTCTAATACTCAGAGGCTGCTTGAACCAATTGTTGCAGTTAAGAGCACTAAGCTGGAGGCCAAAAAAGTTAGTGATGAATTGATTTTAGAAGAGACTAATGTTGATGCAGTATGACCCTAATTGTTGTTTTGGTGTTGACACCGATTTTAGTTTAGGTGGATGATTATGGTTATGATTAAGTTCTAATCGGGGATTAGGCAAGGATGATTAAAATCCTAACATGGAGGGTTAGGTGTGGAAAATCCTAGCTTGGAGGGCTAGGTATGGAAAAGTCCTAATTCGAAAGGTTGGGTGAAAATTTCTAGCTTGGAGGGCTAGGTGAAAAGTCCTAACTTGGAAGGTTAGGTGAAAAGTCCTAACTTGGAGGGTTAGGTGAAAAGTCCCAACTGAAGGGTTAGGTGAAAAATCCTACCTTGGAGGGCTAGGTATGGAAAAGTCCTAATTCGGAAGGTTGGGTGAAAATTCTTAGCTTAAAGGGCTAGGTGAAAAGTCCTAACTTGGAGGGTTAGGTGAAAAGTCCCAATTGGAGGGTTAGGTGAAAAATCCTAGCTTGGAGGGCTAGGTATGGAAAAGTCCGAACTCGGAAGGGTTGGGTGAAAAGTCCTAGCTTGGAGGGATAGGTGAAAAGTCCTAACTTGGAGGGTTACGTGAAAAGTCCCAACTTGGAGGGTTCGGATGAAAACCTAGCTTGGAGGGCTAGGTTGGAGACCCTGGATCGGTCTGGAGACCCATCAGGGAAGCTGGCACGGTGCTCCTTCCTGGATCGGTCTGGTGACCGATCCAGCAATGACTGATCGGTCTGGTGACCGATCAGGGAGCACACAGTAAGGCTGGAACCTACTGCTCGGCTCCTGATCAGTCTGGTGACCGATCAGGGAGTAAGCAGTTCACTCACTGTTTGGCTCCTGATCGGTCTGGTGACCGATCAAGGAGCTCACAGTGAGTTGAGTTCCCCTGCCGTTTCTGCTCCTGATCGGTCTGGTGACCGATCAGGGAGAAGCCATGACCGATCAAGCTGAATGATCAACCTTCGCGAGGTTTCTCACTCTGACCAATCAGGCTAGAGCCTGATCAGTATGGTATCATTCTGATCGGTCTGGTGACCGATCAGGCCCAAATTGGCCGCGAAAGCTGGGAGCCCAGCAATGCGGTGGATCGGTCTAGTGACCGATCCACAAGCCCTGAATCGGTCCGGTGACCGATCACTTTAATTCAAATTACACTGTCAGACGCTCTGATCACGTCTGACCGTATCCGATTCTCTGCATTTGATCCCTGATATTTGATTTACTGAGTGATATGCTGTGCTAATGCTCTGATTAAGCTGCAGGTGACAGGGAAGGATTCAAACACTCAAGGAGAGTCAATAGAGGTCTTTCCTTGGAGCAGGTTTGTCCGTTTGCATCTCAGGTTGCAACGGCCGGAGCTGCTGACTGGAGCTTGGCTAAGAGAAGCTCAGTGAGTCTAGGGGAGAGCTCAGTGGTAGCTGGCGTTGGCAGAGATGCAGCTGGAGGCTGCAGTGAGGTGGTGACCTGGCATTAGCGGAGAAGACTTAAGCGACATAGCGGAGAAGGGCTGAAGAACAGTATAGAGACTTCTCGCTAGAGCTTACGGTGTCTTCTTGCTGCGATCTGTGTTCCATCATCTTGAGCAAGCAATTGTTGAAGCAACCATCCCTTGCTTGAGCACTTGGAGGAAGGAACAAGAGGCTTTGAGTCCAACAGCGAGAAGACACGAAGAAAGGGGTTCTTACGTGAGATCGTCGCTGGGTGGAGCTCAGGAGAAGCTTGCTGTGTTCTTGTCTGTTCTAAGTGTGCTAAGTAAGATCCTTCTTGTGTTTCATTGTGCTTAAACCTATATCTTTGTTGAAACACTGTGGAGAGGTTACTCCGTCGAGAAGGAGGTTGCTTATTATCCGGTGTTCACTGGGGCTTGATCTGCCGACGATCAAGAGATCGCCCACCTTAAGGGCACGCCAAGGAGTAGGGGCAAGTTATCCCCGAACCTTGTAAACCCTCCTGTTAGCGTCTTTGTTTTTGTGTTTAGCTTAGAATTTTAGTTCTCTGCATACTCTGTTTTTGCTTCCGCTGTGCTACTAAAAGTTTGAGTTGCAGAAGTTTGTAAAAGCGCTAAGTTTCGGTGTCTGACTATATTCACCCCCCCCCTCTCTCTAGCCATCCAAGTTCCAACAAGTAGTATCAGAGCTTGGGGCTCTATACAAGCGGATTAACAACCGAGAGTCAACGACAATGGCTTTGAGAGAAGGCTTCTCCACCACCCGACCTCCTTTCTTCGATGGAGCAGATTTCCAATATTGGAGATCGAAGATGGAATACTACCTTAAGATGGACATCAACACATGGTTCGCGGTGAAGGAGGGATTTACCCGTCCAAAGGATGATGAAGGAAAAGAACTCGAATCATGGCGTTGGTCAGCCGAGCAAACCCGGAAGAGTGAAGCCGACGCGAAGGAGGTGGTAACTCTACAGTGTGGCATGAACAAAGACCAACTCATCAAGGTTGGCCCCTTTACAAGTGCCAAAGATTTGTGGAACAAGCTCATAGAACTTCATGAGGGAACCCGGGACTCAAGGATTGCCAAGAGGGACTTGTTCCTCAATCAACTTCAAAACCTCACCATGAAGGAAAATGAAACCGTAAGTGAGCTCCACAGCAGATTCAAAGAGGTATTGAATGGTCTCCACTCGATTGATGAAAAGGTTGAAAATCGTGACCTTGTGAGGTATGTGCTAAAAGCATTTGCAAGGAATGCTTTGTGGTCATCCATGGTGGATGCCTACAAAGTTTCTAAGGATTTATCCATTGTTAAACTAGATGATCTATTTTGTGAAATGAAATTGCATGAAATGGCTAACAAAGGCCCCAAGGAGAAAGGGATTACCTTAGTTGCATGGGAACGATCCAACAAGAAGAAGAAGAAGGAGAAGAAGAAGGAGAAGGAAGACTCTTTATCTTCATCCTCTTCCGAATCCGAGTCTGATTCCGATGAAGATGGCAGCGGCTCTTCTTCCTCCGAGATGGCCAATTTCGTTACAAGGATGATGAGAAGGGGTCGACGCTTTAAGGGTAAAGGTAACCCTAGTGAAGCTAAAGTTGATAAATCTAATGCTTCGTGCTATGAGTGTGGCAGGAAAGGGCACTTCAAGAGTGAATGCCCAAAGCTAAAGAAAAGGGAGGAGAAATCCAAGAAGAAGAAGGAGGAATCCAAGAAGAAGAAGGCTTTGAAGGCCACTTGGGATGAATCCTCCTCAAGCTCATCCGATGAAGAGAAGGAGGAGAAGAGTACTCGCCATGTAGCACTCATGACACTTGAAGATCATGAAAGCAGTGATGAATCCTCCAACTCCTCAAACGCGGCTTCATCATCTTCGGATAATGAAGAGGTAACCTCTCCCGAACTTGAGAAATGTTATAGAGCAATTGCATGTTTAACCAATATGTTGAAGGAGTCAAAAAATAAGGTTAAATCATTGCAATTAGAAATTGAACAATTGATTTCATCTGGGGATGAGAACATAGACGATTTACATGTTGAAATGTTAGAGGATGAAATTAAATCATTGAAAATTGAGGTTGAAAAATTAAAATCCTCTAGGGATGAGGATACAATTGATTTGCATGATGAATTGCTAGAAACTGAGAACAAATCATTGAAGAGTGAAGTTGAGAAACTCAAGAATATTCTTGGGAAATTCTCAACAAGCTCAAAGACCCTTGATATGATCTTAAATGCCCAAAGGGCAGTCTACAATAGGGCCGGTATTGGTTACCGACCCAAAGAACCTTCATTTGTGTCTTTAATGTCTAGGACTGATATGAGACAACCTAAGATACCTAGACCTCAAAGGAAAGTTGTCAAGGCATGGGTGCCTAAGTCGTGTTTAGTAGGTGCTTTAGGTGCCAAGGTTTGGGTGCCTAAAACTTCTATTTTTCGAATTGTGTAGGTTGTGATTGAGGGGGAGCATCTATCAACTTGGTTCGTTGATAGTGGGTGCTCCAAACACATGACCGGGGATAGATCATTGTTTACCACACTTCGAAGAAAAAGTAGAGGTAATGTTTCATTTGGTAACAATGGTAGTCTTAAGGTCATAGGAATAAGAGACATTCAAATATCCGAATGTCTTAGAATCTCAAATGTCCTTCTAGTCAAGGGGATGACATTTAATCTCCTAAGTGTCAGTCAATTGTGTGACACGGGTTACACAATTGATTTTCAACCAAGTCAATGTCTAGTTATACAACGTGACACCTTGGACACGGTACTAGTAGGCACAAGAGTAGACAATATTTATCAAGTTTCATTTAAAAGTGCTACTAATGTTTTTGCTAAGTGTCTCATGTTAAAAGAAGAAGAGTCCACCCTTTGGCACCGGAGGCTAGCGCATGTTAACATGAAGAACATCCGGAAGTTGGCCAACAAGGGATTAGTTCGTGGCTTACCAAGCATCAAGTATGAAAAAGATAAACTTTGTGATGCATGTCAAATGGGTAAGCAAACAAAATCTGCACATAAAGGTAAAAGCGCTATAAGTACATCTAATGCTTTAGATTTACTTCATACGAATTTATTTGATTGTAGCACTATCATATCTTTGAATGGAAGTAGATATTGCTTTGTTATCATTGATGACTTTACTAGATATACATGGACATATTTTCTAAAATATAAGAACCAAACCTTAGATGTTTTCATTTCTTTTTGTAGAAGGGTTGAAAATGAGAAATCATCAACAATTAAGACAATTAGAAGTGATCATGGAGGTGAATTTGAAAACCAACGATTTTTAGAATTTTGTCAAGATAGAGGGTATAGGCATGAGTTCTCCACTCCTAGAACACCACAACAAAATGGTGTTGTAGAGAGGAAGAACCGTGTTCTACAAGATGCTGCACGAAACATGCTTAATGAGTACTCACTACCGAGTTACTTATGGGCTGAAGCTGTAAATACAGCTTGCTATGTGCAAAACCGAGTCCTCATCCATAGGTTCTTAGGAAAGACTCCCCATGAACTTTGGTTTGGGAAACCACCTACGGTTAAACATCTTAGGGTGTTTGGTTGTAAGGTGTTTATCCTAAACACCAAGGATCATCTTGTAAAGTTCACGGCAAAGGCTGATGAAGGGATACTAGTCGGGTACTCCCTCATTAGCAAAGCCTATCGAGTCTACAACAAGAAATCTAGATTGGTTGAAGAGTCTTTTGATGTGGTCTTTGAAGAAATTCCAAAAGCAAATGACCAATCAGAAAATGTAGAAGGAGTTCAACTCGAACTTAGGAGACTAAGTTTGAATGAAACTCTAAGTGTTGTTAATGGTGATGAGTCTGATGACGGTGAGCCTAGACAACCCATTGGTCAGCCGGATCCTGAGGCTGAGCCGGTGTCTAGTGAAACCATTCAAGAAGCACCACCAACACCAAGGCAAACTAGGTTAGCTTCTAGTCATCCCCAAGAATAAATTGTTGGAGATATCCATCATGGGGTTAGGACTAGATCATTCTTTAGGAATGAGGCTAATGAAGTTGCCCTAATTTCCGAAATTGAACCTAGGAAAATTGATGAAGCATTAAATGATCCCGATTGGATCATTGCAATGCAAGATGAACTAGGTCAATTCGAAAGGAGTCATGTTTGGGACTTAGTCCCTATACCTAAGAAGACCATCATCATTGGAACCAAATGGGTCTTCAAAAATAAGTTGAACCATAAGGGAGAAATCATTAGAAACAAGACACGCTTAGTAGCCAAGGGCTATAGTCAAGTTGAAGGCCTTGATTATGAGGAGACCTATGCTCCCGTGGCACGATTAGAGTCCATCCGATTGATGCTTGCATTTGCAGCACATCGGGGTTTCAAGCTATATCAAATGGATGTCAAATCGACCTTCTTAAATGGTTTAATTAGAGAAGAGGTCTATGTCGAACAACCTCCGGGGTTTGAGAGTACCGAATTTCTAAACCACGTGTTCAAGCTCAAAAAGGTGCTTTATGGCCTTAAACAAGCACCCCGAGCTTGGTATGAGCGGTTGTCGACATTTTTAATTGAAAAGGGCTTTGTTAGAGGCCAAATAGACCCTACACTGTTTCTACGTAGAGATGGTGACAATATATTTGTAGCTCAAGTATATGTCGATGACATAATTTGTGGCTCAAACAACAAGGGCTATTTGAATGAGTTCATTGGACACATGGAGAGTGAATTTGAAATGAGTCTAGTGGGGGAGTTGACTTTCTTCCTTGGACTTGAAATCAAGCAAACCCGTGATAGTATCCATGTGCACCAATTGAAGTATACCCAAGAAATGCTTCGAAAGTTCAATATGAGTGATTCAAAAGAGGTAACCACTCCCATGGCCACAAACACAAGATTGGACAATGACGAGAGTGGTAAACTCGTTGATTTGACTCAATATCGAAGCATGATAGGTAGTCTGCTATACCTCACAGTTAGTCGACCTGATATACTTTTCGCTGTGGGTATGTGCGCTAGGTATCAAGTTTGTGCCAAGGAATCTCACTTAATCGCTATAAAATGAATTTTGAGATATCTTAAAGGCACAATTGGAGTCGGTCTTTGGTACCCCCATACCGAATCATTTGACCTAATTGGCTATATCGATTCCGACTACGCTGGATGTAAGTTGGATCGGAAAAGCACAAGTGGGGGTTGCCAATTTCTAGGATCATCCTTAGTTAGTTGGTCAAGTCGGAAGCAACATTGTGTTGCTCTCTCCACGACCGAGGCAGAATATATTGCTATGGGAGAGAGTGTATCACAATTGTTGTGGATGATTCATACTTTAGAGGACTATGGATTGAGCTATAAGGGTGTGCAAGTGTTGTGTGATAACATTAGCACAATTAACCTAACCAAGAATCCAGTTCATCATTCTAGGACCAAACATATTGAAGTGCGTCACCACTTCATTAGAGATCATGTTGCTAGAGGAGATGTTATACTTTCATATGTAGAGTCCAAGTCAAATCTAGCGGACATTTTCACTAAACCACTCCCCGAAAATGAGTTTAGCTTCTTAAGAAGGGAGTTGGGAATGTGTCGCGCTTCATAAATATCAAAATGCATTCAAAACCCTTCGTGATCATTTCAAATTGTTGGGAAACAATTGGGTAACTTTGGGGGCATCTCACACAAACTATAAGGTTTACCAAAATATTTTTGTTTGCTAGTTATGGGGTGAGATGCTAGGTTCAACTCAATTTCTTAAAATGTTAATGCATCCCTTGAGAAATTAGGTTGAAGAGATAAAAATCACTTCGGTGACCAACTATGGAGAAAACCAATGCATATCATGTGTACTTGGCTCCATGATCATACTTGGACATTCCAATCAAGGAAACTTGATTGGAAACTTGGAATCGATACAAACTTGCTTGAAATTGGTTGAATGATTGTTGATTGAGTTTGACTCCACTTGGGTGGAGCAAAGTGATTGTTAGACCCATAAGGACCTTTGATCCTTGTTCAGGGATCAAGTCTAGTCGTGGGATCACTTCCAAGTTCGATAAACCTCATCAGATCTCATTAGAAATCGATTGGAAGTCTGAAACTTTCAAAACTGAGAGTTTCAGATCGTATCAGGAAAGTTCAGGAAGCCTGATCGGTCACTGGACCGATCAGAACTATGTCTGATCGGTCCAACGGATCGATCCAGCTTCTCCGCGAAAACATGTCAAAACCTACTATGTTGGTCTGGATCGGTCCACTGACCGATCTGGCCACTGTGGTGATCGGTCCACCGACCGATCAGGAGGGCCACAGAAAGCCTCCCGAGTCTACTGTTCGCTTCCTGATCGATCAGCTGATCGATCAGGAGTCTGCCTGATAGGTCACCCCGACCGATCAAGACCAGCCAGTCCGATCAGGCCGAAGCCTGATCGGTCTGGGCACTATCAGATCGAACGGTGATCCGTTCGATCACATTAAATTTCGGTTGGTGATCGATCCACCAACCTAATAACTTCACGAAAACCCCTCATCTCCCAAGCCCTAGCGCCGAACCTCACTACTTGCGCCTCTTCAACCTGTGCAAGAACCTTCCCTGCGTCTCCTTCCTCCTCTTGCGAGTGAACTTTTGTGAGCGTGCGTGCGATCCTGAGAAGATTTCCTGCGAGCGTTTTCCTTGTCTTCTGCGAGTTCTGCAGTTTTCGATCATTTTCACCTCATGGCACCAAAGTAAGCTTAGTATATGATTTTCATTTGGTGTTTATCATATCTATCATGATTTGCGCTAATCATGGTCTTTCTTTTGGTGTTATATTGTTATGCCGTGACCTCATGTTTTGGTCGTGACCGTTCCTTGCCATGTCTTACCCTTGATCAAATGTCTTACTTTGTGATTATCTATTCGTAATCAAACCTTGGGTCTTTGATTAAACCTATATTCTTGTGATCAATTCAACCTTGTTCACTTGATCAATGCTCCATGTACACTTGATTATTCTATACCATGACCAATTCTCGTATTAATTTTGTGATCCTTTAATCTTGTGTCATGATTCACTTGATTCAAATTCTTGCCATGATCTATTCAAACCTTTAGAAAATCATCTCAGGGAAAGGAACCCATAGAGGGCAGTTCAAAGGGCAAAGTCTCTTCTTCCTCTACGCCTTCCCGAAGGCATCAGCCTTCCTCGAGTTCTAGATTTCCCAATGCATACCTTGAACAAACCTTTCAAACTAGAACCTTTAAACTTCTACCTTGCAGATCGATTAATAGGACTTTCTTATATGAGCACTGCCCCTCTATTAAAGAGGTGGTTGATTTCTATAATCTTAACTTTTTCCTTTCTCTCGAGCGGACCATAAATGTTGATCTTGTGTCTGAATTCTACAACAACTTGCAACCAGGACCACAAGAGGGTTTTGGGTATACAACTCGGGTAGCCAAAATCAATCTCAACTTTACCTACAAACACTTTTTGGATTTTCTTGGTTGTCGACGATCGCCTAATTTTTACTCTATCTACCCTGCGATCCCGGACCCGTTACTGCCTCCATTTGTGGGAGTCACCCCCGACTCGATCTACGAGTATTTCTTTCAACATCCTAGGCCAGCTGGCCTCGATGAGTTAGAACCCGCCTTCCCGACCTTTGCTGCTCTTCGTCTTTCCCCTGATGATTATATTCTTTTCAAGATAATCACAAACTGTATTTTGCCGATTACTTCCAAACCTCTCTGTGAGATCCGTTCATATCATTATTTGCTACTCTATGCGATGCATCGCCATCTGGAGTATGATCTCACGACGTGTCTTATCTTTTCCATCATAGCGTATAGCAAGCCCGGACGGCGCACAGTCTATATGCCATATGGACACATTATCACTAATTGGCTCCAGTCAGTCGGTATCGATGTGTCCAAGGGCCAGACGGTGTCGATGGTTCGACAGGATTGCCGACTTGGGAAACGGGCGTTTGCCAAGTCTGGTATTGTTGTCAAACCTCAGGGCCAGGGTCTTATATGGAAGGATGGGCGGGGTCTAGGGGAGCTACCACGGGCAGCCCACGTATAGGTACCAGCAGCTCCGGCTGTACATCTTGAGGCGCCCGCTGCAGCAGACCATGAGTACGATTCAGATCCCGATCTACGATGGCATATTGCGGAGCTCGAGCAGTCCATGGACCATCGATTACACCTGTTGGAGCTCGGGCAGACGACATTTCAGACGGAGCTCCGATCCGAGATTTCTGGTCTGCGGGCTAGTCAGGAGGCGTATCAATCTACGATGCTGACCCAGCAACAGTCCTGGGTCGAGGAGTGGCACGTGTGGGCGGCTGGTCATCCATACCAGTCAGGTAGTGTTGCACCTGTCGAAGCTACGATGGATGATCTTATGCAGGATGACGACCCTCCCGCCGACAGCTAATTATGGATGTCCTTTGCCTCTACTGTTTAGATTGTATGACTTTCGGGTTGTATGCCTCATGACTGGATTTTTGTGGCTTTGAGCCGCATTTGCCTTGACTTTGATGCATTGCTATGCATCTGATATTTTGCATGTATTTCATATTTGCCCTACCATGTTTTGATTGTTGGCATATATGTGTGTTTCTATGTCTATATCTGCATGTGTGCCTCATTCTATATTGATTATGATTTTGCTTATGATGTCATGTTCCATATGATACATATGCGTGTTTTGCCATGCCTTATCTTTGTCATATGTGTTCATATGTTTTTCAAGATTAAATCATACTTTTGTTGTTTTGGGATACCCCTAGGGTTGAGGGGGAGTATGTTTAAACTTATCAGCCCCTCTAGACCCTTTTCGGTGTTCGACAAAGGGAGAGAGTGTGGTTGGTTAAGTTTAGGATGATTATGAGTAGGGGAGGATCTTGATTCCCCTATGATTCTGAAATTTGAGGAAATTGACTTTGAATCCCTAAACTTAAAATCGGGTTGTCAAACAACAAAAAAGGAGAGATTATTGATGCAGTCTGACCCTGATTGTTGTTTTGGTGTTGACACCGATTTTAGTTTAGGTGGATGATTATGGTTATGATTAAGTCCTAATCGAAGATTAGGCAAGGATGATTAAAATCCTAACATGGAGGGTTAGGTGTGGAAAAACCTAGCTTGGAGGGCTAGGTATGGAAAAGTCCTAATTCGGAAGGTTAGGTGAAAATTTCTAGCATGGAGGGCTAGGTGAAAAGTCCTAACTTGGAGGGTTAGGTGAAAAGTCTCAACTTGGAGGGTTCGGATGAAAACCTAGCTTGGAGGGCTAGGTTGGAGACCCTGGATCGGTCTGGAGACCGATCAGGGAAGCTGGCACGGTGCTCCTTCCTGGATCGGTCTGGTGACCGATCCAACAATGACTGATCGGTCTGGTGACCGATCAGGGAGCACACAGTGAGGCTGGAACCTACTGCTCGGCTCCTGATCGGTCTGGTGACCGATCAGGGAGTAAGCAGTTCACTCATTGTTTGGCTCCTGATCGGTCTGGTGACCGATCAGGGAGCTCACAGTGAGTTGAGTTCCCCTGCCGTTTCTGCTCCTGATCGGTCTGGTGACCGATCAGGGAGAAGCCGTGACCGATCAAGCTGAACGATCAACCTTCGCGAGGTTTCTCACTCTGACCGATCAGGCTGGAGCCTGATCGGTCTGGTATCATTCTGATCAGTCTGGTGACCGATTAGGCCCAGATTGGCCGCGAAAGCTGGGAGCCCCGGCAATACGGTGGATCGGTCTGGTGACCGATCCACAATCCCTGGATCGGTCCGGTGACCGATCACTTTAATTCAAATTGCATTGTCAGACGCTCTGATCGCGTCTGACCGTATCCAATTCTCTGCATTTGATCCCTGATATTTAATTTACTGAGTGATATGCTGTGCTAATGCTCTGATTAAGCTGTAGGTGACAGGGAAGGATTCAAACACTTAAGGAGAGTAAATGGAGGTCTTTCCTTGGAGCAAGTTTGTCCGTTTGCCATCTCAGGTTGCAACGGCCAGAGCTGTTGACTGGAGCTTGGCTGAGGGAAGCTCAGTGAGTCCAGGGAGAGCTCAGTGGTAGCTGGCGTTGGCAGAGATGCAGCTGGAGGCTGCAGTGAGGTGGTGACCTGGCATTAGCGGAGAAGACTTATGCGACGTAGCGGAGAAGGGCTAAAGAACAACTCTGTATAGAGACTTCTCGCTAGAGCTTACGGTGTCTTCTTGCTGCGATCTGTGTTCCATCATCTTTAGCAAGCAATTGTAGAAGCAATCATCCCTTGCTTGAGCACTTGGAGGATGGAACAAGAGGCTTTGAGTCCAACAGCGAGAAGACACAAAGAAAGGGGTTCTTGAGTGAGATCGTCGCTGGGTGGAGCTCAGGAGAAGCTTGTTGTGTTCTTGCGTGAGATCGTCGCTGGCTGTGGAGAGGTTACTCCACCGAGAAGGAAGTTGCTTATTATCCGGTGTTCACCGGGGCTTGATCTGCCGACGATCAAGAGATCGCCCACCTTAAGGGCACGCCAAGGAGTAGCGGCAAGTTATCCCCGAACCTTGTAAACCCTCCTGTTAGCGTCCTTGGTTTTGTGCTTAGCTTAGAATTTTAGTTCTCTGTATACTCTATTTTTGCTTTCGCTGTGCTACTAAAAGTTTGAGTTGCAGAAGTTTGTAAAAGCGCTAAGTTTCGGTGTCTGGCTATATTCACCCCCCTCTCTCTAGCCATCCAAGTTCCAACAACTAAGATTGTTGAGGTTGAAGTGGGTGGTGAAAATGAACTTGCTAGGTTGGAGAAGTCGAATGTGGAATTGACAACTGCCAACATTGATGATAATGTTGATTTGGTGATAAAAGATGTTATTTCTGATTTGAATAAAGAGCAAGTTTCTGGTAGTGACATTGGTACTTCGAAAGCAGAGAACATCAGCCACTTTCAATCTTTCATTGTGGATACTGTGAGGTGTAGAGCTGATCGTGTGCCGAAAAGAAAGGAGTCTATGTTTTTGACTCCTCCTAGCTCAACACCAAAACGTAAGAGGAAGGGGAAAAATAGGTAGATGAAGTATAAATCCGAGATTCATTATTTCGAAATTTACTTATTTTTGCATGTTATTGTATATTGTTATTAACTACGTATAGATTTTAGCTTACATTACTAAGTATGTTTTGTTGGATCGAGAGAAACGATAGAGGGGGGGTGAATATCGTAAAACGTTCGGATTTAAAAAATAGAGAATGCACAGCGGAATTAACTAAAATAAAACACACGCGAACACTAAGATTTTTTACTTGGTTCGAAGTCACGGTCGGCTCCTACTCCAAGGCCCACGGTCGTTGACCGTTTACTGGGGGCAATTCTATATGAGCGCAATAATTCTTACAAAAGATTACAGTAGTAGTATAACAGAATTGAAATAACAGTTCTTCGTTACCGACGTCCGGTATTGGATGTTTCTCGGAGCAGAGGGACGTCGTCGGCGCTTGTTTGTCGAGTTGGAAGGTTTCTGGAGCAAAGCGCAGGAGCAGAAGAACGTTACAGTATTGGAAGAAGTTGTCTCTGAAGCCTTGGGTTCGAGGGCCTATTTATAGCCCGGGGGGAGCCCGAAACGTCGGGGGCGCCCCCCCACGTGTCAGCTGATCCGAGTTGTGCTCGGTCAGCTCTGATCCCTTCAAATTCGGGATCAGCTTTGACGAGGGCGCCCGGGACGCTGGGGGCGCCCGGGTTGACTGGGTCAACTCTTATCCTTGGCTTCGTTGGCTTCTGCTTCGCTAACTTGAACTGGGGGCGCCCGGGAGCATGGGGGGCGCCCGGGACATGAACTGTCGAAGCACTCTATTGCTTGGTTTGTTTTGTGTTGGCCTTGGGGGCGCCCGGAACACTGGGGGCGCCCTGCTCAGCTGCTGCCTTTCTCCTTTAAGGCGTTCTGAGCTGCAATGACTCATTTCTTCGGTCCTGCATCCAGGGTTAATATAAAACAAGTACAAAGCAATGGAATATTAGTTCATACATCCTTAGCTGTCTTGGTTCTGACTTTGGGCCTCCAAAATGGAGCTCTAGGTCGAACCGACGCCTACTGTTCCCTCGACGGGGAACGCGTCCTCACCTACTCCTCTCGGGAGAATGTACCTGATGCCAACCGGCTCCTCCGGTTGGACTTTTGCCCAGCTGTCCTTCGCCAGGTCTTCAGTACCAAGCTGTCCTTCGCCTGGCGCCTAGCTGTCCTTCGCTAGGTCTTCAGAACCAAGCAGTCCTTCGCCTGGTGCCTAGCAGTCCTTCGCTAGGTCTTTGTATCCTGGCATTCCTTCGCCAGGTACCTAGCAGTCCTTCTCTAGGGCTTTGTATCCTGGCATTCCTTCGCCAGGTGCCTAGCAGTCTTTCGCTAGGGCTTTGTATCCTGGCATTCCTTCGCCAGGTGCCTAGCATTCCTTCGCTAGGGCTTTGTATCCTGGCAGTCCTTCACCAGGTGCCTAGCAGCCCTTCGCTAAGACTTTGTTTCCTGGCAGTCCTTCGCCAGGTGTCTAGCAGCCCTTCGCTAGGACTTCTTTCTGCACACTCAAGTAACTTTATTAGATCACAAATAAACTTAACTTTGAATCCTTTGCCAATATCAAAACAAGGTTTGATATGGTGCTTCCTGCACCAACATGTTTTTATATAGGTAAATTTGATAGAAGATATTAAGGATTGGGAGAGTCCTCCCAAGACTACATTGGATGTATAAAAAAAGAGAACTGATTTTTGTGGACATCAAGAAGCAGCCGAAGAAGAGAAAAAATTATTGACATACTTTCTCAGTAGGGAAGAATTAGAGTAGGTTTATTTTTAATATCTGAAATTTTGCTAAACACTTCTTATCAATTTTGTAATGTTATTTTTTACTCCCCACAGTGTTGTCATATGGCAAGATGAGTTCCTAAGCTTAATTGGAGCTACATTTTGTCCTTTTTTGTTTGGTGAGCCTATCGATAGTCAAATCATAAATGTGTATATGAATATTATGAAAAAACACAGTCCATGTTATGGATTTGAGATTTACTGTATGGACACAAACGTACAGGTTTGTAGCAAATTGAGATAATTGATAGTTGATTTTGATTTTTAATTCTTATTAGATTAACAAACATGATTATATCTTATTTTCAATGTGTAGAAAGAAGTCTTACAGCACTTGCAGAAATATGACAAATATAAGCAAATACACAAAGCAGATTATGGTGCTTTCCTTGCAAGGTTGACATCCACAACGAGGAGCAAACTACAGGAACTAAATGAAGATCTATTTAGAAAATGTAGATATATCATTTTCCCAATTAATGATAGATGACATTGGTATTTATTAGTTTTTAATCCAGCTGAAGGGAAATTCAGATTGTGGAATTCAAACCCTGATTCATTTGCATTTGGGACTGCTAAAGTTTATGTGAATTTGACAATATTCTACTCCAATATATCTTAACAGATCACAGTATTAAAGCATTTACTTTTTTGCAGGCAAGGTTTTTGGCTGGATGCATTTTGCATCTTCATGCATTTGCCATAGGTAGTGAAGAGGTGGTGAAAGAACATTGTCATCATCATGGCGCTACCCTTGATTGTGGTGTCTACATTTGCCTGTGGGTGGAGTGCCTCTCTTATGACACTGATGATATCTGGACTTTTCAAGATCATGTCAACATAGACGCTTATCGGGCCCGGGTTTCTTCAAATATATTATCAAATGAGAATGGATTGTTAAAAAATGTAATGGACTAAGATGTAAAGCAATGTTGGTATTTGACTAAGATGTAAATCATCTGAAGATAGACAACCTTATCTGCTTCTTATGCTCAAGCAGATGTATTGGAGCTTCAAATTTACCTTTTTGTGTAACCAAATTCAGATGTATTGTAGATGATTTACGGTACAGTTATGTTAAGGAGATGATTTCTGGTACAGTTATATTAAGGAGATAATTTCTGGTACAGTTATCTGCTTCGTATGATTTATGGTACAGTTATCTGCTTCTTATGATTTTTGGTACAGTTATGTTTTAAATTTGCCTTCTTATGACAGATTATGGTGTTTCAAATTTGCCCTCTTATGATTTCTGGTACAGTTATGTTTCAAATTTGATTGTGGTGTCTACAGTTATCTGTTTCAAATTTCTGGTACAGATGTTGCTTTGTGCAGGTTTATAGCAATACTGGTTTTTATTCTGGTATAATGACAGACTTATAGCTTAGTTATGTAAAGCAATGTATTCTGTTAGTAATGACAGATACATGTTGGTTTTAATTCTGTGGCAATGTTGGTTTTTATTCTGTAAGCACAATTGACAACTGCCTCCCTCTTTAGTGTGTCAACTGCCACTAATCAAATTTGACAATTTAGTGTTGGTTTATACTCTTGCAATGTAAATTTGAGTATATGTCTGAGCAAATTGAGTATACATGTCCACAAATTGAGTATTAAG
This sequence comes from Boesenbergia rotunda, assembly GCA_024364735.1. NCBI lineage: Eukaryota > Viridiplantae > Streptophyta > Magnoliopsida > Zingiberales > Zingiberaceae > Boesenbergia > Boesenbergia rotunda. The sequence continues at coordinate 43,817 of JAGFNQ010000632.1, forward strand.
GTACAAACCTCCATCCTTAATTGTCAAATTGAGTATTAAGATCTGAAATTGATTATTAGGTACGAAATATCCAAATTTGAGTATGTGTTTGAGCAAATTGAATATGCATGTCCATAAATTGAGTATTAAGGTACGAGCCTCCATCCTTAGTTGTCAAATTGAGTATTAAGGTCTGAAATTGATTATTAGGTACGAATATCGAAATTTGAGTATGTGTCTGAGCAAATTGAGTATGCATGTCCACAAATTGAATATTAAGGTACGAGCCTCCATCCTTAGTTGTCAAATTGAGTATTAAGGTCTGAAATTGATTATTAGGTATGAAATATCCAAATTTGAGTATGTGTCTGAGCAAATTTAGTATACATATCCACAAATTGAGTATTAAGGTACGAGTCTCCATCTTTAGTTGTCAACTGCTAAAAATAATCAAATACAATTGATTCGGAATCAAGTATATATTCTAGATAATAAGGTAATATTCTCAAAAATTCAGGTACACAAATTGAGTATTAAGGTCTGAAATTGATTATTAGATACGAAATATCTAAATTTGAGTATGTGTCTCAGCAAATTGAGTATACATGTCCACAAATTGAGTATTAAGGTACGAGCCTCCATCTTTAGTTGTCAACTGCTAAAACCTTCCAAGTACAATTGATTCAGAATCAAGTATATATTCTAGAGAATAAGATACTATTCTAAAAAATTCAGGTACACAAATTGAGTATTAATGTTTGAAATTGATTATTAGGTACGAAATATCCAAATTTAAGTATGTGTCTGAGCAAATTGAGTATACATGTCCACAAATTGAGTATTAAAGTACGAGCCTTCATCTTTAGTTGTCAACTGCTAAAAACAATCAAGTATAATTGATTCAGAATCAAATATATATTCTAGAGAATGAGGTAGTATTCTCAAAAATTCAAGTACACAAATTGAGTATTAAGGTCTGAAATTGATTATTAGGTACGAAATATCCAAATTTGAGTATGTGTCTCAGCAAATCTTGTTTCCATGATAATATGATATGGATTAAGGTTACTTGCTTCCCATAATTGATTAGGGTCCATCATCAAGATTATTAGGTAGGAAATATCCAAATTCAAGTACGTGTCTGAGCAAATTGAGTATCCTTGACCAGAAATTGAGTATTCAGGTACGAGACTCCCTCTTTAGTTCTCAATGGCTCAAAAAATCAAGTACAATTGGCTCAGAATCAGATATATATTCAAGAGAATGAGGTACTATTTTCAAAAAATCAGGTACATATTCTCTTGTTTCTTGTTAATATAATATGGATTAAGGTTAATGACACTACTACTCTAATAAGTGCTTCCCATAATCGATTAGGGTACATCTTCCAGATTATTAGGTACGAAATATCCAAAATCAAGTATGTGTCTGAACAAATTTAGTATACTTGACCATAATTTGAGTATTTAGGTACGAGACTCCCTCTTTAGTTCTCAATGGCTCAAAAATTCAAGTACAATTGTCTCAGAATCAGGTATATATTTAAGATAATTATGTACGAAATATCTAAATTCAAGTATGTGTCTGAGAAAAATTGAGTATACTTAGCTCAGAATCAAGTATATTCAATTGGGACGCAAGTTATATTGATTATGGTACATATCCAATTGACTCAGTTTCAACTATATATTTCCACGAATGAGCTATTTGAACTTATAGGTACATTGGGACGCAAGTTATGCATTAATTAATATGGCATGATACAAAGTCAGAAACTATAAACATACTTTAGGGACATTTGACCACTTGTTATTGGGGATATTTTGACACTAACACATGATACAAAGTCAGGAACTATAAATATAACCATAAGTTTCCACTCCACAACATCAACTTCAGACAAACCAATTCTTGTACAAAACAGAACCATCAAACATAACATATACCTTATTTATCCAAATTTGTACTCAAGTTTCTGGTAGATTTTGTCTATGAAACTCACAAATTCAACCAAAGAAAAATGAACATATTGCAAAGTTACCTAACCAAGTTCATAAACATAATTATAACTGACACATGGTACAAAGTCACATAAACTATAACCATAAGTTTCCACTCCACAACTATAGTATATACTATAACAACTACACATCAACTTTAGACAAACTAATTCTTGTACAAAACAAAATAATCACAAATTTGTACTCAAGTTTCTGGCAGAATTAGTCCATCAAACTCACAAATTCAACCAAACTACATACAACATATTGCAAAGTACCTAACAAAGTTCATAAACATACTAATAACTAACACATGATATAAAGTCACAAATACCATAAATACAACCATTAGTTTCGACCACACAACCATAGTGCACAATAATAACTGACACATGATACAAAGTTCATAAACATATTGCGCAATTTTTTCCTGCCCTGAAAACACCAATGCTGCCACCATTCAACCAGAACCAATACCTAAATCACCAATGCTGCCACTGATACATGTCTGCTTTCTCGAACGCAAGACCCTGCTTGATTCCCCTTATAGCAATCTCTTTTTCCTGCAGAAGTGTATATCAAAAAGTATCAAACTACCCATACAAATTATAGAGTACGATTGCAAAAATAAAACCAAGTGTTTACAAACAAATCAAACATACATAATTTTGAGCATAACATCTAGTTTATAGCTTCTTTGCAACTGCGCCTGTTGTGGCCTTTCTTATGGCAACGACTACACTTTGACACACGTGTTTCAACTTGTGATGGTATTCTCTTAGTCCTCCTACGACCTGGCTGACTACGAACATCTGGAGCATTGATTACATTTCCTTTATCAAGATTTGACTCATTAATGTCAACAGTTGGGATTGGATTAATAATTCCTTTGTATGCTTGGTGATACATTCCAATCTTGAAATACTGATCACAAAATTCATACAACGACAACGACTTCGACTCAATAGCAGCACAAGCATGCTTGCATGGAAGCTTAATGATTTGCCAAGCTCTGCACGAACAACTCTTATCAATTAAATTAACAGCAAAGGAGTTTTCCCCATCAACTACCTCAAACTTCCAATTACATGACCGATGCACTCTCAAATTTCGGGATTCAAGATAAACACTAGCAATAGCCTTCTCCTTTTTGGGACTTAATTCCTTAACCATCGCCATTGTTGATTCACGTCGCCGATGCATTATGTTCATGATTTGTATGTGTATGTGATCCACCATAGCCACAATAGGGAGATAACGAGATGGTTTAATCTAATTATTCCAACACTCGGCCATGCTATTATTCATAACACCACATCTATCACCAAGAAATAAAGCATTTGCCCAACTTTGTGGTTGGGAATGTACAATAAATTCTATGGCAAGTGACATGGAGTCTATGATATTTTTTATATGCTGTTCATGCTTCTGCAAAGATGGAGCATATACAGCTTTCTTGAAAGTTCATGGCAAAGGTCCTGCAAAGATGGAGCATATGCAGCTTTCTTGAAAGTTCACGGCAAAGGCTGATGAAGGGATACTGGTCGGGTACTCCTTAATTAGCAAAGCCTACCGAGTCTACAATAAGAAATCGAGATTGGTTGAAGAATCTTCTGATGTTGTTTTTGAATAAATTCCAAAAGCAAATGAACAACCAGAAGATGTAGAAGGAGTCCAATTCGAACTTAGGAAACTAGGTTTGAATGAAAATCCGAGTGTTGAAGGTGATGATGAGTCTGATGATGGTGAAACTAGACAACACATAGATCAGCCGGATCCTGAGGCTGAGCTTGTGTCTAGTGACACCATTCCAGAAGCACCACCAACACCAAGGACAACTAGGTTAGCCTCTAGCCATCCCCAAGATCAAATTGTTGGAGACATCCATCATGGGGTTAGAACTAGATCATTCTTCAGGAATGAGGCTAATAAAGTTGCCCTAATTTCCGAAATTGAACCTAAAAAAATTGATGAAGCATTAAATGATCCCAATTGGATCATTGCCATGCAAGATGAACTAGGTCAATTCGAAAGAAGTCAAGTTTGGGACTTAGTCCTTAGACCTAAGAAGACAACCATCATTGGAACCAAATGAGTCTTCAAAAATAAACTCGACCATAAGGGAGAAATCATAAGAAACAAGGCACGCTTAGTAGCCAAGGGCTACAGTCAAGTTGAAGGTCTTGATTATGATGAGACCTACGCTCCCGTGGCACGATTAGAATCCATCCGATTGATGCTTGCATTTGCAGCACATCGAGGTTTCAAGCTATACCAAATGGATGTCAAATCGACCTTTCTAAATGGTTTAATAAGAGAAGAGGTCTGTGTCGAACAACCTCCTGAAGGATCGGTTAGGCGTGCTAGAGGGGGGTGAATAGCACTTTTTCATCGTTGATCTCTACAAATTTGTTAGCGCAGTGGAAATAATAATATGCAAAGTAAATAAACAATAAACAATGCTAACAAACCGATTTACTTGGTATCCACCCCGGACGGGTGACTAATCCAAGAATCCGTCGGTGGATCAATCCCCGAATAACCTCCGGCTAGCCCTCGTCGCTCCTTGTGGGTGGAGAAACCTCGCCACAACACCTTGACACGATCTGGACTCAAGAGACTACTAACAAGCCTTAACCAAGCTTGTTTCGTCAAGGATCTCAGCCACCACGAAGTCCCCTTTAAATAAGACTCGGGCTGAAACCCTCGCCACCAGTCGACTGCCCCCAGGGCAGTCGACTGGTCCCTAGCTGAAACCCTTCCCGAGTACATTCACACAGCACTCGACCCTCACGACTCGACTGACTCCTTCTCTGCAGCCTCGACTATTGCCTTCGCGCCCTCTTCATCTTCGGCCCTCGTCCCTCGGATGCGCACGCAAACCTCCAGTTTGCCTCCATGCCACCCTTCACGTACGCCTCGAAGTTCGCGCCCATCATCTCATCGTCCCTGCCCTCCAAGGTCCCTCAGATGCGCATGCAAGCCTCCAGCTTGCCTCCATGCCATCCTTCATCGTACTGAGGCCGTCCAGTCAAGGCAATATGTGTATCTGTACAACCTGCACACTCAACATACACATATAAGAACACAAGGGTAAACCTAACTTAAACCCTTTGCCCAAACATCAAAACCTATGGTCACTCCGGACCATCTTAGGGCTGATTGCTCCAACACCTCCGGGGTTTGAGAGTTCCGAATTTCCAAACCACGTGTTCAAACTCAAGAAGACACTTTATGTTCTTAAACAAGCACCCCGAGCTTGGTATGAGCGATTGTCAATGTTTCTAATTGAAAAAGGCTTTGTTAGAGGCCAAATAGACCATACACTATTCTACGAAGAGATGGTGACAATATTTTTGTAGCCCAAGTATATGTCGATGACATAATTTATGGCTCAAACAACAAAGACTATTTAAATGAATTTATTGGACACATGGAGAGTGAATTTGAAATGAGTCTAGTGGGAGAGTTGACTTTCTTCCTTGGACTCGAAATCAAACAAACCCGAGATGGGATCCATGTGCATCAATCAAAGTATACTCAAGAGATGCTTCAAAAATTTAACATGAGTGATTCGAAAGAGGTAACCACTCCCATGGCTACAAACACAAGATTAGACAATGATGAGAGTAGTAAACCCGTTGATTTGACTCAATATCGGAGCATGATAGGTAGTCTGCTATATCTCACAGCTAGTCGACCTGATATACTATTCGCTGTGGGTATGTGTGTTAGGTATCAAGTATGTGCCAAGGAATCTCACTTAATCGCTGTTAAGAGAATTTTGAGATATCTTAAGGGCACAATTGGAATTGGTCTTTGGTACCCCCGTACCGAGTCTTTTGACTTAATTGGCTATACCGATTCCGACTATGCTGGGTGCAAGTTGGATCGGAAAAGCATGAGTGGGGGTTGCAAATTCCTAGGATCTTCTCTAGTAAGTTGGTCAAGTCAGAAGCAACATTGTGTTGCTCTCTCCACGACCGAGGTAGAATATATCGCCATGGGAGAGAGCGTATCACAATTGTTGTGGATGATTCATACATTAGAGAACTATGGATTAAGCTACAAAGGTGTGCAAGTGTTGTGTGACAATATTAGCACAATTAACCTAACAAAGAATCCGGTCCATCACTCTAGAACTAAGCATATTGAAGTGTGTCACCACTTCATTAGAGATCATGTTGCTAGAGGAGATATTGTACTCTCACATGTAGAGTCCAAATCAAATCTAGCGGACATTTTCACTAAACCATTCTCCGAAAATGAGTTTAGCTTCTTAAGAAGGGAGTTGGGAATGTGTCGCGCTTCATAGGACTAAAAAGCATTCAAAACCCTTCATGATTATTTCTAATTGTTGGGATACAATTGGGTAACTTGGGGACATCTCACACAAACTATAAGGTTCAACAAAACATTTTTGTTTGCTAGAAATGGGGTGAGATGTTAGGATCAACTTAATTTCTCAAAATGTCAATGCATCCCTTGAGAAATTTGGTTGACGAGATAAAAATCACTACGGTGACCAAGTATGGGGAAAACCAATGCATAACACATGTGTATTTGGCTCCATGATCATACTTGGACATTCCAATCAAGGAAACTTGATTAGAGACTTGAAGTTGGTACAAACTTGCTTGAAATTGCTTGAATGTTTGTTGATTGAGTTTGACTCCACTTGGGTGGAGCAAAGTGATTTGTCAAAACCATAAGGACCTTTGATCCTCCTTCAGGGATCAAGTTTAGATAAGGGATCACTTCCAAGATCGATAATCTTCATCAGATCCTATCAAAAATCATTTGGAAATCTGAAACTGAAAATTTCAGATTGTATCAGGGAAATTCAGGGAGCCTGATCGGTCACCGAACAGATCAGGAGTATGTCTGATCGGACCCTGGACCGATCTGGTTCCCCCTGTGGTGATTGGTCCACAGACCGATCAGAGCGGTCACAGAACACTTCGCAAAAAATGGTCCAAACAATCTGTGTTGGCCTGAATCGGTCCGCAGACCAATCTGGCACCCTGTGGTGCTCGGTCCACAGACCGATCAGGGGGCTCACAGGATACCTCCCAAACCTACTGATCGCTTCCTGATCGATCAGCCTATCAATCAGGAGCCTGCCTGATCGGTCACCCAACCGATCAGGACCAGGACAGTCCGATCAGGCCAGAGCCTAATCGGTCTGGGCTCTCCCAGATCGAACGGTGATCCGTTCGATCACATTAAATTGCGGTTGGTGGACCGATCCACCAACCGATTAACTTCGTGGAAACCTTACCTTTTCGAACCCTAGCGCCGAAACTCTCCTCTTGCGCATCTCTTACTGTGCGTGAGTTCTCTTCCTGCGTCCCCTCCTCCTGCGTGAGTTCCTGAGAGTTCAGCGAGGAGATCTTGGATCTCTGCGAGTGTGTGCGCAAACTTCCTCGCGTGAGCTCTTCTCCTTCCCGTGCGCGCGCGAGAGTTCTTCTTTCTGCGCAAGAGTTCCTTTCAAGCTTCTGTGTTTTTTTTCCTCTCGTGATCAAGTTTTCAACAAATCAATCAACTCATCATGGCACCGAAGTAAGTGTTGTTTCGTTTTTCCCTACTGATTACTTCAGTTATCATAATTTTTGGGCTAAGCATGTTCTTTCTTTTGGTGTTTTCTTATTGTGTTGTGATCCTACTCATTGCCGGGACCTTGCCATGATTTTTCACCCTACTGATTAAACCTAATCTTGTGCAATCTATATCATGATCTGATTTTTCTCTTGATCAAATCTTGGTTCTTTGATTAAACCTATGTTCATATGAACAATTCCATCTTGTGTTATAATTCATCCTTGTGTCGTCATTACATGATCAAACCTTGTCGATTATAATCTCACTTCATTTGATTCAATTGTTGTCATGATCAATTCTTTAAACTCTTTAGGAAGTCATCTAAGGGCAAAGAACCCGTGGAGGGAAGCTCAAAGGGCAAAGGACCTTCTTCTTCCGCGCCCTCCCGAAGGCCTCAGCCTTCGTCGAGTTCTCGTTTCCCTAACGCTGCCTGTGAGCAAGCGTTTCAATCCCGCAATTTCAAGTTGCTTTCTTGCTGGTCAATCGATGGTCCATTCCTGTCCGAGCATTGTCCCTCTATTATAGAGGTGATTGCTTTCTATAATCTGGGTTTTCTTCTCTCCCTTGAGCGAACTATAAACTATGACCTTGTTTCCGAGTTCTACAATAACCTACAACAAGGTCCTCAAGGTGGCTTTGAGTTTACTACCCGAGTAGCCAAGAGAAATCTTGACTTCTCTTATGATATCGTAGCTGAGTATCTGGGCAGTCGACGATCGCCTAATTTTTATTCCATTTACCCAGAGCTTCCTGACCCCTTACTGCCTCCTTTTGCTGATGTTACCCCCGACACCATTTATCAGCACTTCTTTGGCCATCCACGACCAATTGGTCTTGATGAGTTAGGGCCTGATTTTCTGACTTTTGCGACCCTTCGACTTTCTCCTACTGATTACATACTCTTCAAGATAATCACCAACTGTATCCTGCCGATCACTTCCAAACCCTTGACCGAGATCCGACCTTATCATTGTCTGATGCTCTATGGCATGCACTGCCACATGGACTTTGCCATCATGGAGAGTATTTTTCAGTCCATCATATCCTATAGAGAGCCGAGCCGACGCACTGTCTATATTCCGTTTGGTCATGTCATCACCGACTGACTTATGTCAGTGGGTGTTGATGTCACCAAGGGCAGGACAGTGCCCATGGTTAGACAGGATTGTCGACTTGGCAGGCGAGTGTTTGCCAAGTCTGGCATCATCATTAGGGATCATGATCGGGCTCTGGTTTGGAAGGATGGGAGGGGTCTTGGTGAGCTACCTAGGCGCGGCGCACATATTCAGGCACCGGCGGACGCTGCTGCTCAGCAGGAGGCACCCATACCACTAGCGGATTATGATTACGAGCCGGATCCAAACATCCGCTGGCAGGTGTCCGAGCTGGAGCTCGCTATGCAGCACGACTTCCATGTCTCAGAGCTCTGGCGCGAGGAGGTCCGCTCGGAGTTTCGCTCCTTTGATCGCAGACTGACCGCGGTGGAGTCCGATGTCTCGGGGGTCCGTTCTCTGCAGCAGACGTGGTACGACGAGTGGCGCCGACACACCTTTCCGGGAGATGTGCTCTCTGGCAGTGCTGCACCAGGGTCGTTTGTTCCTGATGATGCCACGATGGATGACCCTATACATGATGATCCCCCCGCCGATGGATGATTGTACTCTGATTCTGCTTTGTGGTATCTGATGATTTGACGAATCTGTCCGTCCTGACTATTTGCCTGTTATGGCTTGGTGTTGACTTTGATGCATTGATATGCATCTAATTATGTGTCTGGTTTTGTTGTATGATGCACTTGACTTTTCAGGCTATGTTTTATGTCTTCTTCTATGACTAGATTTTGCTTATGCATCTGACATTTTGCCTTGTTATGCAATACTATGTTTATTGCTATTCCATGTTAAGATGATACATATGATTGTCTTGTCATGCCTTATATTTATCATATGCAAGAGTCGACATTGGTAATGAAGTAGCTATAGCCTCCTTGTGCAAGAGTCGACATTGGTCCACATACATCAGTATGTATTAGACCAAGCAATTCTCCCACTGGATTACCTTTTCCGGAAAAGGGTAATTTGGTCATCTTGCCTTTTAAGCATGATTCGCATGTATCAAATGAACCGGGTTCAAATGATTCCAGAATTCTACATCGGTGTAATTTGGTCATGCGTTTCTTACTTACATGGCCAAGACGACAATGCCACGTATAGGAGTCTATTCGATTATCTATTCGAGCACGTTTGTTGCTTACTTCGATATTGAAAACGTCACCGGATAAATCTAACGTGTAGATACCATTGCACAAAGTTTCGGTCCCATAAAGAACACCATTTAAAGTTATGTAACAACAATTGTTACTAAAAGTTAAATGATAACCCTTTTCATTCAAGCATGAAATAGATACAATGTTCTTTATTAACGAAGGAATAAAATAACAATTATCCAATTCTAAGACAAGTCCAGTAGGGAGCTTTAGCAAATATGTTCCGATGGCAATAGCAGCAATCTTTGCTCCATTTCCAACTCGCAAATTCGCTTCTCCCTTGACGAGTCTTCTTCTATTCCTTAGCCCTTGTATGTCATTACATATATGTGAGCTACACCCAGTATCAAGTACCCAGGTGTATGAGGAAATAGAGTGACATTCAATAACGAAGATGCCTGAAGAGGATGGGGCATCGGATGCCTTCTTCTTCAAGGACTCAAGATAAACCTTGCAGTTTCTTCGCCAGTGGCCCTCCTTGCCACAGTGATGGCAAGTGCCTTTTGGTGCCTTTTCAATCCTTTTGTCCTTAGTTAACTTATTGGTGTCCAAAATGGAACGCAAATTCAGAGAAGACATGATCAAGTGATTATCCTAGAAATACAAATTGAGCTTATGTGAGAAGAATGATAAAGAATGCATCAACATACATTAATTAAATCCTATTTATTTATCGAATTGAATAACCCTTTTTATCAATTCGGGAAATCGTAGGAACATCTCCAAATAGGTTGATATCCAACCATAGATAAGAACAACCATGGCTGTGACCATCAAGTTATTCTTAGCTATGAAGGTAGGTAATTATACCGATTAGATATCACATATATGTAACTATCACTTTATGCTATCAACTAATTGAATGTTTGCATAAATCATTGGGTTGTTAACTCATTAACAAGTATGCAACAATATACATAGCACCCAACTGCACCTCTCTTTACATCGACCTTGGCTGTGGCACAACAAATCGATGCTCCAAGCTTAAGGCTGACCCATTAATCAAGAAATAGTTTTAATATGGTTGGAGCTCATTCAACCGTTTAGTCAGGCTTGGATGTGTCCAACAACCAAAACTAAGGATTGACCTCTGACTCCAACTATATTAATCATAAACTAATTCCATGGTTTGAACATGTTGAGGTTCAAGCCAGGCATGGATGTGTCCATCAACCCAAACGAGAAACAAAACTCCGGTTCTAACCATATTAATGGAAGGTGTTGGCCTTAATATTTTGTAAGGGGTTTTGTGTCTCATCCTTTCTTTTCTAAGCACATTCATGACATATTATTATGTCATGTACTAACGATTTCCTTAATAAAGTATGTATGTGACTTAATTTATCAAGTCTCATTAATTGAATTAGGAACCGGATTTCCTAATTCTAATTTCATACTTTATTTAAGGAATTATTTTGGGAAACAATTTCCTAAATTGTCATAATCAATTTCGGAAATAATATGTTTAAGACTTTGATTTCTCTAAATCAAATCTTATTAAATTAAGAGACAGATTCCCTTAATTCAACCACATATTATTTTCATGAAAATCTCTTTTAAGAAAACTCTATAGGAAACCATTTTCCTAATTAATTTTGGAGACAATAATATGTAAGAGCATCACCTCTTAAATCAAATAAGGAAATTATCATTTGAGAATCATCTCAAAATTTCCAAGATTTGATTACATATTTTATTTATGGATTTATTAATTTCAACAAATTATTTTCTTTGGGTGGCTCCCCGAGGCTCAGATACCCAAAAAAAGGAATTTGTTGTAAATCTAATTTGGTCCGCTCCCCGAGGCGTAACCAAATTAAACATGACAATTTTATTCAAAATATGAAATTAAATTACAATAACTAACTTTAAATTGGACGGCTCCCCGAGGCTCAATCTAAAATAAAGAATTTTGTTAATAATTTAAAACCAATTCAAATTTAATTGTCAATTAATAATCCATAAATTTGTCTAGACTTTCTTGAAAGAAAGTGTCCAAAATTGCGAGATTTCATAATAGGTTTTCAGAATAATTGTAAGTTTCTGGTACAAAGAAAACTTACATATTTCCAAAATTAGAAAATTTCCAAAATAGGAAATTTCCAAAATTAGAAAGTTTTCAAAAATGGGAAGTTTTCACAATTATCATAAAATTTCAGAAACTAGGATATTTCAAAAGTTTGCGAAATTTCATGAGGATTTCCAAACTTTGAAATTCCTAAATCTAAAATTTATCATAATTGGAAAGTTTCCATAATTGGAAAATTTTCCAAAATTGAGATCATGACAAAGTTTTCCGCAAAACAATTATATGATTATGTCGAACACTAACCGGCTCTGATACCACTGTTGGGACCGGGTGCATGTTGAAATGGATACGGGTTCGTAATTTTAAAATTTAATTACATGCAGCGGAAGGTTTAGCATAAATAATTTCACAAATTATTTTAACCACGTATCTAGCATGCAACCTTATATTGTGTAGACATGATCATAAATTAAAATTTTACAGAAAGTAAACTAATTTATTTAATACCTCACGTAACTCGATGTAAGGGACGAGATCCAACCGTAGCGTCCCTTGGAAGCTCCGCCTCTATTCGCGTCCACGCCGAGTTTTCTTCGGGATGACTTCGCAAAGCCACGAGTTTCGTGTCGACAAGAACTACTAGATTCTCCAAAGGCACGACAAGAATATCAAGAGAGAGAGATGAAAGCTAACCACCAAACGAAGAACGGAATCCGGATTCCGGGAGGAAGGAAGGAGTTGCGTCCGCTTCTTCTTCTTCTTCGGCTTCTTCTTGGTGGAGGTGGCTCACGGCAAAGGAGGTGAGGGCAGCCGGTCCTAGAAGAGGGAGAGGGTAGCCGACCCTAGAAGAGGGAGAGGGAGAGAAGGAGAGGAAGAGAGGCTAGGCAAGAATCCTTGATCACTTGAATTGATTTCCAAGCCTTGCCTTTGCACCTTTATATAGTAGCCTCTTTATCGCCAAGTCTCTTTTTTAACGGAATAAATTTTTCATAAGAAATTTATCTTATAAATTTTTCTATGAATTATTCCGTTATGCCAAGTTTTTATTATAACTTAATTTATAATAAAAACAATCATGTCTCCCCTTTTATTATGGAATAAATTTTACAAGAAATTTATCTTATAAATTTCTTATGAATTATTCCGTTATGCCAAGTTTTATTATAACTTAATTTATAATAAAAACAATCATGTCTCCCCTTTTATTATGGAATAAATTTTACAAGAAATTTATCTTATAAATTTTTCTTATCATGAAAAAATCAATTCATAATTGATTTTATAAAATAAAATAAACCAATCCAAGGTTTATTTTAATTTCCATGAAAATAAATCTGTTTATATAAATTTCTTTATATAAATTTCTTTATCCATAATTTTATAAAACAAACCACGCGTGGTTTATTTTATAATTTGAACCAAACAATTTGGTTCTCCCTCTTATTGTGGCCGGCCAAACCAAAGAGGGTGAGGACCCTCTTTGGCCGGCCAAACCAATGTCGTAACCATACGAATTAAACTCATTTAATTCGTCCAATAAGTCTTCAAAAGACTTAGCCATTTTATGCTTCCGATGCGTCTCTGAAAAATTCAGATTCGACTTATCTCTCTTGATAGGAAAATCCAATTTTCAACTCGTTTTAAATCCCTCGGATTACTCGTAGTGCGTGTGACTAAATAGGCTTTCGATTTATGTTGGTCGTCTATAATTCATCAATTATAGAACGATCATGAGTGGTACCTAGTAGTACATCATGATCCCCAATTAATCGAAAGATCAACGGTTGACCTCAGAAATTATTCTGAAACCCTTCAGCAGCTCTAATGAATCGTGCCTCATTCCCTTCACCATCTTATACCCACTTGGTTCAGGACATGGTCTATGTGTGTCAGTCCCCACTAGGCTGACTACGTCACACCTAGCCCAAGTAACGTTCTCTCGTCCTTTAGATTCTAATTACTCTCATGTATTTAAGAGACTCATACTCTGAACATGTCATGCTCTGGCCAGAGGTTTTGAGTAACAATCCGACGATAGGCCTTGGGTATACATCTCCTCGTAAGGAGTGGTGAATCCTTTGTAGGCTGTTCAAACATCTTCGGGCACTTCGGCTTATACCCAACCATCCTGGGTCCACACCTCCTTGGAGATGCTTGCTTAAGATGTTAAAGTATAAGTCTCTATGACCAAGATGACTTGAACACCGCAAGTCAAAGGAACATCGCACTTAAGCTGCAGTAAGAACTTCACTGACATGTCTATATGTAGATTACCATGTGAAGTTTTACAGCCAGTCACTCCAATGAACTAGTTCCTTTAACCAGCATTCATGTTTATCTCCGGACATCCCAATGTCACCAGCCAGTGAGAATCAGCTGATTAGAGAATAACTCATTCTAGTCTCAACAGAATTGATAGTGCCCTTATTTATCAATTCATCGACTAGGGACAATTTCAATACTTCACAATTGCACATGTAGAGATAATCACTAGTTGTGAATTCATCACAAATTCTCTCATGCTGTGAATTGTATTGTGGACATTCAGTAAATGAGTTTAAGATCTCAATCAAATACACAGACATGTATACTCAAATAGTGAATATTCATTTATTAAAATAAATGTTTACAATTATAAGGCGATTGCCTTAGGACACTTCTCTCATATTACTAACACGATCCACGACTTGGGATAAGTCTGGTGATCGGTCTCGGAGAAGTCGGATTTCTAATTATGCGTTGGGGACCGATCAGGAAGGAGCCTGATCGGTCTGAACCTAGCCTGATTGGTCTGGTGACCGATCAGGTCACAACCTGATCGGTCTAGTGACCGATCAGGCTCGTGTGGCTGCGACAGCTGAGAGTCCCAGCAAAGCGGTGGATCGATCCGGTGACCGATCACTTTAATTCAAAATGCACTATCAGACGTTCTGATCGCGTCTGAACACATCTAATTTCTCTGCGTTTAATCTCTGATACTTGATTCACTGCCGATTTGCTGTGCTAATGCTCTGATTAAGTGTGCAAGTGACAGAGATGGATTCAAACACTCAAGGAGAGTCAATGGAGGTCTTTCCTTGGAGCAGGTTTGTCCATTTGCCATCTCAGGTTGCAACGGTTGCTGGCGCTGCTGGAGCTGCTGGAGCTGCTGGCTGGGGCTAGGCTGAGGGAAGCTCAGGGAGTCCAGGAGAGCTCAGTGGTAGGCTGGTGGTTGCAGGTGAGTAGCTGGAGGCTGCAGTGAGATGACCTGGCAATCAGTGAAGAGACTTAAGCTGCGTAGCGGAGAAGAGCTCGGGAGTTTTTTTTTTGCTGAATAGATTTCTTGCGAGACTTGTTTTGTTGTGCGATCAGTTCTCCACATTGTGCTTGTGCTATCTGTTGTTCCATCATCTTGAGCAACCGACTGTGATCTTTGAAGCAACTATCTGTTACTTGGGCACTTGGAAGAAGAAACAAGGAGCTTGAGTCCATCAGCGAGAAGACACGAAGAAGGGAGTTCTTGCGTGAGATCTGCGCTGGGTGGAGCTCGGGAGAAGTTTGTTTGATTTCTTGTGGTTCTAAGTGCTAAGTAAGATCCTTCTTGTGTTTCCTATACTTTATACTTCATCATCTTGAAACGCTGTGGAGAGGTTACTCCACCGAGAAGGAGGTTGCATTTTATCCGGATTTTCCGTGGCTTGATCTGCCGACGATCAAGGGATCGCCCACCTTACGGGAACGCCAAGGAGTAGGGGCAAGTTATCCCCGAACCTTGTAAATCCTCTTGTTAGCGTTCTTGTGTTTGTTCTTAGCTTAGGATTTAAATTCTGCATACTCTGTTTTTTTTGTGTTTCCGCTGTGCTACTAAACGTTTAAGTGCAGAAATTTACAAAGTGCTAAAAGTTTCGGTGTCTGGCTACATTCACCCCCCCCCTCTGTAGCCATCCAAGGTCCAACAAGAATGAGCGTCTTGTAGCAACAACATAGTTTTTAACACATCTTCTAAAATCAACAGCATCCGTGAATGTTTGCCATTCACCATGAATGCAATTAATCCAAGCATCTATAGTATTCGGCAACAAGGTGTGTTCAATCTCCTCATCACTCCTAGATTGTGTCCGTTCCTTCTCAACCCTTACCAGTTTGATACAAAATTATTAAGATGAACCATACACAAATAAGTATAAAATAAGAACATACCATACATACATAATGAAAGATATTGAATTTAAATAAGATTAGTAGTGTCAAATAAACCATATCATATGCACTTATGCTAGAAGTAACATAACATATTATAAAAACAAAAATATGAAATAGTTACCTCTCCAAATTTAGGTTGCCAATGTATATATTTCTACTCTCTACCCTCAAATCGATCATACTGAGCTTCAAACACATATGAAGATGTATCATATTCAGGACATCATCATCGTCATTCAAAGTCACGTACATCTTATGCCGTGACGCTATGTATTGCAGAATCATAGATTCAGGAGTAATCTCCGCACATTTTTTGCCAATACTCACAAATATATCCAGCAAACTACAACCACTGAAAATTGAAATCACAAACAACTCATTTTTGCACTTACAACTACCCAAAAATGCAAGGTTGCAAGGCCCAGTTCCAGATTCCATTTTCGACCTAATCCACAAAAATATAACATTTTATTCAAATATAAACTGAAGATCAATATTCATATAAACTGAAAATTAATGTAACACAAATTTTTTTCTCTATCAACCAAATATTGGCCATCAACTCGACAATCAACCAAAAACACACCAAAATCTCACAATCAACCAACAACTAAACGTAAATCTCATTGAATACACAGAATCAAAAAAACTAAATGCAAATCTCATGGAATCATTCAATCAAAAAAGATCAAACTCGGACTCACTGATAAAGGTGTGATCGCCTCTTTGAGTTAGGACAAGAATGCGTGGCGTTACCAGTTGGGGTTGCGGGAGAAAAAATGAGCTGAAAAATTGTGATTCCCTCTTTGAGTTATGGCAAGAAGGCGTGGCACTGCCAGTTGGGGCTTCGGGAGTTGAGTTACGGCAAGAAGGCGTGGCACTGCAAAGGTGTGATCTCCTTTTCGATTTTGGCTTTTAATGCATCAACGTCGGCTTTGTTCGTCAGATTTTAGAGAAAGAACACGATGTTGAGTTAGGGCAGGCGTTGCAGTTGGTGGTTCGGGCGGAAAATTTGAGCTACCTACATATGAGTTTTAATTAAATTCATGGGCAATTAAGTAAAAATACATTTTCAAGGGAGTTGCAGTTGGGCATCAGGTTTTGGCAGGGAGTTGAAACTCATTTTCTCTGACCTGGGGACTGAAGGCAGAGTTTGACCTGCCATTAGGGATTTAAAACCAATTTCACGATTTTTTGATATTTTAGATATCATTTTTTTTAAAAAATTAATCTCAAAATTAATATTTTATTTTTTTAAGTTAGGGTTCACTTTTTCAATTAGATTACGATGTTTTAGCTAAAAAAATAAAAAATAAAAAATCCTCATAATTTATCTTTATAATTGAATTATAGTGTTCAATTATATTTTTTTTTTAAAAAATGACTTGAGGGGTCTCCCATTATATGTTATTAAAATTGTTAATTTTAAAATTTGAGAAAAAAAAGATAAATGCTTAATTTTGAGATTATAAAAGTCTTTTCAAAAGTTTAATATAAGAATCGTCAATTTAGTATAAGTTTAGGACCTGAATAGTACGCCTCTATATTTTTTCATTGCAAATAAATTGTTTTAAAATCTTTAATATCAAATTCAATTTTTCTCACTTAAAAAAAATTATTCTCACTCCCTATATACAAATTTTGTTTATTTCAATTCTTTAACACAAGTATTATCTAATTATTCTTATTTTTTAATATAAAATCTAAAATAAAATATAATTTATCTTAAATTCAACATTATTTAATTAGAATCGCCAAATCAATTTAGCTTAAGTCAATCAATTAGTATGAGCTCCGAATTAATTAGTCTGAGAAAAAAAACCAGGTTCAATTAGATAGGAAATACTCAATTATTATTAAATAGTGTTAAATTTAAGCCTCATTTGAGATGTTTTTTAAAGTTTCTATTATAAAAAAATCATGCTTAATTTGATAGTATATATATTAAATTCTAATTTAAGTACGTTAAATTTAGAAAAAATTATATATCTTTTTAAACTTTTATATTTATAAAAAATAATGATAATTTTGAGTATGCATAAAGACTTGAATTGAAAATAAAGAAAAATTTACCTGGAAATAAATTTTTTATAGCATAGAATCGAAGAAAATTGAGTTTGATATCAGTAGTATAGGAGAATTGACTTTATTATCATTAAAATAATATTTTATCTTAAAAAAATATATATTTAATATTATATATTAATTTTTTCCCCTTAAAAAAGAACTAAAAAAATCGCTTAATTTACATTTTTGGCAATTAAAATATTCACCTATTCGTGCAAATTTGCACATCCGTTCCATGAGAACCGAACCGGGGAATTATAAATTCGGCCCACGGGTTTGGCCCATGGGCAAACCCGAGAAAACCCTTGTGCTTCCGGGAAGCGACGACGGCGCGCCCAGGTCGCTCCCGTTTTGGCCCAAAACCCTAGCCTCTTGTCTCCGGATCTCGGCCTCCGACTACCGTCGTCGTCGCCTGCGGCGGCGGCACCGCCTTGGTACAGCCTTCTTCCGCTGGAGCCCGCAAATAGACATCCTGCGGATCGGATCCTGGAGGTATTCACCTTCTTGCTGCTTCTCCTGCGCTCTTTGGCAGCGAACTCCTCATTTGTTGTCGAGTTTCTCGGTTGTTACCGGCAGGTTTCGAGTATATTACACCTTCAGTAGATTTAACTTTGTCTTGAACTTTCAGGTCTTGCTTTGTTACATTGTGATTGTATTTCCCCGCTGGATCCTATTTATCAAATTGATCTTCTGTAATTAATTCTGTAGAACTCTTTGGTGTTTATGAAATTTAAATTCAGTTTCAGAGTAGACTATTATACAAACCCTAAACCCGTTGAGGGCTTTATTAAATGGTAATCTAAAAGGTTGAGAAGTAGTGAATGGTATATTGGAAATTGCTGTAAATATTGCAGTGATAACAATCATGAAATCCTTTTTTGGGTAATAAATTTCTACTCTGTGTACTCAATTTAAGGATAATAGAAAACTATCCCCGAGTAAAATAGTTTGTTTTGTTATATTATGCAGCACAATGGAGGGTAGTGACTCTGAAATGAACATGGAAACTATGAAGGCTAGTGACTCTGAAATGAATATGGAATCTATGAATGGTGATCCAGTGAACGTTCCAGTGAACTTGATGCCAGTGAGCACAGTGGTTATGGATGCAGAAACAGCACCAAGAACTACAAGAGGAAGGAGAAAGAAATCGATGGTGTGGGAACACTTTACTGTTGAAGTTGTATCTGGTGGATGTACTCGAGCTTGCTGCAAACTATGTAAACAAACCTTTGCATACAGCAATGGTTCTAAGGTTGCAGGCACTAGCCATCTTAAGAGACACATTTCACTGGGTTCCTGTCCAAAGATTAAGAATGGAAAGCAACAACTTCCATTAGCCTCCGCCACACAAATTGAGGGAGATACAACTGATCCACCCAAAAGACGCTATAGAACTTCTAACATGCTGAATGTTTTTGAACAGGAACAAAGTGTCACATACCTAGCAAAGATGATAATTTTACATGAATACCCACTCCATATTGTTGAAAACCCTGCTTTTGTATCCTTTATTCAAAGTCTCCAACCACATTTTAAGTTGATTGATGTTAATTCCATTGAAGGTGAAATCTTATCTATATTCCACACCGAAAAACAAAATCTCATGCATGCCTTTCAGACCATGCCTGGGAGGATCAGTCTCACTGTGGGACTGTGGACATCGAGCCAGAGTCTTGGTTATATTTGCCTCAGTGGCCAATACATTGACAGCGAGTGGAAGTTGAATAGAAGAGTGCTTAATTTCCTCATGCTATCCTCGCCTCATTCTGAAAATGCCCTGAGTGTGGCAATTACTGTTGGTCTTTCAGATTGGAATATGAAGAATAAGTTGTTCGCTGTCACTCTAGACAACGAATGTTCATCACATGACGTCTACAGCTCTAATCTCAGAGGCCATCTTTCTGACAAGAATGCACTTATGCTCAAAGATCGATTGTTTGTTGTGCGATGTTATGCAAGTATCCTGAATGTTGTTGCACAGGATCTGATTGCTTCAGTTCAAGAAATTTTATACAACATTCGGGAGAGTGTGAAATTCATTAAAGCTTCTCAATGGTCAGAAAGAATTGATGAAATTGCCTCACAAACAGGAATTCCTGTCAGAAAGGATCTTTCTCTTGACGTGAAAACTCTGTGGAATACAACTTACCTCATGCTAGATGCTTCATTGGAGTACAAGCATGCATTTACTTTCTTAGAGACATGTGATGACAATTACAATGAAGCACCATCAGCTGATGACTGGAAGAAGGTGGCTGTGGTTTGCACATACCTGAAACTTTTGTATGACTCTGCAAACACTATCATGACAACAATAGATCAAACTGCAAATATATTTTTCCATGAAGCATGGAAAGTCCAGCTAGAGTTGACTAATGCGATTCTGAATGAGGACACAATTGTGAGCAGCATAGCTAAGAAGACGCATGAAAAGTTTGACAAGTATTGGAAAGATTGCAGCCTTGTTTTGGCTATTGCTGTGGTTATGGACCCTCGCTTTAAGCTGAAGCTTGTTGAGTTTAGTTTCTCAAAGATTTATGGTGAAGATTCTGCCAGATATCTTAAAGTAGTTAATGATAGTATTCATGAGTTATATCATGAATATACTGCCCAGCCAGTAACATTGATGACTACTTATGTGGATCATGGGGAGGCTAACCATGTGAATGGGAATGAGGACATTCAACCTTCAACTTCGCATCCCATGGGAGATGATCTTATAGACTTTGATATCTATCTCTCAGAGGTGTCAGCAAACCAGTCAGTAAAGTCTGAGTTAGATCAGTACTTGGAAGAGTCTCTTGTCCCACGGTCCCAAAGTTTTGATATCCTTAATTGGTGGAAGCTCAACAACATCAAGTATCCTACACTTTCCCATATGGCTAGAGATGTCTTGGCCATTCCTGTGTCCATGGTCTCCATATTTGATACAGGGACCGGAAGTAGAGTGCTTGATGATTATCAAAGTTCTCTACGTCCTGAAACAGTGGAGGCTCTTTTTTGTGTGAAAGACTGGCTCCAATATTTTCCAATTTTGGGAGATCTACCATCAACTGCAATCGTCAAAAGGGACTTCTAACATGTCAACAGGTATAACTTTTATCAACAAACAATTGCTTGATGATATGAGATTTGGCACATTGTTACTTCTTTGATTTAATAGACTTAGGACAGTATTCTTCTTGAATGAGCAGCTCTTTCTAAGGATCCAAAATCTGTAGTTTCCATTGTATTGCTATAATTTGTCATCTTATTCCATGTTAGATGATGTGAATGTGTTCTTTTTCTTCTCATTTTTTGAGCAATCAGCATTCTATTATGCGACTCTTCATGTTCCATTGGCTCTAGAGGTGGCTTTTTATAACTTGAACCCCATAAACCAAATTGAAATCCAACTAGCTCTTGGTTTTATTATGTAAATAATGCCAAATTGATCTTTAAAATCAACCTTACAACATTTTTGCTCTTATTAATTGTGTTTAGGAGGTGGACAGAATTCAACTCCAACCTCTTTACTCTCCTTGCTTGATGCTAACAAGCCATACATGAGCCGAAGAGCACACTCCGAATCCGGTTTAAAGTTCTCGGTAAGCATGCGGTAAACTTGATTAGGACTGCAGTTAGGTTAGATCAGGGCTCATTAATTAGCTCACATGGACCCTTTCATTTGGTTGTTGAGATGGGACCTAGGAGATGTTAGTTGAGAAATCTGTCTCAAGCTCAATCATTCTGCACAAGAAAGTGTTGCTTGCCACCATAATCGAAATACATATTTGAAATTAAATCGGCGAGTGGAACGGTAAATTTTTATTTTCCGAATAGTCCATTCGGAAAATTTAAGAGAAAGACAACTTTATGAAAGCAAACTAAATGCTTTCCATACATAGTGACAAAATATTAATTTATATACTAATTCGTTCTATCTCTATGGCAAACATTCTTTAGCACCGAGCGTTTGTTTTCATGTAATCCACGTCAGATTCCTAGCCTTTTGTGAGCATGATTGAGATGCCAAATTCTCCATATATTTTTAATTTTAAGTCAATTTACAATATAGATTTTATATTATAGGAAATGTTGTATAAGTTTTTCGATAGTATTAGACATAATCTTATAACATACTTCTTCTGGATTCAATTTAATCTATAATATCTGGATTCAATTTAATCTATAATATAAATAACAAGGATGTAACTTCTACAAAACACAATAATATAAATTAATACAAAGATATTAGAAAAAAATAATAACATTAAATTTGAAATGATCAATCTGATTTTATAAAAAAAAATTATTGATGTCAAAATAAATTTAAAAAAATATATATTGGGAATTTATTTTGATAATTAATATTTTCAAATCTGTTATTTATTATGTTTTTTTTTTGATAACATATGATAGTTGAGTTTCGAAGTTTAGATTCTTAGAGTAATACAAAGATATTAGAGATCACTTAATATGATGTGTATTATCATTTCAAGCATAACCTAACAACCTATGAAACTAAAAGTTGGGAGGGAGATTTGTGGTTTGTGGAATTGATGGCTGTGGAACAAAGACACTTGATGAGATGAGAGGGACATGAGCCAGAAATAAAGAAAAATAAATAAATATTTATATTTTTTTAATTTATATTTTAAGAGTGTATGGAGTAATGAGACTATTCTTATGATTGAGGCGGGGGCACTAGAACCTAATGGATGGACCCACCACAGGAAAAAAAGATAATCATTTCTTGGATGGTGGGATCTCTCCTACTAGTACTAGTGGTGATTCTCACTTTGAAGAGAGATTAATATAAAATTTTTTTCGTCAAATTACTGAATCAAGTTGTAAAATTTCTGAAATACATAAATCACATAATTTAATTTTTAAATTATCCAATTAAATATTCGTTTTATTTTTTTTAATATTTGCTTGACGATATATAATAACTTTAATCATTATTTCATTGTAATAATTAATTAAAAATACTTTTTAAAAAAATAATTAAAAAATTTTTTATTATAAAAAATTTATATTTGAGAGTATAGATATAATTAAGAGAATAAAATGAACACATAAAACTTAATTTTATATCATTCTGTACTCTCTAAGTTTGTTCGTAAATTTTGATCAAAATTAACTGATAAACTTAGAAAATTTAGAATAATATGAAAACCAAATCATATGTGATCATCTAATTCTCCTGATTATATTTATATCTTCAAATATAAATTTGACATATTATATTGAGAATATCTTTCTTTTTAACATTAATCGAATTTTTTAATCAAATATAATAATTTATTCATAACATTATTGTTCTCATAAATCATGTCTAAATCGGTTGTTATAATATAGCAATGGAATCAGAGGGGTAAAAAAGGGATGAGGTATATAATTTGATAATTTTAAAATTAAGATGGGTGACTTAGATATTTTAAAAATTTTCCTATGTTGTTATGTAATTTATCATATTATTATTATGATCAATAATTCATATTCATAGAGAAAACAAGGGCAAAATTTTTTGTGTAAGTGGGTTAAGAAAATAAAGTTACTATTTTTAAAAACCTTGATATTTTATAGTTTTTTGTCTTTCGAGTGGCCGGTAATTAATAAAGAACCCAAGGCAATAAAAAAAAGGGCCTTCTTTTTCATCTCCAAGGGGAGTTCCATCTTCCATTGGAGCCTGCAACTGAGCTCTCGCTCTCTCTCTCCCTCCCTTTAGCCTTGCGCAGTGAAGGTTGGTTTCGTTTTCTCTCCTTTTCTTGCGGTTGCCCCTTTTGTATTCCTTCGTAGATCTCGCTGCAATCGGTTTTCGCCATTCGGCCGGCGGTAAAAATCGGTTCTTTTTGTTGGTGTTGCTCCTTGCTGGTTTGATCGTGGATCCTGTAGTCACAAAAAATTGTTTTTGATCGGTGAATTTTTATTGCTATTTGGCGGAGGTTGTGAATTTGATCATTGTTTCGGGCTCCGATTGTTTTTTTTTTTTGCAATGGAATCCTTTTTTAAGAAAAATGTTACGGGCTTCTATCTGGTACGAACATAGATTCTTCTTCTTAAAAGTTCCTTTTGTGGGATATTTTTTATTTGTATGGGGTGGCCTACGGGATGAATCCGATTCTTGTTTCAGGCTTTTATTTCTTTGTGTTTTTATTTTCAGGTGCCGTAGTGGATTTAGCTTCTTAGATTTCTATCTTATTAGGGGGGTTGTATGCATCATGCTGCTGCTGCTTCACCTCGTTTTAGTTGAATTGGCATGGTTTTGCGTCTGTGATGGCTGATTCATAACGAAAAGGGGAATCGGTTGTCAAATTTCAAGCCTTTCCAGTACTTGAGGTGGATCTGTAAACAGATTTTTTTTTTGATGCAAAAAGCATCAAAGATTGTCCTTTATGTATGGCTCATCTTGAAAAGGGGCTGATTTGGTGCTTAGCAAATGCTTGTTCTGATTGCAAGAACAGGATTTGGTTCTAATTGTTTCATTTTTGTTTGGTAAAAGGAACTGAAAACTTAGTTGGCGTTGTGAAAATGGCGGATGAGAACAAAATCTTAATGATTGATGAGAAGGAGCCCATCCATTTGGTGAGAGATTGTCAACCAGAGGATGCCTTCTTCTCAGAGATGGAAATGGATCATCGCATGGAGGGTGACAAGGGCGAGGAAAGTGACGTGATTTTCTCAAGGGAGGCTCCTCTCATTACGAAGAACCCTCCAATTTGCAAAGGCCATAACCGAGACACTGATATTGGCCGATCTAAAACCTATGAATTGATTGAAGAATCTGAGGTTCGAAAGAAGGATAAAAATAAGCAGGAAAAGAAACACAGTAGGCAGGATAGAATTGAACTCGGTCGTACGTTTCAGGGAGCTGTTAGTTCTCAAGATTTAAAGCTCGCCGAGGAACTGATTCTGGTGGCTGATCCACAAAATCTTAATGACATGCTGTGTATAGCATTAGACTCCATATGGTTCTTCACTGCTAGGCAAGAACTGAATGGTATTACAGGTCTGATTAAGAAGATTGTTGCAAATGGAGCAAATGACTTCACAAGGGCAGCCCTCCGGACTTCGTTTCTTGCTTCATGCGTTTCTGCATGTCAAAGTAGAACAATGAGTTTGGCTGATACGGTGGGCATTATGGCTCAAAGGTAAAAGACCAAGTCTCTCATAGCTTGTTCGTAGATGTAAATAGTTATTTTTCAATGCTTAATCTCGTCTAATTTCTCTTAGAAAATTTGGCATAGTTCTTGCATTTGGATTGGTGGACGTTGATGCATAATTACCTGGCTTCCTATTATCATTTCTTTCTAAGATGAACCATGCTCTCTCCATGGATGGTGAACTAATACTCTTCTATCCTTTTTGTCAGGTTGCATGAGCGCCTTCAAGAATGTCATGGCGATGAGGTTTTGAAGGCTGAAGCAAGTGTGAAGGTCCAAAAGTTCACAGAATGGGCCTTGAAGTGCATAGGCATCCACTCCCGTTGCCAAGATAACAAGGGTAAAACGAATCATAGCACAATTCTTGAAGTCCAATTCCAGTTGTCGGCATTTAGGACCTTTTTAGATCTTGCTGGCAACAGCCTTACTGGAAAGGATTTTACCGAAGCGTTTGATGCTGCATGTTTCCCTCTTACTCTCTTCTCTAGTTCATTTGACCCTGGTTGGGCATCTGGAATTCCAGCAACTGTTATACAGGGACTACTAGGGCTGCTTGTTGAGGGTGGTGCAGATAATGTAAACCAATGCTTTCTTGAAGCATCAAGATTCGGAAGTACAGAGCTCGTAAGAATTTTGCTGCAGGTAATTATCTAAATCTAGTTTGGCAATTATAATTTTTTAGGTTGTGTTAGCTGCATGGCAGTGAAACTCTGCATAAGAACAAAGGTACATGGTTTGTAGTTTATGTAGTAATCGCTGATACATTTTATCTCCTGAGATAGACCTGTTGCATTCTACCATATGGTTGTAGATTGATACCATAATAAAGTAAATTGGAAAGTTATAATCAAGGTTGTAAAAATCGCTAGGCGGTAGTCGGGCGGAGGACTACCGCCTAGCGCCTAGTCGGCGCCTAATCGACGCCTAGGCGGTGCTAGGCGGCGCTAGGGCATTAGGCGGCACACGTGGGGCCGTAGCGCTAAGGCGCTAGGGGCTAGGCGCGATTTACAAAATTATAATGAAGTAGATGAACAATCAATCAGTGTTAGCATAAGGAAGAAATCTCCTTAAGATTTGATGGAAAATGTGTAATCCTATCATTAGAAAGAGCTAGAGATGGATGATTTCACAAAGTAAGTTTGGTTGTCGTGAGGTTCTGTCACAAACAGAGATGATCACCCTGATGAAGAATGAGTAGAGCTTTTGATTAAGGCAACTGCAGATCCCTAACTTTCACTGATTCTCAGATCTGTATTCCACAACTATGATTTGAGAGGTAAAATATCGACTCCTCATTGTCATAGATTATGCATTTGTTGGAATACACCCTAAATATGAAAAGATCAAATCTAAAAACTGAAGTGAAGATGCTTATAACAGATGCTGCTTTGCACTTTGACTTTATTTCTTTCGAGTCGACATCTTATTCATACTTTTGTCATCCATTGACTTGTTATGCATGAAAGCTTACCATCAAGCCTGAATTTAGGACACAAATCCATGAGTACTACTGCCAATCCCAATGCACATGATTAGTAAATTCAATAAATATCTAGACCCATTCATGTGATCTCTTCGTGACACTTGGACATCTTTTGAACTCTACAGATTCTGCTTTGCACTTCCTCGTTCTTTCTTTTGAGTTGCATCATATTCATACTTTTGTTAGCACTGATGTATTAACGCTACTACAAACTGAAAGCTTCGGTGCCAATTTCTTGTGTTATGGTTATGCGAGGCTTGCAGTATTTATGTAACATCTTAGATGCTTGTTTATGCATTCTGGTATTTTAGAACATACAACACACTGATAGACTGCAGCAACTACTAGTTTTCTTACTTCAAGTAATCCTGTAATATAGTTGTTGTTGAAGATTTAGATGAACATGAATCTGTTATACAACTACGTCCATTGTTCCTCAACCTAAATAAAATGTATAAAAAATTTAATTAAAGTCTGGTTCAAGCTCTAGTGTTGCTTAAAGTTGCTAAGTTTAGAATGCTTGCAGGACTGATCATTAAAGTCGCTGATAAATCTTCCTAACTGATAGAAGAACATGAGTTCCCATCTAAATGTTTCCACTGTTCCTTGTTCTCTTAATGCCATTGTTGATAAATAGTCATGCATCATAGTAACCCAATTGATATAATTGAATGTTTGCTAGGTTATTGGTCTAAAATTCAACAATTCATTCTGAATTTGAGAACATAAATAAATTTAAAGCATAAAATTTTCCCTGAAAACACATTTTAGAACTGCAGCATGAAGATTACTAATTACTGAACGGTGAGTTTTACTATAAATGCCAAACGAAAGAAGTGATCTTAGAGGGTTATGGTCATATGATGTTTTTATACTTTTTCTTACTACTGTCTTTGTTTGACCGGTTGAAGCTAACACATCGAATTGATGTGATAAAGTTGATATTTTAGAGTCATGTATTCTCCCAAGACGATAATCTAACTTATTTCTCCTATGATCGAGTTTTTTTCGTTAAGCAACAAATGTTATAACATACATGTTATTGTTCTTCCTCACAGATTGCTCAACGAAACAGCTTGGATGTAGACGTTGACCTTGCCTTAGGTTTCGCATCCCATTACGGTAAAATTGGAACCATGGAGTGCTTGGTCGAAGAAGGGAATGCTGGAGCCTTCCTGGGCCCTCTTATGCGAGCTGCTGAGCACGGCTGTGTGCAAGTAGTACAGTGGTTCGTCGAACGTGGATGTAGGGACATGGAGCTGTGCCTCGCTCTTACTGCTGCTGCTTCTTGCTGCCAGGTCGGCATTGCGGCTTACCTTCTCCCACACATCCCCCAGCATGTCCTGGCTGCCCTCAGCATTGAGATCCTCAAAGCGGCAGGTGAGAGAAGCAGCGGGTCTCTAGATGGCGTCGCATTCCTTCTCCGCAATGACTTCCTCGGTGATCCTGCGGCAACATATGCTGTAGCTGACAGCATTGCTAGGTCCTCCGACGAAGCTGTAGCCCCTGATCTGCGAGCATTTCTGAAGGAACATTGGTCGGAGGCCGCTTTCAATGAGGGCCTGAATTACGGAGAGAACCACTTCGTAAATTGTATGAGGATTCTTAGAAGGGGTTCTTCACCCATTTGTCTAACGGATCTGCCCCCTCCCCTGGTGACTGCAATAGCATTCCTGCCGCTGTATAGAGAGTGTCGGGAGGCGGGCAGCCGATTGTTGCCACAGAAACTGAGAGGGCAGCTCGTGGAAGCAGCCATCAGGGTCAGCGGTAGGCCAGTCGACAGGAACAGCCAGCCGAGAGAGCTTCTCACAATTTTGGAGGATCACCTTCCTACCTTCTTTCTGTAACTTGGATCGTCGCATCTCCTGTTAATTGGTAAATTGGCGATAGAACAAGGGTCTGAAAGGACAGTAAATGACTCTGCATCTAGAGTAGCATTGCCGCCGATGATGTCCAGATCATTTTACGTTGGAAAGTTGCACATCAGAGTAGTTTCGGGCACGGTTGTTTCAACCTCTTCGCAATGCACATGGGGGCATTGTATCGCCTGTTTTGGAAATAATGTGTGGGTTTTACTTAGGAAGTTTAGTGTCGATATGTGTTTCAAATGTGTTGCTTGGTACCCCACTACTTGGAGTTTGAGTATCGAATTCATTGGGTAGTAGTTTTTGGGCATGTTTTGCAATGCCTTTGTGGTTCTCTAGCAAATTGTCTTCCTCAAACTGATGAGATCGGATATACAAAAGGAGTCGGTTGGCGCAAAAAGCTTTCCGGAGAAGTGAAATTTAGGATGTTCATCGGGCATTGATATTTTTCGAGCCAAAAACAAAGCAAATGGATTTGAGTAGTGTTGAATTCAACCTATTTCCATATGAGAGTAATAGAACCAAAAGAAACCTCCATTTTCATTTGCTAAACTAAACTCTAAAGAGAAGTAGATGATACATTTATTATCATCATTAGATCACCATGACAAATTTGCAGTTTCGACATTAGATATAAGATTAAGAACAATCTCCTTCATTTGACACTTCCAGATGCTTTAGAAAGCAATGCAAAACATCTAGTTGAACTGTTTGTACCACTTAGAACTGTGATCAAGAGTCACAGATCAATGCAAAATGATCAGCAAACTCTTTGAAATTTTCATTCGCAAGGGGACGCGATCTTTCTTACATCCGAAGGCATAAAGGCCAAGATCATGAGCAAAACCAGTATGCCAATTGGAAGCAATAGGACGGCGAGTGGAGGCGGCGGCAGCGCGGGCAGTATAAGTGGGAGTATCAACAATGAAGCAGTGAGGCAGAGAAGTATCAGAAATGACTCTGTATTGAAGTAGCATTTGGAAGAGGACAAGCCTCTTTCGCTCGGTTCGCGCGGTTTTAAGGAGGAGCTCTTCTTCTTTGATCTGCCTTCCATTGGACTCAACACTTGGTGCTCATGGATCTGTTCAATGATTGTTCTTGATCTTCAGGACAAGATTTGATCAAGCTGAAAACTGAGAGGAAACCTTTTGAGAGAGTTAGCAAAACAACAACATATTGCAAGAACAGAATGGTAATAAAAAAAATGCATTAATATGGAATGAAAAACTACATGCCTTTCCCTATCCTAAGAGCACAGGAGACTGAATTCCCTACTCAATTGAAACCCAGTTACTGAAACAACATCCACTACAAAGAAGAGCATGAAGAGACAACCAGTATCAACTTTACTGTAAAGAATAAGGCACAAGATCAGTTCACTTTATATGAGACTTCAGATTTGAAAAGACAACGCAGGAGATGCCCGTCTTTAGAGAAGACACAACCAAATCAAATATGCTTCTGCTACAATGAATTTGTTGTGTTTAGTGGAAGCATAACCAGATACACTGCACCCTTCCTAATAAATAAGGAAGGGGGAGAGATACACATAATTCAAGAGGGAGTAAAACTGAGCAAGCTCCATCTGTTTGAGGAAATAAACCACACAGAGGCTCCCATTAACTTTTGTCAGTTTTGAGATAAATCCAAAGGAGATGGTGCCAACACATTGTGTGTATCAGTTTCTTTTCGATGCTCCCAAAGGCCAAAGTTGGTAGGCCAGGTTCCCTTCACCTAGCCATTTCCAGTTGCCTTCACCTAGCCACTGTTTTCTTCTTTGCCCTGCTGCAAACCCACCACTTGTCAATGACCTTCCAGTTT
Organism: Boesenbergia rotunda; assembly: GCA_024364735.1. Lineage (NCBI taxonomy): Eukaryota > Viridiplantae > Streptophyta > Magnoliopsida > Zingiberales > Zingiberaceae > Boesenbergia > Boesenbergia rotunda. The sequence continues at coordinate 74,261 of JAGFNQ010000632.1, forward strand.
GTGGACCATTTATTATCCCACAATTCCCTTTCACTTGCAACAAATAGTAACACCAAAAACTTGACTCATGAACTAGTTCGGCAAAGTGGGAGACTCTGAATTGTTATGTATTCAGCATCGATGATCATGTTCAGGAATATATAAATTAAAGGAAACAACATCACTTGCGCATTTCGTCATACACGCTGAGTGCGTCATGCAAATCAGTCAGTACCTGAGTGAAGCAGCTGTCTTCTTTCCCAAATCAGTAATTTGATTGCTCGAGCAGGACATGGCCATGTTTGAGCCACGTAGTTGAACAGAGTATCACGGGCACGCATCGGATGTGGAGAGATGCCGTGAGCTGAACCTGGTCAGGACAAGGAGCGAGCTCAGCGTTGGCTCTCATGGCGGAATGCGAAAGCGGGACGCACTCCATTCAGTGCGGCCGCAGAAAGGCGAGCTTTGTCCTGGTGTTCGGATCATCCAACGCCCCGTAGATCCTCCTCCAATGGCGAAAGAAAGTGCGGGCATTGATCGGCGCAGTGTCAACAGCAAGCTGCTGTGCTTTTGAGCAGTTCGGTAATTAATTCCGTTTTTATGTTTTTGTTTTAAAATAATTTTGCACCGGTAACAGTGCAAAACCGGATTTCTTAATTTTTATTTGAATTAACAAATAAATTTTTATTAATAAATAATTAATTTTGAATATTAAATTGATAAATGATCCGTCGTAAGTATTTTTTTTAAAATTTATTTAATGAGTTTTGAAAATTTAGGATAGGATTAAACGGATCATTTTAAGATTAATTAATTTTAATTAATTTTGACGATTAAAAATTGATTGTGATTTTTTAAATATAAAATTGCAGTGTTTTTAAATGGTTGAAAAGTAAAAAAATATTTTTTATTTTTATTATCGCAGTTGAAAGTAGAGTCTTCGTAAAGTTAGAAAAAAATTTATTTCTACACCTGAAATATACAAACTTTCCTACTTTAACTCACTAATACATATCGATTTACCTAATTATCTTATTTTTAATAGATATAAAAAATCTAAAAGAAAATATAATTTCTATTAAATTTAATAAATTTTAATTAGAATTTATGTATTTACTACCAAATTAAGCTTGACTCTTTTCTCATTTATAACCAGGTCGTCTTTAGGCATAGGTCATTAAGGCCTATGCCTAGGACCTCAATTTTTATTGGGGCTCATTATTTTTGATATATTAAATATATTTTTATTATATATTTTAAGGGAATGAAAAAGAATAGGGCCTTGATAAAAAATTTACGTATCTCATTTTTTAATCAAAACTATAGATTTTATAAAAATCTTATTATTGTTCCAATGGATAGAGTCATAAGGACTCACTTTTTAATATTTTAAATTTAATTTTTATTATGTATATTATATTATAATATCTAATGTATTCATCTTCAATATCTTAACCCTAGCTTTTTCTTATTACATTTATTTTTTGTTAGTGACGTTTTCTCTTCTGATTGGTAAGAATATGAATTAAAAAAAAATTATCCATGCAATGCAAAATAAAAATATTAGTTTTTTTTTCGAATTTCCCCTCTTCCCTTAACTAGCTCCCCCTCTTTGTACTTCTCTCGCTTGTTGATATTGGGAAAGAGAAATTATACCTAACCTGTCACGTTGATCCGATTGGTACTACTATGCTCCTTGCTTGATTAAGTTACAAAAATAAAGTTTTTGGTTTTCCTTTCGTTTGTATTCTATCATTTACAACTATTTTGGTTTAGGTGATGAAAAATATGATTTTTTTTTTCTGTGCCTAAAATGACTTATTTAGTTCTTAATAAATGATAATGACTGGTTTGATCTCATTATAATTTTCATTTTTTAAGGATTATATTGAGTTATGTCATTTTGTATATATATTATTTATTTTGGTTTGCGGTGATGATGAGTTGAGGATGGAAACATGATTTTTTCTATTATATATTGTCCCATTTCATTTATTCCTTTTCGTAAGAGTTGTTATTTTCGTCTTTCATTTGAGTAATTAGACATTTTTTTTTATCTTTCTTAGTTTTCAAACAATTATGAATATATTTGTTTTCGACCAAGTCGGTTGATAGTTGCAAGTCCGAATGAAAAAGGAGTAGAATTTTTTTAAACAATGTTAATAATATATTTTTTTCGCCTAGGGTCTTAAATTGGCTTAAGCCGACCCTGATTTATAACAAAAGTCCTCATTAATTTTTTAGAAAATAAATCGAAAAGGAGATATAATTCCTCCTAAATTTAATATTATTTAATTATGATCAAGTATATTTTCTATCAGATTAAGCAGGAACCTTTTTCTCTCTGACAAATTGATTCATAGTTCATACCAATCAATTGACTTAGGTTGAATCAATGAGTTGATTATAGTTAAATGGTGTTGAATTTAGGATAAATTATATTTTATTTTAGATTTTTTTAATTTAAAAATAAACATAATTAGGTAAATCAGAATATAAGAAAAATTTGAAATAATTAAATAAAAGTTTATATGTATGACATGAGAATAAATTTGTTCTGATGAAGACCGAGGAGAAAGTTAAGTTTGATGTTAAAGCTTTTAGCGCAATATAGGGTTGAAACTATTATAGTAAATTTTAACTAAAACTACTCCAAAATATTTAAAATGGGTAAATAATTATAGTTAAAGTTATTTTAATATTAATTGAAATTACGTAAATATTGATCCAATTTACTTAAACTAGTTCAATTTAATTAAAATGGGTATATATATATATATATAGCCCACACATCCTTATAAAGGTGATTATGGGTGACATCTATTCTACCCAACATAAGCAAACAATTTTAAAATTTTTTAATTTCTCTCTTGCATGCAAAGGCGCTTCTTTTTCAAAGCATATTCTCTCATGTATGCAAACCAGAAAAAATCAACTCCACTTATGGAGTTGGTTTGAAAAATCCAGCTTTACTAAATGGAACTGGTTTGAAAAAATCAGCTCCATAAAGTAGAGTTGATTTTATTTAGCTCCACCAAATAAAGCTAGTTTGAAAATCAGCTCCACTTGGTGAAGTCGGTTTTAAAAAATCAGCTCGTCCTGATTTGAAAAAATCAGCTCCATTTGGTGGAGCTAAAAAAATCAGCTCCATTTGTAGAGCTGATTTTATTTAGCTCCACCAAATAAAGCTAGTTTGAAAATCAGCTCCACTTGGTGAAGTCGGTTTTAAAAAATCAGCTCGTCCCGATTTAAAAAAATCAGCTCCATTTGCTGGAGCTAAAAAAATCAGCTCCATTTGGTGGAGTTGGTTTGAAAAAACCAGCTCCACATTAGCTCCATTTAGTGGAGTTGATTTTTCAATAAGTGGAGCTGATTTTTCAAACTAGCTCTATTTGTGGAACTGATTTTTTCAAATCAGCTCCACCAGCTCCACTTAGTGGAATTGATTTACATGCAAGAGAGAGAAGTAGTTTTGCTTGGAGAAAAAAGAATCATCTTTATATGTAGCAGAGAGATTAAAAATTTTTAAGACTGCTTATGTGTGCTGGCTAGGTCAGATGTTGTCCATGATCGCCTTTATAAGGGTATGCATGTTATATATATATATATATATATATATATATATATATATGATTGAGATGTTAGCCAAAGGTAGACACGTGGCTCGAGGAGACTACGTGTCGTGACTACACCAGCAGGAGAGTAGTGTCTGAGGCCACCTCGGGAGAGAAATGCCCGAGTCCAACTCGGGAGAAAAATATCTGAGGTCATGGAGAAAAGTATCCGAGGTCATCTCGGGAGAAAAGTGTCCGAGCTCATCTCGAGAGAAAAGCTCAACCGAGTGCTAAGTCTCGGTCAGCCTATCACTTGGGATCTCATTCATAAAGTTGCTAAACACTTTTGGAGTACTAGTAGAGCATTAGTGACGAAAAGAGAGAACAACCCATAATGATCATGGTAAACTTAATATGCGCGGCGATGGTTACAAGTACCCTCCTGTGTAGGACAGCTGACAGGTGGTTATGACCCATAATGCATGATGATATTGGTGAACTTAATATGCCCGACGACTATTACGAGCATCCCCCTACGTATGACAGCTGGTAGGCGAGTACGTCCCGTAATTCATGGAAACAGAGGAGGCGGTTATAATAACGTTTAAGGGCTTGAAGAGAAAGGAACAACGACTATATAAAGTGCTTAGGTACCTAGGTAAGGAGGTCGAATTCTCTTAACTCTAAATAATTTGCATCCTTGATTCTCTCCTATTTTGAATGGCTTCTAACTTGAGCGTCGGAGAGGGCTCCGACGGAAATCCTTCCGGTGTGTCCCTTTAACACTTGTGTTAATCTCGTAGGCTTAGGTGCCCCCTCGTCTTCACCCAAGGCTGCACCACCAGGACTTGTTGTCCATGTTGTTCATTTCCGGAACAAATTTAGCGTCGTCTGTTGAAACATTGTCTAAGTACCAGAAGGAAGACTTCGATGGCAGAACCGGAAGGGCGGCTAATCACTTTGACAAGGGAAGAACAAGATGTTGGTGCCCCAGTTAGTTTTGATGTGATTAACTAAGTTAGGTTAGGTCCTGTTAGTTTTGATCCCTCTGTCTAAGTGTGCAGGAACTTAGGAGCGGAGGAAGTCGAGCGTACGATGCAGTGGACGAGAAGGATTGCACAGGGAAGTGAGACGACGGGCTCCGTGCATCCGAGGGACTCGGAAGCTGCGGAATAGTACACCGGTGGAGCGAGAAGGACATGCGCGACGTCTAAGGGACGAGAAGCCGAAAGTAAGGATGCTCGAGGGGCAAAAGGCCGGAGTCGGGTTCGAGTGAGTCTAACTCCGGTTGGCCGAAAATCACTCAAATATCATTTCTATAAAAAGTCATCTTGGTTAACTTTGACCAAGTCAAAGTTTGATTTGACCTTGACTTGGACCAGTGTAGAAGACTTGACTAGGGCGCCTGAACAGGACTCAGGCGCCTGAGAGCTGAAGACAGATGGCTGAGCTGGCGCAACGGTCGGGCTTACGTGGCGAGTGCTGAGTAGAGGATCCACGTCGGCACTCAGGTGCCTGAGTCCCATTCAGGCGCCTGGCCAGGATAAAGGTTGACTGCGCAACAGATAGAGTTTCCGCCAAATACGCTGCGATGGGGGAGTCTGAATGGCCATTCAGGCGCCTGAGTTAGTACTATAAAAGGGTTCAAGAGTAGTAGTACTGTACAACAATTCTTTTGTAATTTCTCTAAGTTTGTGCTTCATTTGTAAATGCTTCTCCGCTATAAGGAGTGTTTTAGTTGAATTTTACTGTCTTGGAAGCAACTTTCCATTTGCAACCAAGTAAAATCGAGCAACCCTTCTTTCAATTTCAACGTCAATCCACCCCCTCTTGTCGGTTCACCTCGATCCAACAAGTGGTATCAGAGCAAGGTTGCCGCAGAAGGACTAACCGCCAACTATAGCAAATTTCAAGAAGATGGTTGGACCAGTGATATATCCACCTAAGTTTGAGGGGGAGTTCGCGGCATGGAAACAGAAGATGCAGGTTTTTTTACTACTAATTATGAACTTTTATTAATAATGAAAAACGGTTTTTCAGCTCCGGAAGATAATGGAGGCAAGATCAAAGAATCTGATTTCTGGACCAAGAAGGAGCAAGCAGACACTGTAGCAAACAGAAAGGCAGAATTCCATCTGCTAACCGTTCTCCCCAAGCAAAATGTCAACCGGATCGGAAAGTACGAATCGGCGAAGGAACTTTGGGAAAAGTTCTTGGAACTACACGAAGGCACCTTGGAGGCAAAACTGGCTCGACGAGACATCCTTCGATGTCGACTGACCAATCTCCGAATGGAAGACGGAGAATCCATTGTAAAATTACACGCCAAGGTAAAAGAATTAATCACAAGCCTCGAAAATCTTGGAGAAAAGGTGACCAATCGCGATGCTCAAAGGTACCCCCTAAACGCGTTTCTGAGAACCTCGGAATGGACCTCGGTAATCGACGCGTACTATATTTCAAAAGATTTAGAGGTGAGTACGTTAGAACAGTTATTTTCTACATTAGAATTTCACGAATCTCGTTGTGTAGAAAAGAACAGTAAAGCAGACAATGTCGCGCTGACAACAAGGAAGATCCAACTTGATGAACAATCTTCAACGGACGATGAAGAAATAACACTAACGGTAAGAAACTTGTCTAAATTCATTAAAGCTAATCGTTCTAAAAAGGTGTAGAGAAAGAAGACATGCATGGTTCGATGATACAACTACAACGAAGAGGGTCACCTGAAAGATCAGTGCCCCAAACTCAAGAACCAGCTAAAGAAGAAGAAGACACTAAAAGCCACCTGGAACGAGACCTCGTCAGACGAATCGAAAGCTGAAGAGTACGCTGGACTTGCGTTGATGGCAAGTCACCAAGATGAAGATGGCGAAAGCACCTCGGAAGAGAGCAGCAATGAAGGGGGGAGTCCCTAACTTCGAGACCGACCCGGTAAATGAGGTATGCCTACTTTCACCTGCTCGAATTTATTCTATAATAAAATCCATGCTGAATTCCATGAATAAAATAGAAGAGGAAAACTCTGAATTAAAAGAGAAATTAGGCTCTGTATGTTCATCTAATTTATCTAATAAATTGAAAATAGAAAATAAAAATTTTAAAAATTTAGTTGAGAAATTAAATTTGATATTGCATGTTTACGACAAAGAAAAGATTTCTTTCCTGGAAATTTAAACTGATAAATTAAAATCATATAGGCCAACTTAAAAAGGTGCCCAAGAGTTATATTCCTCCGAAATTTTTTATTATTCCTGTTGATAGAAACTTATTTTGGATTACAAAGAATATTTTAAATTGAATTTCTGTTACTAATATTTTTTTAAAAAATAGATGTTGACCAAATTCTGTTAGTTAAAAATTAATTCTAAATTTTTATTCGATGTAAAACTTTGTCATCTACTTACTGTGAATTTTCGAGAATTTTTCAGATATATTTTGAATATCTATGAATTTTTAATGAAAAAGTGAAGTTCTAATTTTAAAAATAAATAAATAATTTATTTTCTTAGATCAAATTTTTTCGGATCTAAATATCATCCGTAGAAGTTAATAAAATTTTTATTCGAATTTTGGGAGAGTTTTTGAATTTTTATATATTATTCTTCAAAAATTCATCTTTATTAGTTTTCAATTTATTTTTCATCTTAGCAAAGTATTTTTAAATTGAAAATTTTTATACAGGCTACAAACTCTATTTGACTCTCAAACAAAAATTTTAGATTTTTTAAAAAAAATTGATTTTCTATTCATTTTTTAATTCTGAGTTTGAATTTTAAAATTTCGATAAAATTTATTTTCACTGGATCCGATTTTTCCAGATTTACACATACTTTGCTGACTTTGACAAAATTTATTTAGAATATTTCAACTGTATTTTTGAACTTTAAAAGTTTTTTTGACTTTTACTTAAACAATTTTTTTCAAAGATTATTTTGTTTTCTTCCCTAAATTTCTTTACCCCATTTTTGTTGTGATCAAAGGGGGAGGGTAAGCTGAAGTTCACGGGGAGGTTTTTAGTTTTGAAATGCAAAATTATTTTCATACTTAACAGATTAATTTAGTTTTAGTATTTTTACTATTTTTTGGTTTAACCCTAACTGAACATGAGTTAATCCACATCAAAAAGGGAGAGATTGTTGGTGCCCCAGTTAGTTTCGATGTGATCAACCAAGTCAGGTTTGGTCCCGTTGGTTTTGATCCTTCTATCTAAGTGTGCATGAATTTAGGAGCGGAGGAAGTCAAGCGTAAGACGCAGTGGACGAGAAGGATTGCACGAGGAAGTGAGCTGATGGGCTTGGTGCATCCGAGGGACGCGGAAGCTGTGGAATAGTACACTGATGGAGCGAGAAGGACGTGCGCGACGTCCGAGATACGAGAAGCCGGAAAGAAGGATGCTCGAGGGGCGATAGGCTGGAGTCGGGTTCGAGTGAGCCTAACTCCGGTTAGCTGAAAATCACCCAAATATCATTTCTATAAAAAGTCAACTTGGTTGACTTTGATCAAGTCAAAGTTTGATTTGACCTTGACTTGGACCAGTGAAGAAGACTTGACTAGGGCACCTAAATAGGACTCAGGCGCCTGAGAGCTGACGACAGGTGGCTGAGTTGGCGCAACGGTCAGGCTTACATGACGAGTGGTGAGTGGAGGATCCACGTCAACACTCAGGCGCCTGAGTCCAATTCAGGCGCCTGGCCAGGATAAAGGTTGACTGCGCAACAAATAGAGTTTCCGCCAGATACGCTGCGATGAAGGCACCTGAATGGTCATTCAGGCGCCTAAGTTAGTACTATAAAAAGGGTTCAAGAGTAGTAGTACTGTACAACAATTCTTTTGTAATCTCTCTAAGTTTGTGCTTCATTTGTAAAGGCTTCTCTGCCATAAAGAGTGTTTTAGTTGAGCTTTACTTTCTTGGAAGCAACCTTCCAGTTGCAACCAAGTAAAATTGAGCAACCCTTCTTTCAATTTCAAATCCGTCAATTCACCTCCCTTTTGTCGGTCAACCTCGATTCAACAAAAGATCGCCTAATCGCCAATGTCGTTCGAGGGGCACTAGAGCAGCATCAAATCAAACAAGCTGCTTCTCAAAGAACAATCCCGTTATAAGCAGAGGCTAAGCGGGCATCCGCATCATATGTCCGTAATCGAAGATCCACGTTGCCTCTAGGTGGGCCCATGACTATGGCCCCAGGGGATCGACGGGACTCCATTGGAGACGTGGAGAAAGTGCAGAAAGCCGCTTCCAGCACCCTGCATAGAGAAGAGGGGCAAGGAAGGAGTGAATCTGTAAAGGTTCTCCCTGTTAGGATGTATACTAAAAGCCAAGCTTTTGTATGAACATCTACATTTTGATAGAGAATCACATGATCATTGATTGCATATTTATATTGGTTATTTATGTGCATATTATCTGATACTTTACATTGTAGATAATATGGTGTGTAGTATCACACAGAAGATCATGTTATCAACCCCTTGTAGAGTATAAGTAGAGACTCACAACCTAGATGGTTTTGGACAAACCATTGGTATGGTTGTAGTATAATTTGGTATTGGTTTATCTTGACCATAGAAATACACTAGTACACTTTGTGTATATTGTGCAGGACCGATATAGAGATGATTCAACTTATACTGACTATATAGATGAATCAGACCTCAGATATTATGAAGTATATGCTCTTAATCCCAATATAATAACGGGCGCATGTACTTAATATTTATTTTTTTGATTTACCAGTGGACGAGATTTATTGGTTAAATCGATAGGCTCAGTAAATTGGGAAATAATATTATTTACATGGTGTGTCATTAATTATAGAAGAAAATCGTGTCCTGGTGAGTCAGATTGATGATGTCCCCTTGAGGAGCTCATAAAACTCATCATGTTAAATCCTGCAGGTGGATTTGGTTCGACATGATGATAAGGTTGAGTGGTACTACTCATGGAGTTAGATGTTGATTAATTAAATTGTTAGTAATTTAATTAATTAACGGACATTCGATATCTTAAACATAGGGAGAATTTTGTACTCATAATATGTGGATCCCATATTTAAATATGAGGGTTGGTGAGGTAGATTAATGGTGATCCTCTAGTGGAATGGATCATCATTAATGGATCAGGCCTTGATCCATTGGGTGACCAAGACCTAACTCCTCCTCATGGCCCCTATTATAGCCTATATATACCTCATGGAGTCATGAGACCAAGGCATCCAACACAAGAGAACCCTAAGTCTCTCCTCTCTTCCTGTCTCTCTCTCCCTTCTCTCTCCTAGGTCACGCCGGTGGAAAGGAAGGAAGTCTCTTTTCTTCCCTTCTTCTACACCTCTTGGTGGCCGGCGATCACAAGGATAAGGAGGAGTTCATCTCATCCTTTTGTGGCGTGCGACAAGAAGAAGGAGAGGAAGGTGTGGCCGGTTATAGGAGGAGAAGGCTTCTCCTTTGTGGTGTTGGCGCCGCAAACAAGGAGAAGGGGAGAAGGCTTGGCCGGTTAGGGTTGGTGAAGAAGAGGCTTCTTCTTCTTCTTCTTCTTCTTCCTCTCTACTTACCTTGGGGCCGATGCAAGTAGGTGGTGTCCATCTTCAGTGGTCGGCGCAAGGTGAAAGAAGAAAGTGGTGCAACTTCCTTTGGTGGTTGGCGCAAGCACAAGGGAGAAGAAAGGTTGCCTTGGTGACTCCGGTTCTTGGAAGATCGTCGCCCACACGACGTCCAAAAAGAGGTTGGGTCATATAATAGAAGATCGCGAGGTAAACGGGAAGGTATAACATCTTCTTGTTTGGTTCCTTTCCTTTTGATCTTGTCTGTTTAATTATCATTTCATGTTAATTATTGTTTAATTAATTATGATAATTAATTGTCTTGGACCCCGATGATAAACACAAAAATCGACAATCCACTCATCGTCTATTCCGCGGCTAATCGGTTGGACGAGTTTGATTGCTAGAACAATATGTTTGTTCAAGCGGTTGCTCGAATCGGTTAGCACGATGATGAATCGGTTGTTTGGGAAATAGTTCTCCATTCGGATTGAAAAATTTTAATCCGGAGGCATAGAGAGGTTTCCCATGCGCAACTAGGAATTCAACAATTGGTATCAAACCAATGGTTTTCGATTTTGTGTGTTATGGATTCGGTTACATTTTTTGCACTTATCATATATTTTATTATGCCGGATAATAATAGGATGTGCGTAGGCTAAACTCTTTGGTTGCAGGCATGAGATCCGACTATTATGGCTTAATATGATGTGTATTTGATTGTGTGTGCATGTGTGTAATTTTATTTGAATCCTCGGGGTTGACGAGACTAAATTTAGTATTTACTTTTTGTAATTAAATACGACAATTGTTTAGCCGCGCATTTTGATTTACTTTCGATCTAGACTTATTGTACACTCCTTCGTGGAGTATAGGATCAATGGATGTAAATTAAAATAACTTTTTATTTCGGCTCAGAACTCCTTCATGGATGAGGCTTGCGCATGGTGCTTGGAGGAGGAGACGAGGTGGCGACATGATTGGAGGCATATTGGAGAACAACAGCCATAATAGTTAGAAAATTAGATTTTCTTATTTATCGTTTTTTGTTTATATGCATGTTGTGTGTGCTTGAACATTCTTTAATTCTTAATTACTAAGTGGTAGAGGGACTCTAAAAGTCTCATGACCTCCATTACTAATTTGACATGTGATGCGAACAAACTTGCGCGTTGGCTCTAAGTGCCTTCCTCCATATCGGATGAGTTTATTTTACGGATCACTAGGTCAGACATGATTATAGGAAGTTATTTAGGAGAATGTGATCTTCCCCATCGGAGTACACATAATCCTAGATAATTGTCTTAGTATCGTGTAATGGTGAACACTTAGATGCAAATAATAGTATCCTCTACATCGGAGTTATTGCTATTATTTATAGGGTCGAAGAGGAACCAACTATAAATTTTATTTGTCAAAAAGTTAGGTTGACAAGATAATAAAATTAATGGGTAAAACCTCCTCTTACAAATGTGGAATTTGTATACGTCAACACTATCATGGCATATAATATTCTCGATATTTTAAGGTGTTGATTGATTTTAAAATTTATTGTTTGAGGAATCAATAAGTTTTGAAATCTAAAGTTTTGATCATTGTGATTCTCAGGATTTTCAAAAATGGCTTTCAACCCACTTGCTGTAATACTGAAAGAAAATAAACTTACGGGCCCTAACTACATTGATTGGAAACGAAACCTAGAGATTGTCTTGATTGCTGAGGAGTACAAATTTTTACTCTTTGAGGACTGTCCTGAAAAGCCTAGCAAGAATTCTAGTGAAGGGGAGAAGGAACGTTATAAGAAGTGGATGAAGGCAGACGAGATGACGCGGTGTTACATTTTGGTTTCTAAGTCAAATGTTCTGCAACATCAACATCAGGCCATGGTCACTGCTTATGATATGATGTTCAATCTCAAGGAACTCTTCGGACACTAGAATCGGGCTGCTAAGCAAGAGACAATGAGGAACCTGATGGCGACCACCATGGTTGAGGGAACACCCGTGAGGGATCATGATCTCAAAATGATGGCTCATTTGAATGAGATAGAAGTCCTTGGAGCGGAGATCGATGGGGAAACCCAGGTCGATATCATTCCCCAGTCTCTACCTAGGAGTTTTGAGTAGTTTCGCCTGAACTACAATATGAACAAACATACATATTCGTTGGAGGAACTTCTGACAGAACTCCAAGTGGCAGAGGGGCTTTTTCGTCAGAGTGCTTATGCTTTGGTTGCTCAGAAGATTTCTACTTCTAAGATGAAAGGCAAGAAGAAGAAGATGTTGATGCAGTCTGACCTGATTGTTGTTTTGGTGTTGACACCGATTTAAGATTAGTTGAGTAAGATGAGTTCGGATTAAGTCTTGGTCGGGGACTGAGCACGAATCCCGGTGAGGGAAGCCGGGCCCTAGCAAGTGAAGCTAGGTGACGGAAACCCCAGTGAGTGAAGCCAGGCCCTAGTGAGTGAAGCTAGGTGTTGGAAACCCCGGTGAATGAAGATGGGCCCTAGTAAGTGAAGCTAGGTGTTGGAAATCCTAGTGAGTGAGCTTGGTGAAGGAAATCCTGGTGAGAGAAGCCAGGTCCTAGCAAGGGAAGCAAAGTGAAGGAAACCCTGGTGTGTGAAGCCAGGTCGGTCCTAGCGAGGGAAGCTAGGTTGGACTAAGTCCCGATGAGTGAAGCTGGGCATGAAGTCTTGGTCCAGGGGACTAAGCAATGAGTGTACTGGTCGGAGAGGGCTCGGGAGCTCGTTCTCCGAGGCCAGACTGGGTCAGAGAAGGCTAGGGAGCCTGTTCTCTGAACTCAGGTCGAAATAGTTGGAGCTGGATCGGTCTGTGATCCGATCAGGGAGTTGACACTAACTCCTGCGGTTGTGGATCGGTCTGGAGTCCAATCAGGGAGTTGGCACGAACTCCCTTGATAATAGATCGGTATGGTGACCGATCCAGGGCGTCTGATCGGTCTGACGAACAATCAGAAATAGATCAGAAACCTTCTGTGCGGTGACTGAATGGTCTGGTGATCGATCAGAATGTGAACAGAAGCTGATCAGAAAGACCCTGATCGGTCAGCTGGACCGATCAGTCAGGTCTGGACTGATCAGGATGGGTCCTGATCGGTCCAGCCACATGCTGATCGGTCAGCTGGACTGATCAGCAGCGCCCTGATCGGTCTGGTGACCGATCAGGGCATTTTGGCCTGGCATCCCAGTAGGCTAGGAGGGATCGGTCTGCTAATCGATCCCTGGTCTCTGATCGGTTAGTATGACCGATCAGAGTGTCACGGGATCGATCAGGCAGGAGCCTGATCGATCAGGACTTTCACTGATTGGTCACTTTGACTGATCAGTGCCTGACTGGAAATAATGTTTTTTCTGATGAAGTTCAGGATCGGTCTGGTGACCGATCCCTGATCACTGATCGGTCAGTGAGACTGATCAGATTGTTACTGGATCGATCAGAGGTGAGTCTGATCGGTTAGAGGGGTGACTGATCGGTCCGGGTGACCGATCACTTTAATTTGAATTGTTGTCAAACTTCCTGATCACTTCTGATTTCACTCTGATTTCCTTCTGATACCTACTGATATCTACTGATACATTTTGATTTGCTGTGCTAATCCATCTGATGAGTGTGCAGGTGATATAGAGACGATACATACCAAGGAGGAGGGTCAATGGGGCCTTTCACCGTGGCAGGTTTGTTTGTTTTCTGTTTGCAAGATTCAACGGCTTCTGGCGCGGGCTGGCGACTGACCTGAGGCTCAGCTGAAGAGGTCTTCAGTGGACTGAGCGCTCTGTGAAGGTCAGTGGGTCAGTGGTGACGAAGCTGTGGCTCAGTGGGTGCAGACGCGCCTGGTGATGAGCAGAAGCTTAAGAGGAGGCTGGCGAAGAAGAGACAATAACTTTGAGAACTTTACGAGTCGATCAGCAAGCAGACATAACGAGAACGAAGAGCTGAGTGAACGTTCTTGCGTTAGGGTTGTGCTGTGTTGTGTGTTGTGCTCTATGAAGATTCTCCTTCGCGCTTTCTGTGCCTGTGCTTAAGTTTCCATCTGTAAGTTCTTTCTCGTGGTCTCCTGTACTCAATTTGATTCGTTTCTAAGATCTGTGGAGAGGTTACTCCACCGAGAAGGAGTTTTGATTATCCGGATTTCTAGGGCTTGATCTGCCGACGATCAAGGGATCGCCCACCTCACGGGCACACCAAGGAGTAGGGGCAAGTTATCCCCGAACCTTGTAAACCTTCCTTATTAGCAACTGGTTCATTTCTGTTTCTATTTGTATTTCTGTCTTTCTGTTGTTTGTGTCTTCCGCTACTAACCTATGTGCAGAAAGAAAGTTCAGAAGCCAAAGTTTTTAAGTGTCTGGCTATTCACACGCCCTCTCTAGCCATCCAAGGTCCAACAGAAGAAACAAGGTGTGGCAAAGAAGGCAGGATCTCAGGGACCTCAGGATGGCGTGAAGAAGCCGAAAGGCAAGTGCTTCATGTAAAGCAGACTGGTTAATCTGAAGAAGCCGAAATTTGAATCGTTGTCAAACTTCTTGATCACTTCTGATTTCACTCTGATTTCCTTCTGATACCTGCTGATACATTTTGATTTGCTGTGCTAATCCATCTGATGAGTGTGCAGGTGATATAGAGACGATACATACCAAGGAGGAGGGTCAATGGCAATTTTCACCGTGGCAGGTTTGTTTGTTTTCTGTTTGCAGGATTCAACGGCTTCTGGCGCGGGCTGGCGACTGACCTGAGGCTCAACTGAAGAGGTCTTCAGTGGACTGAGCGCTTTGTGAAGGTCAGTGGGTCAGTGGTGACGAAGCTATAGCTCAGTGGGTTCAGACGCGCCTGGTGATGAGCAGAAGCTTAAGAGGAGGCTGGCGAAGAAGAGACAGTTACTTTGAGAACTTTGCGAGTCGATCAGCAAGTAGACACAACGAGAACGAAGAGCTGAGTGAACGTTCTTGCGTTAGGGTTGTACTGTGTTGTGTGTTGTGCTCTATGAAGATTCTCCTTCGCGCTTTCTGTGCCTGTGCTTAAGTTTCCATCTGTAAGTTCTTTCTCGTGGTCTCCTGTACTCAATCTGATTCGTTTCTGAGATCTGTGGAGAGGTTACTCCACCGAGAAGGAGTTTTGATTATCCGAATTTCCAGGGCTTGATCTGCCGACGATCAAGGGATCGCCCACCTCACGGGCACACCAAGGAGTAGGGGCAAGTTATCCCCGAACCTTGTAAACCTTCCTTGTTAGCGACTGGTTCATTTCTGTTTCTGTTTGTATTTCTGTCTTTCTGTTGTTTGTGTCTTCCGCTGCTAACCTAAGTGCAGAAAGAAAGTTCAGAAGCCAAAGTTTTTAAGTGTCTGGCTATTCACACTCCCTCTCTAGCCATCCAAGGTCCAACAGAAGAAACAAGGTGTGGCAAAGAAGGCAGGATCTCAGGGACCTTAGGCTGGCGTGAAGAAGCCGAAAGGCAAGTGCTTCACGTAAAGCAGATCGGACACAAGAAGGCGGACTGTCCCCGTCGTCATGATAAAGGTATATCTTTTTGTTTAGTTGATGAAACATGTTTAGCGGTATTATCTACCGGTACCTGGTGTGTAGATACAGGAGCCACTGATCATGTCTACAATTCTTTGCAGGGGTTCCAGGAAACCTGACGACTAGCTGATGGAGAAATTACCGTCTACATGGACAATGCTACGGAGGTGGTAGCTATTGCAGTGGGAGACATTTATTTGTCATTTGATAGAAATAAAACTTTGGTTTTGAGAAATTGCCTTTATGTACCAACTTTTAGAAAGAATCTTATTTTAATTTCTAAAATAATAAAGGATAAATATTCTATTTCTTTTAATAACAGAGTTGTTATAAAAAGGAATAGAGAGATTATCTGTTCTGGTGCGATGGTTGGCAATTTATACACTCTTGAACCAAAAACTCCCACGATGCAAATAGAAATAAATAACTCATTATCTAACTAAAATAAGAGAAAAGAACCTTCAAAGATGAACCAAATATATCTTTGTCATCTAAGGCTAGGTCATATTAACCTAAGTAGGATTCAAATGTTGATAGCCGATGGGCCCTTGGGTTCATTGGTGGTGGAAGATTTCCTAACCTATGAATCTTGCTTGGAAGGTAAGATGACCAAGAGACCTTTCAAGACCAAGGGGTATAGAGCCAAAGATGTGTTAGAATTGGATCATTCTGATTTGTGTGGTCCTATGTCTATCCAGGCTAGAGGTGGCTTTGAATATTTCATCTCTTTTATAGACAATTATTCAAGGTATGGATACATTTACTTGATGCGCCACAAGTTTGAATGCTTTGATAAGCTCAAAGAATTCAAGGCTGATGTGGAGAAACGTCAAGGTAAAAGTATCAAGACACTACGATCTGATCGTGGTGGTGAGTACCTCTTGGGAGAGTTTAGGAATTACTTATCAGAGGCTGGGATTCAATCCCAATTGTCTGCACCCGGTACGCCCCAACAGAACGGTGTAGCAGAGCGAAGGAATAAGACTCTTATGGAGATGGTTAGATCGATGATGAGTTACTCTGAGTTGCCAGATTCATTCTGGGGATATGCTCTAGAAACGACAGTGTATATTCTGAACTTGGTACTATCTAAATCAGTACCCTCTGCTCCCACAGAATTGTGGACTGGGCGAAAGTCTAGTCTAAGACATATTCGGATTTGGGGTAGTCCAGCACATGTGCTGAAGGGAGATGCTGATAAGTTGGAATCTCGTACAGAAGTACGCTTGTTCGTAGGCTATCCTAGAAGAATGAAAAGTAGTTTGTTCTATAGTCCTAAAGATCAGAGGGTGATCGTTAGCACGAATGCCCGATTTTTTGAGGAAGACTATGTGATGAACCACAAGCCCATGACTAGGATTGTTCTTGAGGAATTAAGAGGGGAAGTTCCAACTTCAGTACCAACAGTACAAGAGGACATACCACAAGTGACTGCACCACGTGTCACAGAGGATACACAAGTGGTACCTCGTCGTAGTGGGAGGGTTGTTGGACAACCTGATAGATTCATGTTCTTGGGAGAGTCTTCGGACTTGGTCCTTAGTGAACATGAACATGATGCCTGGACCTATGACGAGACACTCCAAGATAGAGATGCGGTATCTTGGCAAAAGACGATGAATTCTGAGATAGAATCTATGGATTCTATTCAGGTCTGGGAGCTAGTAGAACCACCCAATGATGTAAAAGTCATTGGATGCAAGTGGATCTACAAGAGAAAGAGAGGATCAAACGGGAAGGTTGAGACCTTCAAAGCTAGACTTGTTGCGAAAGGGTATACTCAGAAAGAGGGTTCGATTATGAGGAAACCTTTTTGCCGGTAGTCATGCTTAAGTTGATCCGGATTCTCTTATCTATTGTCGCTCATATGGATTATGAGGTTTGGCAGATGGATGTCAAGACAACATTCCTTAATGGAAGTCTTGAGGAAAACATCTATATGAAGCAACCAGAGGGATTCATTGCAAAGGGCAAAAGAGCATCTTGTGTGTAAACTTAATCGGTTCATTTATGGATTGAAGCAAGCTTCACGATCTTGGAACATTCGCTTTGATGAGGTAATCCAGTCATATGGATTTATTCAAAGTCCGGATGAGTCTTGTGTATACAAGAGATGTGACGAAAACGTTGTAGTATTTTTTGTACTATACGTAGATGATATTTTGCTCATTGGCAACAATGTCAAAGTAATCTCAGACGTAAGGGTATAGTTGTCCAAACAGTTTGATATGAAGGACTTGGGAGAAGCAGGGTACATCCTTGGGATCAAAGTTATAAGGGATCGCAAGAAAAGAATGTTGTGCTTATCTCAAGCTTCATACATAAACACTGTCCTAGCCAGTTTTAGCATGTAAAACTCCAAGAAATGTTTTCTACCTTTTCGGCATGGAGTACCTCTATCTAAGGAGATGTGTCCTAAAACATCAAAGGAGATAGAGGAGATGAAGGTGGTTCCTTATGTCTCGGCTATAGGAAGCCTCGTGTATGCTATGCTATGTACGAGACTAGATATCTGCTTTTCCGTGGGCGTGGTTAGAAGATATCAGAATAATCCAGGACAGGGACATTGGACTGCGGTAAAGCATATATTGAAGTACCTGAAAAGGACTAGGGATTATATGCTAGTTTACCAGGCAGATCAATTGCTCCCTATGGGTTACACGGATTCTGACTTCCAATCAGATAAGGATAAAAGTAAGTCTACCTCGGGGTATATGTTTACTTTGGGAGGTGGAACCATAGTATGGAGGAGTGTCAAGCAAAAATGCATGGCAGACTCCACCATGGAAGCTGAGTATGTGGTAGCCTCTGAGGCGGCCAAAGAAGCTGTATAGCTTAGGAACTTCTTGATGGACTTGGATGTGATTCCTAGTTTGCCCAGAGCTATCACAATGTATTCTGATAACAGTGGTACAGTTGCAAACTCGAAGGAACCATGAGCCCATAAGGCGAGTAAGCACATAGAATGCAAGAACCATCTGATATGAGAGATCGTAAAGCGAGAAGAAGTTGTTATCGCCAAGATTACATCAGAGGATAACCTAGCGGATCCTTTCACTAAGGTCCTTCTAGCAAGAGATTTTGATAGACATGTGGAGGATATGGGAGTCAGATGTATGACATTGTGATGACAACATAATTTTTTAGTATAAGTGGGAGATTGTTAGGATATATACTAAAAGCTTAGCTTTTGTATGAACATCTATATTTTGAAAGAGAATCGCATGATCATTGGTTGCATATTTATATTGGTTATTTATGTGCATATAGTCTGATACTTTACATTGTAGATAACATAGTGTGTAGTGTCACATAGAAGATCATGTTATCAGTCCCTTGTAGAGTATAAGTAGAGGCTCACAACCTAGATGGTTTTGGATAAATCATTGGTATGGTTGTAGTGTAATTTGGTATTGGTTTATCTTGACCATAGAATTACACTAGTACATTTTGTGTGTATTGAGCAGGACTGATATAGAGGTGATTCAACTTATACTGACTATATGGTTGAATCAGACCTCAGATATTATGGAGTACATGGTCTTAATCTCGATATAATAATGGACACGTGTACTTAATATTTAT
The DNA here is from genome assembly GCA_024364735.1 of Boesenbergia rotunda. Classification (NCBI taxonomy): domain Eukaryota; kingdom Viridiplantae; phylum Streptophyta; class Magnoliopsida; order Zingiberales; family Zingiberaceae; genus Boesenbergia; species Boesenbergia rotunda. Next base: position 93,458 of record JAGFNQ010000632.1, read on the forward strand.
TTCTTTGATTTACTTGCGAGCGAGATTTATTGGTTAAATAGATAGGCCCGGTAAATTAGAAAATAATATTATTTACATGGTGTGTCATTGATTATAGAAGGAAATCATGTCTTGGTGAGTCAGGTTGATGATGTCTCCTTGAGGAGCTCATAAAGTTCATCATGTAAATCCTGCGGTGGACTTGGTCCGACATGATGATAAGGTTGAGTAGTACTCTTCATGAAGTTAGATGTTGATTAATTAAATTATCAGTAATTTAATTAATTAACGAGCATTCGATATCTTAAACACGGGAAGAATGTTGTACTCATAATATGTGGATCTCATATTTAAATATGGGGGTTGGTGAGGTAGATCAATGGTGATCCTCTAGTGGAATGGATCATCATTAATAGATCAGACCTTGATCCATTGGGTGGCCAAGACCCAACTCCTCCTCATGGTCCCTATTTTAGCCTATATATACCTCATGGAGTCATGAGACCAAGGCATCCAACACAAGAGAAAAGCCTCTCCTCTCTTCCTCTCTCTCTCCCTTCTCTCTCCTAGGTCACGCCGGTGGAAAGGAAGGAAGTCTCTTTTCTTCCCTTCTTCTACACCTCTTGGTGGCCGGCGATCACAAGGATAAGGAGGAGTTCATCTCATCCTTTTGTGGCGTGCGACAAGAAGAAGGAGAGGAAGGTGTGGCCGGTTATAGGAGGAGAAGGCTTCTCCTTTGTGGTGTTGGCGCCGCAAGCAAGGAGAAGGGAGAAGGCTTGGCCAGTTAGGGTTGGTAAAGAAGAGGCTTCTTCTCTTCCTCTTCTTCTTCTTCTTCTTCTTCTTCCTCTCTACTTACCTTGGGGCCGACGCAAGTAGGTGGTGTCCATCTTCGGTGGTTGGCGCAAGGTGAAAGAAGAAAGTGGTGCAACTTCCTTTGGTGGTTGGCGCAAGCACAAGGGAGAAGAAAGGTTGCCTTGGTGCCTCCGGTTCTTGGAAGATCGTCGCCCACACGACGTCCAAGAAGAGGTTGGGTCATATAATAGAAGATCGAGAGGTAAACGGGAAGGTATAACATCTTCTTGTTTGGTTCCTTTCCTTTTGATCTTGTTTGTTTAATTATCATTTCATGTTAATTATTGTTTAATTAATTATGATAATTAATTGTCTTGGACCCCGATGATAAACACAAAAATCGACAATCCACTCATCGTCTATTCCGCGGCTAATCGGTTAGACGAGTTTGATTGCTAGAACAATATGTTTGTTCAAGCGGTCGCTCGAATCGGTTAGCACGAGAGTCGTTATTTGGGAAATAGTTCTCCATTCGGATTGAAAAATTTTAATCCGGGGATATGGAGAGGTTTCCCATGCGTGACCAGGAATCCAACACTCCCAAGTCCACTTCCTCGCCATTCATCCGGGATATTGTGGACGATCCCATGCCCAAGCAGTTTCGAGGCCCAGGAATTGCTGAATATGATGGGAAAACAAATCTTGAGAATCATATTTGCAAGTTTGAGAACGCAGTTATATTGCATCAATATACAGATGGTGTGAAGTGTTGGGTGTTTTTGAATACTTTATCGAAAGCAGCGCAAGGATACTTCCAGAGGCTGCCAAATGATTTCATAAACTCCTTTCTACAGTTTAAAACCATCTTCTTGCACCACTTCACTAGTAGTTGACGATGTCAGAAGATGACACTTAACCTCTTCTCTCTGAAGTAGAAGAGCAAGGAGTCATTGAAGGACTATATACATCAATTCAATCAGGTGGTTCAGGATGTGCCAAGTGTCACTTTGGAAATTCTTGTCAGCACCTTTATGCAAGGGCTTGCTGAACTTCTTCTGATCCCTCATGAAAAAACCATCGACCAACTTTGACGATATATTAGGGCGGTCAGTTAAACACGTCAACATGGAGGAAGTACAACACGCCCATCGAAAGGACACGGGAGGCTCTCCTATTCAAATCTTAATACAATCAAGGAGAAAGTGTTGGATCGAGAGAATATGATAGAGGGGGGGGGTGAATATCGTAAAACCGTTTCGGATTAGATTGAGAGAAATTACGCAGCGGAAATAAAAAATCAAACGCGAACACAAGGTTTTTTACTTGGTTCGGAGTCGCGGTCGGCTACTACTCCAAGGCCCACGGTCCTTGACCATTTACTACGGGCAATTCTATAATCGTGCAAGTTATTACAAAAATTTGTACAGTAATAGTGCAGTAAAAAGTACAATTATGCTCTTTGTTACTGACACCCGGTGTAGATCGTTCTTCGGTGCGGAGGGTCATCGTCGGCACTTGAATCTCGAGATCGGAGGTTTCCGGAGCAGAGCGCTTGAGTCGAAGAGCGTAGAGGCGTTGGAAGAATTGATTTCGAAGCCTTGGGGGTCGAACCCCTTTTATAGCACTCCTGGGGGCGCCTGACACGTGCCTTCGGATCCGAGAACCCTCATTGGAAGCTTGGTCAAGGCTTATCCCTCCAGAATCGGGCTCGGAGCTGACAGGGGCGCCCGGGACACAGGGGGCGCCCGGGAGCTTGAGGGCGCCTGCCCCAGTGAGCTTCCGAAGCAACTCTTGCTCAACTTCTCGTTTGGCCTTGGCCTTGGGCGCCCGGGACCTCCCGGGCGCCTAACCTAGCTGCTGCCCTTCTCCTTTGGGGCGTTCTGAGCTGCAGAAACTCATTCCTTCGGTCTTGCATCCAGGGTTAGTACCAAACATAATAAAGCAAGAATGTTAGTGATTTTTACAGCCGTAGCTGTCTTGGTTCTGACTTTGGGTCTCCTAAATGGAACTCTAGGTCGAACCGACGCCTACTGTTCCCTCGATGGGGAACGCGTCCTCACCTACTCCTCTCAGGAGAATTTACCTATTGCCAACCGGCTCCTCCGGTTGGACTTTTGCCCAGCAGTCCTTCGCCAGGTGCCTAGCAGGTCTTCGATTCCTGGCAGTCCTTCGCCAGGTGCCTAGCATCCCTTTGCTAGGACTTTGTTTCCTGGTTGTCCTTCGCCAAGTGCCTAGCAGCCCTTCGCTAGGTCTTTGTTTCCTGGCAGTCCTTCGCCAGGTGCCTAGCAACCCTTCGCTGGGACTTTGTTTCCTGGCAGTCCTTCGCCAGGTGCCTAGCAGCCCTTCTCCAGGACTTTGTTTCCTGGCAGTCCTTCGCCAGGTGCCTAGCAGCCCTTCGCTAGGACTTTGTTTCTATGCCTAGCAGCCCTTCGCTAGGTGCCCAGCTGCCCTTCGCCAGGACTTCTTTCTGCACACTCAGTGAACACATTAGACCACCAATAATACTTAACTTTGAACTCTTTGCCAATATCAAAACAAGGTTCGATATGGTGCTTCCTGCACCAACAGAAAGGAGTTACCTGCTCCTATCCAGATGAAGGATTCCCGTTCAGGAAAAAGTCACTGGGACAACAGGAATAAGCAGGTAGAAACAGTGGAGACTGAAGTACCACCACGGCCAGAGAAGTATTGCGACTTTCATGGCAGTACTACTCACTCCACAGAGGAGTGCTACACTTTGAAGAGGAGGGGAAGGAAGGACGCTAGTGCTAGGCTACGTAAGAAGTGAAGCAACTTGGGGTATCGATGAAGATCCCCTTGCCAAAGCCGATCTCCTAGGCGAGGTCAATTGGAGGAAGAAGAACCCAGGAGGCGGACTCGGTCATCTTCCGAGGAGAGATCCAAGGATGTCTCACCCCATCATTCTGCTTCTCCAAAACAAGATCCTAGGAAGGGTAAGGCTCCCACCTGGGGATCTCCATCGAGCCACATCGGGATGAACTCGGGAGGCCTGACTGATAGAGACTCCAATTGGGCCAGGAAGTCTCACACGCGTAGGTTGGAAAACTATGCAATCGAGACTAGTAGGGAGAGTCGCATGAGGCCTATCATCTCTTTCGGTCCCAACAATCTGGAGGATGTTGAGGCACCTCATGAAGATGTACTGATAATTCTCACGTGTATAGCTAATTATGAAGTTAAACGCATCTTTGTTGATACAGGAAGCTTAGTCAATATCCTGTACAAAGCGGCGCTGTACCAGATACAGGTAGATGAGGGTGAGCTGCGTCCTATCTCAACACTGTTGTTTGGCTTCACTGTACATTGAATGCAGTCACTAGAATAAATATCTTTCTCCCTGTCAAACGTTGTACAGGTCCCTAAACCCAGGAGAAAATGACGGGTTTGTATTGATTTCAGATATTTAACTAAAACATATCCTAAAGACTACTATCCCTTGCCTTGCATTGATCAGTTGGTTAATTCAACCTCCGGTTGTGAATTTATTTCGATGCTAGACACATACCAAGGCTATCATCAGGTTCCTCTGGCTCGAGAAGTTCAGGAGAAAGTAAGTTTTGTGACTGCCAATGACACCTACTGTTACAATGTTATACCATTCGGATTAAAAAATGCTGGAGCAACCTATCAATGGACGATGGATAAGGTATTTCGACATCAAATTAGTCGAAATATTGAAATTTACGTTGATCATATCCTGATCAAGATTGAGAAAGGGAAAGACATGATTACCGACCTGGAGGAGACATTTTCTACCCTCAGAGCTATCAGACTAAAGCTAAATCCAGCAAAGTGTCTGTTCGGGGTGAAAAGTGGGTGTTTCCTTGGGTACATGGTGACAAAGAATAATTGAGGCGAATGAGGAGAAGTTGCAAGCTATTTTGAGCATGCTATCACCAAGCAGCTTCAAAGAAGTTCAATGATTTAATGGAAGGGTATCACAGCTCTATCCAGGTTCATATCTTAATACACAGATCGGACTTTACCTTTCTTCAAAATCTTGAAGAAAGCAGTCAAGTTTGAATGGGACGGTCAGTGCGAGAAGGCCTTCATGGAGCTGAAGGCATACTTATCTGGTCTTCCTATATTGTACAAGCCATTGGAAGGGGAGACTCTTTTTGTCTACCTATTTGCAGTCGAGCAGACTGTGAGTTCAACACTTATTCGGGAATAAAGCTAACATTTAGTATCTCATCTATTTTTTTAGTCACCTTCTTAAAGATGCAGCGATTTGGTACACCATCCTCGAGAAGCTAGCGTATGCGCTGGTGTTAACTACGCGGAGGTTGAAACCTTACTTCCTGGCTCATCTCTGTTGGTGAAAGTTGCATCAGTGATGTCCTCCTCTAAATATTTCAATGTTTGACAATATGCTTAAGTCAGTGATATATTGAACAAGGGAAGGGTAAGTCAAGAGAGGAGTACCAAAGTGAACCAAAGTCCTAGTTAACCTAGGCACGAAGCCCTGGTTCGAAGAATTGGGCACTAAGTCCTGATCATGGATTGGGCACTAAGTCCTGGCAAAGGGCTGGGCACCGAAGACCTGACCAGAAGTTGGGCACGAAGTCCTGGTCGAGGACTGGGCAAGAAGTCCTGGCCGAGGGTTGGGCACCGAAGTCCTGGTTCGGGGAATTGGGCACGAAGTCCTGGCCGAGGGATGGGCACCAAAGTCCTGGACCTAGGGTTTGGGCACGAAGTCTTGGTCCGAGGGATTGAGTAACTTAGTTGAGCGATGACCAAGGACAGAAGTAGAGACGGGTCGAGGGTCGGACGTCTCGAGATCCGAAAGTATCAAAGGCTAAGCAAAAATCCACCCGAATGGACTGGGTGGCAACCGTCTCCTGAGAGGAGTAGGTTGAAGGCGCGTTCCCGGGGGTGGGAACTTGCGTCGGTTCGACCTAGGGTTTCCTGGAAATCCGAAGTCAGAACGAAGTCCTTAAGGTTAAGATTATCTACTTGTTTGTCTTGTGTTTGTGTATCTTGCAGGTACCTAAAACTGAAGAGAAAGCAAGCAAATAAACATAAAGAGGCTGAAAAACAGCTTCCCGGGCGCCCCTATTAATACAAGCACCCCCATTGATACAGGCGCTCCTATTGATACAGGCGCCCCCATTAATACAGGCACCCTATATGGCAGGTTTATCAGCTTTGCGAGTTCAGCGTGAGGATAAGCTTTGACCAAGCCCTTTGGGGCGCCCCGGTGATCACAGGCGCCCCAATGAAGCCTATAAAAGGGGCTTCAACCCCAAAGCTTAACACACAACTTCCAAGATCCATTCTGAGTTTTCTGACTGACGACAAAGCGCTAAAGACGAGGCTCTACGACCGGGAGGCTCCAGGAGGATGTGCGCGGCACTTCGGAGGTCCAGATCGGCCGAGTCTTCGACCATTTTGATTTTTGGTTTGCTTTTATTATTCTGCACTGAATTTCCTATATTTTTTATTGTAATTATTGCACTATAAGACGGGTTTCTCCGCCTCCGGAAAGTCCGGAAAGGAGACCAATAGTGGACGGGCATTCCCGTGCCTAGGCCTTGGATGTACTGACCCTGGGGGTTGGGAACCAAGTAAATCCCGTGTGCAATCTGTGTTTGTTTTCTTCGTTCTTTATATTTTCCACTGCACTAACTCTGAGTCTACAACGAAGATTCGAAATACGATTTTCGCGAGAAAAATTCACGGTCGATATTCACCCCCCTCTATCGACGAAACCGGTCCTACAATTGGTATCAAAGCCAGACCGCTCTTCACCAGACTAACCGCCGATGGAGCAACGACGCCAGGAGTTGAGGAGGAGCCCAGGGGTGAATCAGGTATAATTTATTTTTAATGTCATTTTTTAAATTCCATGTTATATGCTTTAAGTGCAGGGAGAGAGGGCACTATAAAAATCAGTGCCCTGCTCGTAAGACTCGTTCTTCACCGAAAGCAAAGGAGGCACCAGCACCTGGAGTCCGGAGAGATAAAAGTTACGTACGATGCTTCAAATGCGAAAAGTACGGACACTACAAAAATAAGTATTCGGCAAAGGTATGCAAAATTTACGTTCAGAAAAATTTTCAAATTCCTGCACTATCCTATGTAGATAATTTAGATAATTTTTTTGATAAATTAGAATTATTGCATAGTCAAATAAATATCCTGCATAACCAGTTACAAAATGTGAATATGGTTAAAATATCCGAAATTAACCGTTTAATTTTTAATACTAATTCAATAATTGCTAAAATTAATTCTGAATTTAAATATGAAATTAATTCTGAATTTAAATTTGAAATAAATTTTGATAATTTTACGGATAATGCTGAAATTAATTCTGAATTTAAATCTGAAATAAATTCTGATAAAATTATCTCTGAGATTAATTCTAAAATTAAATCTGATAATTCTGAATTCAAATTTGAAAATCTTAAGGATAACTCTGAATTTAAATTTGAAAATCTTAAGGATAACTCTGAATTCAAATTTGAAAATCTTAAGGATAACATTGAAAATATTTTTAATAATTGTTACGTGGATAATGAGGATAATTCTGAGGAAAGTAGGGATGAAATTCTTTTAGATAATAGTTTAATTATTGCTTTAGATAATATTGAAGATAATTACACAACATTAACTAGTGGCCCAAATTTGTTGAGGATATTGAAGGATGTAACTTTGAGGATGAGGAGGAAATTGAAATTAAGGCTATAGTTAATAAAAATCACAAAGATTCAAATAAACCAGAATTATTGGAAAAATTTAAAAAGATAAATAGAGAAGAAATAGTGGATGAGTCAGAAATTTTCGAAATAATGAAAATTATGAACTTAAACCCACAACTATTAATTAATCATTTTAACCTTAATTATTCAAGTTTTAATTAATTCTTAATTAATTCAAACTCAAATTAATTCCAAATTAATTCAATTAATCCTTAATTAATTCAAACTTAAAATAATTTCAAATTAATTCAATTAATCCTTAATTAATTCAAACTCAAATTAATTCCAAATTAATTCAATTAATCCGTAATTAATTCAAACTCAAATTAATTCTTAATTAATTCAAATTCAATTAATCTTTAAATATTTCTTAATTTCAATTAAGTCTTAATTAATTCAACTTCAATTGACTTTAAGTAATTCTTAATTAATTCAACTTGAATTAATTCTGAATTTAGATCCAAATAATTCTTAAGTAACTTAAACTCGAATTAAATAAAATCTTACCCAAACCGCAATAATTAATTTAATAAAATTAAATATGTCAAAGTAGGTTGACATATTCACGGGTTCACACGACATGTATCAAATCGGGAATTTGATACATCTTTAGAAGTTTAATCAAATATTTTGACTTGTTTGAATCATGCATTAATGCCATGAACATGCATCTGCTATTTCTTTAAAAATTATGTCATGTCATTCATGTTTAATTTTACGCATGATTTAGAACGGTTATAGGAAAAAGAATAATTGAAACTTGATCAACCTAGTATTAGGTGGAGGTGAGATGATAATACGTTAGGGAAGCCCTTCTAATAAGGTTAAGTATATTCTACTTGGTCTGTTTAGTCTGGTGGAACTAGCCGAAGCTACCGATCCAAAACCTAAGCTAGTTAGACCAAATTTTTTCAAAAAGTAATTTGAAAATAAATTTTCGATAAAAGGCTTTGTCAAGGAAAGGGTTGATGATCCAATAAGGCTACGGTCAAAGAAGGCCTTGTGCCTCGCCAAGACCTGGAAGCCGATTACCGAAAATCAAATTCACTTTACTATTTGATAAATTTGAATATAACACAAGTTTCAATTAAATGATAGATTTAACAATAAATTAATAAAAATGATACAAGCATCTCACAATGCACCCATAAGGCAATCATGCTTGCTGTATTGAGACATCTAAAATGGGTGAGATATTAAGGACTAATAAATTGATGAATATTTTTCAAAACTGTTTTCAAAATTCTTAGAATATTTTTTAAAAATATATTTTCAAAATAGTGCTTTAATATAGTAATGTTTTTATGGATTCATGCTTGTCTGATTCAATATATTATATATCTTGAAAAATTATATCTTTTTGAAAAATTATTTGACTCACACAATTAGACACAAGCCTTCTAGGACAACACTAAAGTTCCTTAAGACACTTAGATAGAGTCAAACGGTACAGGGGGAGTGGTTTGTTCTCTTAATTCTCTTTCAAAAAGTGTCCTTGAAAAATCACTGTCTTTTAAAATAGTTTTCGAAAACTGTGCTTTAAATACTATTACTTATGTTTTTCGAAAATTATGCCTGACAAATTACCTTCATTTCAAAATATGTTTCGAAATTTCAAAATACATTCTAAAATTGTGCCTATGTCTCATTTGATTTTGATAAACTCTAAAGACACAGAGGAAGGTCCACTTCATGATCTACAAGGACTTCTAGGATGTGTCAAATTTAGGGGGAGTCCGAGTCAAAAGAAGAGTTTCTGAAAAGTTTTTTTTAATTATTTGTTTTGAAATTATTAGATAATTCCTTTGATCTGAACTAAACCCTAAAGACTTAGAGGAAGTGTACTTGTGGTTAACAAGCTTCCTAGGACTAGGTCAAGTTTAGAGGGAGGTCAAATTACAAGAATTATTTAATATGTTTTCATGCACTGCATTATTAAGTCCTTTTTGAAAACATACTTTTTCTATCAAAGTACTGCCTTTTTAAATCATATTAAATCTCTATCACTTTCAAAATAGTTTATTTTGGAAATAATATTTACTTGAGTTGGAGAATTTCCAGGGCACTTAGGAAAATATCTTTGTAGTCAACAAGGTTTCCTAGGATTGTGTCAGACTGAAAAAGAAACCAAGTCAAGTAAAATATTATGTTTTAAAAACAAGATTTTTCTAGGTACTTATACTTTACAAAAATACTAATATTTTTCAAAAAGTACTTAATTTTTCATAGGTCATAATATTTTTCAAAAGTACTTGCATTTTTCAAAGATCATAATATTTCTCAAAAGTACTTGCATTCTTTCAAAGCTCATAACATTCTTCAAAAGTACTTGTACTTTTTAAAGCTCATAGGATTCTTTCAAAAGTTATGCATTTTCCAAAAGTACTGCATGTTTCGACATTTCTCAAAAATACAAAGCTTTTTCTCAAAGTGCACTGGTTGTTAAAGTGAAAATCCTTCTATAAGTACAATTTTTTGAAAAATCTCTTCTAAATGAAACCTTTTCTAAAGCAATTTTTTTTGGTGAGAAGTTTTCTGAGTCCAAAATACTTAAGCACTTAGCTTTCAAAAATTTATACTAAGTATTTTCAAAAAGAACCAAATGTTTTCATTGTTGGTGTAAGTATGTTTGGTGATTTTTGATGTATGACAAAGGGGGAGAGGTGCGCTTAAGTTAGAAAATTTTTTCTCTCTTACCAAAGGATCAAAAAATCAAAATGTTTTTTTTATCAAAGGGGGGAAGAGTGAGTGGAAGTTAGAAGTTTTCCCCAAAAGATCTTTTTATCAAAGGGGGGAAGAGTGAGTGGAAGTTAGAAGTTTTCCCCAAAAGATTAAAAATGGGTTTTCAAAATTTTTTATTTTTATTTTATCCCAAGGTTTAGCCCTTTCATCCAACCTAACTTAAGATATTGTCAAACATCAAAAAGGGGAGATTGTTGGTGCAAGTTGCATCAGTGATGCCCTCCTCTAAATGTTTCTGTCACGCCCCGAGACCCAGGAGCCGCTGATCCAATATAAAATCGGACAGCACCTCCCCTGTCCGGCGGACAATTTACACATACACACAACAACTATCACAACACCACGCAGTTTATATTTGGCCTCAGGCCTCCAAAATAGATAAACACAACATAAAACACAAGACAACTAAGTAGATCATACCTGACTGCGGTCTGGTCGGACTTATGACGAAACAACAAATACAACAACCCCTTAGGGCTCACGACACATACGACATATACATATCGCCTAAAGAATTATAAAACAACACACTATAAAGTACAAAACGAAACCATGTCGTCGCGATGGGTAGGGACTGGCTGCTGGGCTCTTCTGGCGACTCCAAGTATCTCAACCTGAAATAAAAACATATGGCAACGGTGTGAGTCCATAAACTCAGCGAATACCCAGTAGATATGCATAGTATGTTTTAATAACAATAGAAGTCTACGCTGATACAACCTCATATGAACAATAGGAAAGGGTATACCGAAGATACTGAATAAAGATACATACCCGAATCCATCTAACCTGAAAAGAGGATAATAAGTACCAAGGGAATATCAATAGACATATAATCTCAGATAACAAGTCTCCAGAATATGCATGTCATACAAGTGCAGCAATCAAGTGCAGCAAACAATGCACGATGCAAAATATGCACATGGTGCAATGCCATGGTCACCCCCTAACTCCAGTCAAGCCACCGAGACAGGCGATACTGTGTCGGCCGAGTGGGTAGAGCTGTGACTATGTCTGTACTCTGCCATCACTGCTCCTGAGTGACCGAGAGGACAGGATGCTGGTGGAGCTATCGCTCCGCCCCATGTATATATGGGGGAGATATCTCTCTCATCTTCTCTAGTCTATGGGTAGAGAAGGGATCCCTGCTTGCTACCACGCTCCGAAACCACTACCCCTGAGCGGACGAGCGGAGCAATACAGAGCAAATGCACACACCCAGCGGTATCCACTAACCCATGAGTGGCCGTGTGTGCATATCATATGCCGGAAGACGATTAGGCTCAACCACAAGGGAGTCGCTGATCGCCGGCATGCAACAATGCAAGGATGGTGTATGATAGATACACATACCTCCCTCTCCAAGTCCTCAGTATACTAAGTCTCAGTCTGAAATCCTATAACAGGAAATACAGGTAACCTACAAGGTATACTGGCCGAAATCTACAGATCTCTCAATGTCAAACACAAGAGATACCTCACGATATCTAAGCATACATATAGATATGACAATACCTGATACTGTATGAAACTAACCGCATAATATCTCAGGGTTAAACAACAAGTATCCAGAACAAGCATAATAACTCAGGGATAACTAACAAGTATCCAGGACAGGCATAATAACCCAGGATAACTAACAAGTATCCAGACAGGCATAAAATAAGTATCAGGACGCATAATACTCAGGGATAACTAACAAGTATCCAGGACAGGCATAATAACCCAGGGATAACTAACAAGTATCCAGGACAGCATAATAACTCAGGGATAACTAACAAGTATCCAGGACATGCATAATAACTCAGGGATAACTAACAAGTATCCAGAACAGGCATAATAACTCAGGGATAACTAACAAGTATCCAGGACATGCATAATAACTCAAGAATAACTAACAAGTATCCAGGACAGACATAATAACTCAGGGATAACTAACAAGTATCCAGAACAGGCATAATAACTCAGGGATAACTAACAAGTATCCAGAACAGACATGATAACTCAAGATAACTAACAAGTATCCAGGGCAGACATGATAACTCAGGGATAACTAACAAGTATCCAGAACAGGCATAATAAACAGGGATAGCGTATGATCTTACTGCTATCTATAACAGTCTATACATAACAAGATGACAATATCATAAAGATAAGTCAAAGGGTACCCGCCTCCAGAGAG
>JAGFNQ010000633.1:0-107895 GCA_024364735.1 Boesenbergia rotunda
TAAAGTGTTATTATTGTGATAGCCAGGGCATAAGAAGTTTCAGTGCAGATTATGGAAAAGGGAACAAAGTGAGAATGGTGAAAGCGAAGAAAGAAGATGTTAGTACAGCAGTTGCTTCAGATGGTGATGTGACTATTATTTGCGATATCAATAACATTAATCTCACATATCAGGATTCTCATTGGGTAGTTGATTCTGGAGCATCATATCATGTCACTTCTCATCGCGATGTGTTTTACAACTACACAAATGGTGAATTCGGTAATGTGAAGATGGGGAACAATGTAGAGTGCAAGATTGTGGGCATTGGTGATGTCTACATGAATACAAATACTGGGTGCAAGTTACATCTAAAGAATGTGAGACATGTTCCTGAAATTCACTTGAGTTTGATCTCCACTGGTATACTAGATGATATGGGGTACCATAGTCTCTTTGGTGAAGGTAAATGGAAGCTCACTAAAGGATCTTTAATAGTTGCTAGGGGAACAAAAATTAGTTCCTTATATGTGACAGAGGCTAAATCTTATGGGGGAGAAGTGAATGTTGTTGGTGATTCGTCTGCCCAGCTATGACATTTGCGGCTTGGACACATGAGTGAAAAAGGTATGCATATGCTCTCCAAGAAACAGAATATTCCTGGCTTGAAGAACACAGATTTAGAGGTATGTACACATTGCATTGCTGGTAAACAACATAGAGTTTCTTTTAAGAAATTTTCTCCGTCTAGAAAGGCAGATTTGTTGGATCTAGTGCATACTGATATCTGTTCTATGGATGCTTTGAGTCTTGGTGGTGCTCGTTATTATATTACCTTCATTGATGATCATTCTAGGAAGGTTTGGGCTTATGCTTTAAAGACTAAAGATGAGGCTCTTGAGAAGTTTAAGTTTTTTCATGCATCAGTTGAGAGGGAAACTGGTAAGAAGCTGAAATGCATTCTTTCAGACAATGGTGGTGAATACCGTGGGCCATTTGAAGAATATTGCAGAATTCAAGGAATCAAGTTAAAGAAGACAGAGCCAAAAACACCTCAGCATAATGGAGTTGCAGAGAGAATGAACCGCACAATTAATGATAGGGTTCGTTGTATGCTTTCTCATGCAAAATTGCCAAAGTCCTTTTGGGGAGAGGCAATGAGATTAGCAGTTGATGTGATTAATCTTTCTCCATCAATTCCACTAAACCATGATGTACCATTGAAAGTTTGGTCAGGAAAGGATGTCTCATATAGTTATCTGAGAGTTTTTGGTTGTAGGGCATTTGTGCACATTCCTAGAGATGAGAGATCTAAGCTTGATAGTAAGACGAGACAATGCATTTTCATCGGATATGGCCATGATGATTTTGGGTATAGATTTTGGGATCCAGTCAACAAAAAGGTTATTAGAAGCAGAGATGCTATTTTCTTTGAAGATCAGACCATAGCAGATTTTGAGAAGTCAGAAGAATCAAAGTCTAGCTGTGAAGGAGTTGATACAGGTATGGTGCGTCCACCTATGGTTCCTGTTGGTAATAACAACAATGTACCTGTTGATGATCCGACTTTAGCTGATGGTGAGACAGTTCAAGAGAACCCAATTGAAATGCCAGTTGCTCATCAGATTATAAGAAGAAGCACAAGAGAGAGACAACCTTCTACAAGATACTCCGTCAATGATTATGTGATGCTGACTGATGGGGGAGAACCAGAGACTTATGAGGAGGTTTTGTCTCATGAAAAGAAAGGTGAGTGGTTAGCTGCTATGCAAGATGAGATAGATTCCTTGCATGAGAATCACACTTATGACCTAATGGAGCTGCCGAATGGCAAGAGAGCATTGAAGAACAAATGGGTGTTCAGATTGAAGACTGAAGAGAATATTTTGCAACCAAGGTACAAGGCAAGGTTGGTTGTGAAGGGATTTGGTCAAACAAAGGGAATTGACTTTGATGAGATTTTCTCACCTGTTGTGTAGATGAGCTCTATCCGAGTTGTTTTGGGATTAGCAGCAGGTCTGGATTTGGAGATTGAGCAGCTTGATGTGAAGACTGCATTTCTCCATGGTGACTTAGAGGAGGAGATTTATATGGAGCAGCCTCAAGGCTTTAAAGCTAAAGATAAGGAAAATCTTGTTTGTAGGTTGAGAAAGAGTTTATACGGGCTTAAACAAGCGCCAAGACAGTGGTACAAGAAATTTGATGCTTTCATGGAAGCAAATGGGTACAGTAAGACTACTTGTGATCATTGTGTCTTTGTGAAGAAATTTTCTGAGGGTGACTTTATAATTCTCTTGTTATACGTTGATGACATGTTGATTATTGGTCATCATACTGCCAAAATTAAAAAGCTCAAAGAAGAACTCAGCAAATCCTTTGCCATGAAGGATTTAGGTGCAGCTAAGAAGATCCTCGGCATGAAAGTCATTCGTGACAGGAAGAAGAAAGAACTTTGGTTATCTCAAGAGGGATATATTGAGAAAGTTCTTGAGAGATTTAATATGAGCAATGCAAAATCTGTTGTTTCTCCACTTGCAGGTCATTTTAAGCTTTCTTCAAAGGAATGTCCTACAAGTGAGCAAGAAAAGCAAGAAATGAAGAATGTTCCTTATGCATCAGCAGTCGGGAGCTTGATGTATGTCATGGTGTGTACAAGGCCAGATATTGCTCATGCCGTTGGTGTTGTTAGTCGGTTTCTTTCAAATCCAGGAAAAGAACACTGGGCAGCATTAAAATGGATTCTCAGGTATCTCAGAGGTACTTCTAAAGTATGTCTACACTTTGGGAATGATAAACCTATGTTGGAGGGCTATACAGATGCAGATATGGCAGGTGACATTGATTCAAGAAAATCTTTGTCTGGTTATCTAATTACTTTTGCAGGGGGAGCAATTTCATGGCAATCAAAACTGCAGAAGTGTGTTGCTTTGTCAACTACAGAGTCTGAGTATATAGCAGTTACAGAAGCTTGCAAGGAAGTGTTGTGGATGCAGAAATTTCTACAAGAGTTAGGTCACGAGCAAGGAAAGTATGTTTTGTACTGTGATAGCCAAAGTGCAATTCATCTCAGTAAGAATTCCACGTTCCACTCACGTTCGAAGCATATTGATGTGAGGTATCATTGGATTCGTGATGTGTTAGAATCAAAGAGGCTACAGCTTGAGAAGATTCATACCGATGAAAATGGTTCTGATATGATGACTAAGGTATTGCCAAAAGAAAAGCTTGCAGTGTGCCGAGATATTGCAGGTATGGGGGAACCTTCCTCCTTGTGATCGGGAGGGGGAGATTTGTTGTGGTCCCTCCACAAGGGCCACATTTGGGCTTTTACCCAAAGCCCACACTAGTTTTATTTGCTTTATTAAGAAGGCAGCAGCAATGATCGTGGAGCGTAGAGAAAAACGGAAAAGAAAGAAAGGAGCAGTTTTTCCAAATTTTCTTCAGCGCAGTTTCGGAAAAGTTCAGTTTGCCGGAGTTTCAACCGTTGGATCATCGTCAAAGTTTGACAGCGTGTTCGTAACATCTTGGGCTTCATTCTGAACGGTGGAGATCGGAATTTGACGTCTGCAAGTCTGTCAGATTTCAGAAAAACGAACTGGAGAAATCTAGGTTCTCACAACTTTGTGAAATTCTTCTTGTTCCTAGTTATTCTCTTATATTCATCATGGTGATGATGATGATGATTATGCTGCTGTATTGAACATTGGCGTTCCCATTATTATTGTTGATAGTGGAAGATTTAAGTGGCCAACACGGTCCCGTGGTTTTTTCCCAATTTGGGGTTTTCCACGCTAAAATTGGTGGTTTTAAATTTCTGTCTAGTTTAATTATTTGTTATTGCTAGATTTGATTGATTGGTTTGCATTGTCTATCTGATTACAAAAAGTGGGAAAGAGAATTGTTATTGTTCCGCTGGAAGTTATCTGATAACGGATTTATTGAGGTCATTCTTTCCCAACAAGTTGTTATTGTACACATAAATTCTAGAATTAATGCAAGGCTATTTAAGTCTTAGTTTTCATTACAGTTGCATAAACCAGCCAATAATCCTATCGACGAGTAATATGTATTTGATTCTTATGCTCTTCTTGATCATAACTACACCCATAAATCCCTAAAAGCCAAACACAAATTCAGGGCAAAGCCAATGAAATACCAAATTCTTTCATGCACATCCTGTTCCTTCGTGATTTCATTTTCGTTGGTTTGGTTGTCTCCAAAACATTTAGTTTGAAGTGGTTCCCAACAAAGCCCAGGGTTCTCAATGTAAGATAAGTTGGTACAGTTGAATTCTTGTTGGTATCTTTCCAACAAGATCGTTGAAAGACAAACTAAAGATGGTTAAACAAAATTAACACAGAGATAGTAGAAAGAATTATACCTGGCAAGTGGTTCTAGTTGACCCATGAGACTTATATTATCTGTTATGGGTCCTAAGAAACGGTTCCAAGACATGTTCAGGAAGCGGAGATCATGGACGTTTGAGATCTCTCTGGGAATCTCACCTGATAGACTTTTTTTGAGAGGTCAAACTAGTAATAAGTGAAATCAAAGTGGTGAATTGAAGTTCTGAATAATAATCTCTATGCAAAATAAGGGACCAACACCCAATGGAACGATTTTTTTATTGGTTCTGATTTGTCATCATGAAATTAAACTTTATAGTAAAAATTTGATCTCCAAATTATATGAAATTTGATAAATCATAGGTCATCTTATCATGCCACTAAATATGCCGCTACCATACCTTCGAAGCTATGGTGCAACGGAAGAGTGACTAATTGTCAACCCAGACATCTATAATTTGGTCCCTAGCTACAACGTATTTTATAAAAAAAGTTTCTCAAAATGATACGCAAACCCTAAAACGTTGGGCTTCTAGACCGCCTGTCGCGAGTACTTCCTATCATGAGTATTACCTGAGGTTGAAAAAATATCGTTAATCATTTTTAAATATGCCGCTACCAGGGCATAGTACAGACAATAGATGTATGATATTTTTGATGTAATAATCAGGGCTAATTCTTGAGAACTATGATATGATATTTTTTTATCATGTGTCTTCCGCCTTCGTAGGACTGTTGAGACAACAGACCTATTTTTATGAAACTAAACAAGCCAAAATGTGATAAAAGATGATTTACTAATCTCAGCGTCCCGTCAATCCATCCCAAGTTTAATACGGAAGAGTTAAATCAGATGATTACTAATTTAAATATTATGATTAGCATGCAGAGAGAACAAACACACTGACTTCGATTTTAACTCTCAGACATAAGAGGCGTTAGCCAACCGTCCATCAGTGGAGACTAAACCGGACAAAATGTGAAGGTAAAGAGTCGGGATAAATTATTACTAAGTTTCTCATGCTTTTCTGTGTACACCTTGGATTTGATTACACCTTCACATTACGATCTCAACGTCTCCTCCTTGCCGACGGAGCCGGAGCCGGAGCCGGAGCCGCAGCAGCAGCACGACTTCCCCTCCCTCGCTGCAGCAGCCGCCCCCAAGACCTCGAAGAAGAATAAGAAGCCGCAGCCCGTCTCCCTCGCCGAGTTCACCTCCAGCAAGCCGGTCTCCTATGGCGCCGGCGGCCGCGCCCTTTCTTCCTCCACGCTCACCCCTGACGAGCTCCTCGCCCTGCCCACTGTCCCCCACGAGCGCTCAGCCGAGGAGCTCTAGCGGTCATCGTCCCGCGGGTTCGGGTACTCCTACGGCTCCCGAGGTCGGACGAATGGGGAGGAGGCCAACCCCGACCGCTGGGGTGCGAGTAGGGTTTCTGACGAGCCCAGGAGGGGTGGATTCGGCGGATCCAACAGGGATCTTGAGCCGTCCCGCGCTGACGATATCGACGATTGGGGCGCAACCAAGAAGACTTCCGTGCCGTAAAGGAGGGGGAGGGTAGGCGGCGGAAGGGGAGTCGCATTCTAGGGCAGATGAATCCGACAGCTGGATCTCAACCAAAAGTGCCGCGCCGCCTAGGGCCGGCAGCAGTGGCGGATTCGTTGGGTTCAGAGATAGAATGGGTGGTTTAGATATGCTTAACAAGGAGGGATCCAACGGTGGGCGGGGGATGACTCTGATACATGGGGAAGAAAGAAAGATTTCACGGCTGCTGATGCATGGAAAAGGAAGAGAATGTAAGCAACTGTGGAAGGTGTAGGCTTGTGTTACAGCCCCGCTCCTTCCCTCTATCCAATGGAACAACGTCGAACTAGTCCAAGGTGAGAAGAACTTGGGATCCCCTGAGAAGAAGAGCAGGGCGTCAAATTCCTTTGGGGCAGCTCAGCCATGAGAAGAGGTTTTAGCAGAAAAGGGACAAGATTGGAAGGAGATTGAAGAGAAGCTTGAATCCACAAAGATCCGTGACGCTCAGCTTGAAAGTGTTTTTGTTAGCAAGAAGGGATGTGGAACTAGTAATGGCAGCACAGATAGCGATAATTCTTGGAGGAAGCCGCTTAGAACTGAGACTTCTCCAAGATCTGATTCTTAATTCCTTTATCTCAATTATGTCAAAACTAAAAAATTTCTTTTTGGCATGATTACCAGTTCTTCATCCCTTTAACTATTTAGATATTGTTCTTGCAATGTGCTGGATGATTATGTAATATGCTCTTCGTTTGGTATATCAGTAGTTGCATGCTTCTTTCATGCATTTGTGCATTTGTTTGATAAGTCCATTACTTGATTATAGCTTATTTTTTGTGAAATAATAATAAGACAGTAAAGATGTGAAGAAAGATTCAAGAACATATTCCATTGAAACGATCTGTTCAATTGTTCTCCTATCCTACAAGAATTTTAGTATATTCTTCTTAGTGAACTGGGACTAATTGTAGGGTTCATCGTCACTTCACGTGTGAGCTTAAATTCAAGAAATCATGTATTTGCAGGAATTTTTCCTCCAAATGGGGCGCAAATCCTGGGACCCTAGGCTTCTAGACCGTTCACTGCGAGGGCTTCCCGATTTATCCTGGCGGCCGGTGGGAAACTTCCGTGTGGCCAGGCCGGTCGCCCGAGGTTGGTTGGAAAAACCTCGCTAATCATTTTTTTTTTAATTCAAGAAATCACTTATAATTGACAACTTCTAGTGGGTATTATTGACTATGAATCTGGGGCCAATTCAGATGGTTGGCACATGCTGCTAATCACATTCACATCGCGCCTCATTGAGTGATGCTGTCAATTTGAAAAAAAAAAATTGATTGTAAGTTTATTGCCTGTTTCATTCCAAGAAATTAGGAATAGAAGTGCTTTTATATATGAAAATGGTATTACTTGGTCATTCTGTTCTAGCCTGGCAAACAAGTCACACAATGCTGCCGGGCCTTTGTTTCTTGTGTATCTACTACATGTATGGATCTAGGTATCTACCTTCAAACTAATCCCTCAAGAATCATAGAATAACACAACTTGGAAACTATTTTACCAATTCTGTTTCGTGTTTAGGTAGATAAACTTGTGGATCAGTTTATCTACCTATGCTCGATACACACTATAACAGCATGGATAAGCACAAAGGACATGTTTTTTTTGGAGATTTTTTACTTATTCTATGTTGATACTGCAAATAATAAAGTGAATATTCTTCTTCCAAGCCTCTGCAATTGAGAGAAATCTACTCACATTATAGTATTGTGGTTTTATCCCTACACAATAATGATAATCCTAGTTATCTTGCACCCAAACCAACACATACAGTCAACCAAACAAATTTTATGACGTTGTAATAAGTTGAATGTGATGCTCATGCTTGAACGAACTGTTACGATGCTATTCATTTACACGTGCTAAGCCTGGAGTTTAACAAGTACACTAAATATTGATACAAAGATCTAATTATCTGAATTTGTTACTCTGATCTTATAGATCAATGATCAACACCCATTTTGATGGGATGGATAATATCTTCTCATGAACAATAGTGCTCCTGATGTGCTGGCCTTAAATGCTGGATGTTAGTAGTGTTAATGCAACAAACTTTGATGTAAGACTTCATTAGTTGAACCATGGATTATATGACAAAAGTCCTTGTGTTAGCTTATTACCTGACACCTGAAATAACCCATGTAATTACTGTAACTCAGTAAGACCAGACTATTTTGCTGACATTAGCAAAATAGATGGAAAACTTCTGTCCAGAGCCATTTATGTTACACTCCATATATCCTATACTTATCCATTTTGTTATTTATACTGGTGTAAAGCTAACTATGCATGGCTAAGTAAACATATGTACAGCATGGTGATGTAAGTTGATTGGGACATTATTTACCAATATGTGTTATTCTACATCTCATCTGGTATAGCACTTGTAAAGTAGAATTATTTCTGGAGGATGTGTAATTCCATGTTAAAGTTGAGAAGATAGATATTAGAACCCTAAACGATTAAAGGAACAAATCTTAGTCATGTTATGAACCATCTAGCTATTTTGATGTGTGACACTGATAATCAAGTTCACCTGTTAATGGCAACCTATCTTATTACTTGATCTGTTGATGCACAGTCTGACGAGTCAAGTCAGACTACCATTGGCTGTCTAGTGTTACAGGTATAAATTTAAATTATCTTAATGGTTTTCAAAGGAAAGACTGCCATCATTTCCATGTGCCCATATTTGAAAGTCCAGTTTATTCTTATAAATGTCTTGCAACTTGACTTTTTCCCTCTTCATTTTTAAATAACTTTTGATAAAATTCCTACAACAACTTGATTATAGGAACGACAAGGCTGAGAACACAGTGCCTGAAAACTGAAGCTCATATAGCTGTTGGCCTCTTAAGTTTGAATCACAGAGATTTTCCAGGTGATGGAGACCTTTTTACAGGTTTTGGGCAAAAAATTACATACTTCTGCTGGAAAACAGTTTTGGTAGTCCGATGAGCTCTGCTACTATATTTTATTTCTTGGATGGAGAAAGTATTCAGCATTTAGATCTTCGGTCTTATTGTTGCTGTGTCTTTAGATTTTTGTGTTCTGGAATTTGTTCAATTATTCTGTTTTTGTCACATTCATGAAACGGATTTGGGCTGTAGTGTCTTAGGTCTCTATGCTTAATTGAGATAGCTGCTGTATTACTACTGATTAAGAAAATGAAGCTTCAGCCGATTATTTATTTTATGGAACTTTAGCACATATATCTTGTATTGTCGTATGCAGTTCACTACAAATTAGGGTATATAATAACAATGTATCTTGTTTAAAACATGCTTTTGAAACTTGTTATCTATGACCACAGAGTTTTACATGTGCAAAACTACCTATAGACAAAACAAAAAAACTTCACAAGCTTCTGATAAATGCATTAATAGTGACATGTATGCCACCGAAGCAAACATTTAGACCTATAGAAAACCTGAACTACTATATGACCTTTGCTCGTGTAACTTGTGGTGACTGAGTTAGAGACGAAAGTATGCTAAATGTAGGATATATATTTATTGCAGTCTATGTTTCCCAATGTAGGATAAGTTGGTGAAGGTTTAAAGTTGAGCTCCCATAGGTGTTTTTCTAATAAGATTGTTGTAAGAGAAGTTTGAGAAGGTCAAAAAAATTGTAGCATAGATGCTCTAAGGAATTCTACCTGATAGGTCGTTCTCTAAAAGATCAAGTGATTCCACTGAATCTACCTTGAGAAAGATCCAAATGCTCCAAGTGAATTAAAGATTCAACAGTCTGAGGAATTGGAGCACCAACAAAGATGTTTCATAAGTAGCAAAGTACTTACCTCACTTCTGTTGAGCATTCAACATTGGAATTGTTTTTAAGAGAACTCCAATATATTTTATTGGGATCGATCAAGTGCAATATCTCTGTTCTTTCATGCTTGATTCGTAAACTGATCATACATGTATTATAGAAATAATTTAAATGCTTCAAGTTAAGTAGCTAAGGACTTACCTTGCTGTTCTTGAGGATTGGGCATTGGAACTGTTTTTAAGAACACTCCAACATTTTATTGAGATCAAGTGCAATCTCTCTTCTGTCAGTTTTCATGCTTGATTCGCAAACTGATCATATGTATCATATAAATAATTTAAATGCTTCCAAGTAGCGAAGGACTATACCTTGTTGTTGAGCAGTGAGCATTGGAACTATTTTTTAAAAAAACTCTCAACATATTTTACTGAGATCATCAGATCTAGTACAATACAATATGTCTCTTTTATTTCAGTTAATGCTTGATCCATAAACCATCATACATGCATTATAGAAATAACTTAGGCCTATTTATGGCTAAATTATGATTACATGTGCATAAACCAACCGCAAATCTTATCAATGAGTAGGATGTATTTGATTCCCGTGCTCCTCTTTATCATAACTGTGCCCATGAATCCCCAGAAGCCAAACACAAATCCAGGAGCAAAGCCAA
Organism: Boesenbergia rotunda; assembly: GCA_024364735.1. Taxonomy (NCBI): domain Eukaryota; kingdom Viridiplantae; phylum Streptophyta; class Magnoliopsida; order Zingiberales; family Zingiberaceae; genus Boesenbergia; species Boesenbergia rotunda. The sequence goes on from JAGFNQ010000633.1 coordinate 10,358, forward strand.
TGAAATACCAAATTGTCCCATATTCATCATCTTCATGTATGTCTTCTTCTTCGACTCCATTATCAATGGGTGGGTTGTCGCCTGGACACCTAGTTTGGAGTGGCTCTCCACAAAGCTTAGGGTTGCCGACATAAGATAAGTTGGTGAAGGTTTGCAGTTGAGGGCCCGTTGGTATTTTCCCAATAAAGTTGTTATAAGACAAGTTTAAGACACTTAGAAAATATAAAGTAGAGATGCTTGAAGGAATTCTACCCAATAAGTTATTCTTTGAAAGATCAAGTGATTCTAATTGACTCATACGACCTATCTTATCTGGTATGTTTCCTGAAAAATGATTTGAAGACAAGTTGAGGAAACAAAGGCCATGGAGGTTTGTGATCTCTGTAGGAATTTCACCTGAGAGATTATTGTTTGAGAGGTCAATGCTAGTGATAGTTGAAAGCACAGTGGTGAACGGAAGGTCTGAATCCTTGGCAGTTATGATGACACTCTCCGTGTAATAAAATGGAGCTGATTCTTTTTTGTTATAGCTTGTCATCATGGAATTAAACATGCCAAAACTTGTAGGCGAAGCTCCAGAGAGATTATTGTGAGATAGGTCTAACACTTGGAGTGTTGGGATCAGAGAGAGCTGCGATGGAATTGCACCAGTAAAATTATTTGACCTGAGGCTAAGGACTCGCAATTTCGATAGTTTCCTTCCAAACCAGTTGGGTATGGCTCCGAATAATTTATTCCAACTCAAATCAATAAGTGCAAGTTCATTGCAGTTTCGTAAAGTTGGGGGAATGGTGCCAGATAAACTATTATTGCTCATATGCAGTGATTGTATTGTGGTTATAAGCCCAAATGTTTTGGGGATGCTGCCAGATAATTTGTTGTTGGAAACATCAATCATCCCTGGCCATGATTCATTACCCCAACAATCTGGGAGTGTTCCAGATAAATCATTATTGGCAAGGTTCAGAATTTGCAATCCTCTGTTTGTACAAATGGAAGATGGAATGCTGCCATTCAATTTGTTAGTGGACAAAAACATATAGGAAATGTTAAACTCACCAGACATGCTTTTAGGAATTGGTCCAGAGAAGGAATTGTGAGAAAAGTCCAAATATGCATCCGAAGTATGCATTCTTGGTATGGAGCCTTCAAAGTTGTTGTAACTTAAATCGAAAACGCTTACATACTTGAAGCATTCTAAAGAGCTCGGCAACAACCCTCTCATATGATTGTGAGAAGCATTTAGCTCCAAGCTCGATAAGCACAAGCTCCAAAACCAATCAGGAACAACATCTAATATTCCATTATTTGATATGTCTAGGTTCCATAAACTGGTTTGGTTGCACAGCCATGGAGGAAATTTAGGTCCCAAGTTGCAAGAGCTCATTAGGATTTCACTTGCTTGAAATGGAGGAAGCCAACCGCTGCTCACTTTGACTGACAAGTTGTTGTTAGATATATCCATTCTATCTAAATTTGTGAGATTGACAAAGTGGGCTTCTGTGATATCTCCAACCAAGTGGTTTGAATACAGATTTAAGAACTCTAATGCAGACAATTTCCCCAAGGATGCTGGAACTGAACCACTCAATTGATTGGAACTAAGGTCAAGATAAGTTAATCTTTGAAGCCTCCCAAAATGACTCGGAAAGGGACCACTGAACTGATTGTTATGCAAGTCACGGGAAAGAAATTCATTAGGTCTGCATCTTGATAGTTGTTCAAAGAATTCAACAACTCCCCCTGTTATACTGTTATCAGAGAGATCGATTGTACTCAAGTTGCATAGACTTCCTAAGGTATCAGGAATCGATCCACTTATGTTGTTCACAGAGATACTGAGATCTTCTAACTTGAGGAGATTTATAATTGAATCTGGCATCTTTCCATTAATCTGATTAACTGATAAGTGCAAACTCTCTAATGCAGTTAGATTGCCCATAGTCTCTGGTAAGCCTCCAACAATTATATTATGAGAAAGATCAGATCTGATATTTTACTCAAGTTTCCTATGCTCTTCGGTATTACACCTTCGATTTGGTTACCAGCGAGTAACAAGCGTTGTATGTTACTGAGGCTTCCAATAATTTCTGATATCTCTTTGCTGATGGAATTGCTTCTCAGGTCCAAGAACTGCAGATTTCTAAGATGGACAAAAGATGCTGGTATTTGTCCTGTAATCTTGTTATGCCCAAGAGATAAGTAACGTAGGTTGGAGAGGTTGCCAAGTTGATAGGGAATTTCTCCTTCGAAACCACACATCGAAAGGTCCAAGTGCTGCAATCGAGATAAAGATTCAATCTTGCTAGGAATTTGATAGCCATTTAAGTTGTTCCAACTTATATCTAAATACTCCAAATGCTTCAAGTGGAACAATGAAGGATGCAGCTTGTTTCCATTTGAAATAGTAGGAGATAGCGTGTAATAAAAATCAGGGAGGGCAAGTTTGATAACATGGCCTGAGATGTTGTTGCATCCTACACCTTGCCAACTGCAGCAGTCATCGCCCTTCCATGGAGATAGCCATCTTTCGACGTCGGGGAAGCCACTTCTGACGCTCAGCAGAGCCTCCCTCTCCTCCTCTATGCAGAGTTGCAAAGATCCAGGGAGAAATAAGAGAGAAATCCAGAAGAGATGAAAAAGAAGGCTGAGTGCAGCAGCAGCAGCCATGAGATGTTGCACAAACAGTTCAAAGCCAGATCAATAAGATCTTCTGCAATATTTTCGCCCTCTCTCCCTTATTTAATATGAATAAAATTAACCAGAAATCCATGAAAGTCACCCCGAGAATTCATTTCTTGCTTGATTGGAATAGACTTGGAAAATAAAAATCTAATAATCAGTTCACGATGGTGATGTATATCATTCTAAGTTTTTTTCCTTTCAAAAGAAAGATAATTGGTAAAGAAATTCCTACCAAAATTGATAATTGTATAGAGTCTAACATAGACTTTAGCACTATTTTCTCACTCTCTCGCTTATATAATTTAGATAAAATTAATAGAAAATTTATGATCCATGGAAATCATCAGTGTCTTGCTTGGCAATTTGTATTGACTTGGAAGTCTTGGGGAAAAAATTGTGGATTGCATGTCATTCATAGTCTTTCTTTTCTTTCAATAATAATCATAGTCAATTGCGTGGTAGTCTTATCTAGCAACCTATTTGTGCTGACTTATGACAACAAAGCAATTTATGACTCAAAGAAGATAACTGATAAAAGCCCCCTAGTTGACATGAGTTATCCATCCGTGAACCCTCCATATTTGGAGAAAAAAAATTACCGTAAAATATCATCGCAAGTTAAGAACTTAAGCGAAAATCTATGGTGAAATTCTATGTCCCCTCTAGAGCTGTCAAACAGATTGACTCATGTTGGCTCGTGATGGACTGATCATTTGGCAACGGTGGGACATACTGATCCATCATCTTGACAGATTGAGAAATTTCCAATTCAAACCAATTCAAGACAAGTTACAAATTAGACAAGCTAACTCGCGAGCTCATAAATAAAATAAAATACATAAATATATAGAAAAAAAATTAAGTTTTTAAATTTAGTTATGGATTACTCAAAACAAAGTTACTCAAATCAATACTTAGTAAAATGCTTCACTAATATAAGCACACGTTTTCATTAGTATTAGTATCGATAATATCAAAATCAAATGATAATATGATGTGAATTATGAACCCTCATATACTATAGCAATATAGATCTAAAGTTAGTAGAGGAATGAATGAAAACGAATATAAAAGAGAATCTTCCTACTTGAGTTGCGATAAATTTTGATTAAATATTTCTTTTCTTCTCCGTCATCAATCACCAATAAGCTAATAGATCTATCGCTAGTGGTTGCTAAATTTTGAGAAAAACAATTTCTTCAACCTACGGACCAATTGAAGGCTGCCACGGGCAGACCCGCGTGGGTCGCGAGCACAAGCAACTTGGGCCGCCTGAACCCGCCTTCAAATGAGTTAATAATTTTCAACCCAACTCGATTAAATTGATTAGTGGGGCAGACCAATCCGATGAACCCAATCGAAATTAACAGCTCTAGTGATAACCTCATACTCTCCTCGCCAATAAGTAGAGTTGTTAAATGAGACGCCCCATGATAGGACGGGGCGACCTATGGTGAACCAACCATTTAGTAGGGTAGAGCAGACCGACCCATTATGTTGATTGGTTGAGAAATCCTCAATCTAAACTCACACAAGGTTATTCATCTAATCACACAAACTCATAATTAACCTCAATTACATTGTTTATTTGATTTGTTCCTAATGTATATATAGAGGAATGCTACCCTACATGGCGTGTGTGCACGTCGTGCATGGGCGCCTCCCTATATATATATATATATATATACACACGCGCGATCGAATAACGAGATTAAATCTAATATAGCTTTTTACTGAATTATATAGATAAAATTTTGAAATTTTCAAATCACATAGGGTGTTTATAAATTACTAAATCATATATTTACTTCTCGTTTTATCCCTTACTAGTTGAATCAATTTCTCTCTATATTTAAATTTTAAATTTTGAGTAAATCAATTGATTGATAATAAAAATACTGATTTGTTTAAGTATCAAAGTTGATTTTGAGTAAAACGATTGATGGAGTAAACGATTTCAGATTGATATGAAATAAATTCTTATGTGTTCAGCTAGTTCTTCTGATTATATCATACCTTCAAACATTAATTTGAGTTAATATATTAAGAGAAGTAATTTTTAGAATACGAATATGTTTGAAAATTTGAATTCGTATTCAAAAAATTATTACTTTTAATATATTGAGTTAAATTAACATTTAAAGAAATGAATATAATCATGCGAAGTAAACAAACATATAAGATTAAGTTTTATGTCAATTCTAAATTATTTGGTTTATCAATCAGTTTTGGATAAAATCAGTTGATAGATCAAATCATCTTAAGCTTGATATTAAATTAATTTCTATGTATTCGTATACTTCTTCTGATTATATCCATATTCTCAAATATCAATTTGACTTAATATATTAAATATCAGCTCCTATATATTCTTAATTATTATTATTTTCCTTTCTTTTATAAAATCAAATAAACCTCAATTAAATTCCGCTCTCTTTCTCTCTCTCTCTCTCTCTCTCTCTCTCTATATATATATATATATATATATATATATATATAATTAACATTTAAATGATAGCATTTTTAGAAAAACGAAAATAAAACAGCTTTTTACTACAAAGGTAAGTCATAAAAAAAATTATTGAAAGCTTCTAATATATCGAATCAAATCGAAAGGACATGAATAATACCAGAAAAATTATATATTTATATAAACATATACGAGCTAATTTTATATTAATATGAAGATGTTGGTCTATTAGTCAATTTTACTTAAAAACGATTGATGAACTAAATGATTTCGGATTGACATAGCTAATTTAGTAATTTAAGTATATATATAGTAGGATTTATCTTAATCATGTGGAGTATCTTGTTTAGCTAATTTAATAATTTTTTTATAAATACTATGTCCTTGATACAGGACCTTGACTTTGGACTCACGTCGTCGATCGTGGGAGGTTCTTTTCATTTACGGACTTCTCTATTTAAGGGGGGTACTTCTTTGCTTGTTTCTATAGCTCACTTTATTTTTAAATACATGATTATTTTATTATCTAAGTAGGATTATTTATCATAAATCTATTATGTTTGTTTTCCCTAAATTGTTAGTTATACAATCTCAACTTTTAATTTATAATCTAAAGAGTACCGCTTGTACACATATATTTTAGAATCATCATATAACTTATATAGAGTTTGATTGATATTAGATAAACTCAATCTAGTAGTTTAGTACATGTTTAATTACTTTGGTATTGATTGAATATTTATGTCACATATTGATTGCATAAATGATTTACTTAATTGGGGTTGGTGTACATTGGTATCATGTGTTGGGACCGGTGCACCAGCTAGAGGGGGTGAATAGAAGATCACCCACATTTCTTCCCAGTTCTTCTTACAATGTTAGCGTGCGCAAGCGGAAATACTAATAACACAAATAAACAAACGCTAACACAAACCGTTTACATGGTTCGGAGATAAATCTCCTACTCCACGGCTGTCCGTAAGGTGGACAATCCCTATCCGTCGGTGGATTAGTCCCCGGAAGACCTCTGGCTAGCTCGTGTCGCTCCTTGTGGGTGGAGAAATCTCACCACAAACTCTCGACGGCACCTGAACACTTGGAGACTACTAATAAGCTTTACCCAAGCTTATTTCGTCAACTTTTGCCCAGCCAAATCGAGCTCTCTTAAATAGAGCTCACAACTGAAACAACCGTTACCAGTCGACTGATGCCAACACTAGTTGGCTAGTCTACTTGGATTTGAACGTTACAACCCCAACGTTCGAATTCCAGTCGACACCAGTCGACTGCACAGAAGATCAGTCGATTGATCTTTATGTGCCCTACATCAGTCGACTGATCCAAGCACCAGTTGACTGATCAAACCCTAAACCAAGGGGTTCCCTTCCCGAGTACAATTCTCTCACACTCGGACCCTCACGACTCAGCTGACTCTTCTTTAGCAGCTTTGACCTATTGCCTTCAAGCCTTCTTCGACTTTGGCTCTCGCCCCTCGGATGCATACAAACCTGTGGCTCGTCCTCATGTCATCCTTCCCGTATGTCTCGAAGTGCGCTTTCCTCGGCTCATCATTTTTGCTTTGTCCACGGTCCCTCAGATGCATACAAGCTCATGTCTCGTCTCCTCATGCCATCCTTCACCGGACCCGAAACCGTCTAGCTAAGTCTATGTGTATCCTACAAACCTACACACTCACATACACATATCAAATACAAGGGTGAACCTAACTTAAACCCTTTGCCCAAACATCAAAACACATGGTTACTCTGGACCATAGATTGATCCAACAATCTCCCCTTTTTGATGTTTGACAATCCGTTTAAATTAGGGAAAACAAATAGCAAATAAACATTTAGACTTACGTAGCCAAGATTTCACCTTTGGACTTATACTGCCAATGCATATGCAATGCAAACATGCATGGATCCTATCACAAGGTATCCTCACACCTAAACTCTCCAAGAGTTAGGATTTTTCCCAAAACGGACTTTTTAAGAAACTCTCCAAGGCTCCCCCTATATTGGACTTGCAAAGGCTTTTTAAGAACATATCCAAGGTTCCCCCTTGCCAATAAATGAGCAATAATGCTCCCCCTTTACCTAAGCTCCCCTTGACCTAGGATTTCTTGTAAATGCGTGTTTGGTTTTCTACTTAAACTTAACACTTCTCCCCCTTTGCCACACATCAAAAGGACTCCAACAATCTCTCTCTTATTGGATCCTTTAACCTTTTATGATCATAAACAAAGTGTATTAACCCTCCATAAGATGATACACTTGTTTTACATCATTAGGACAATTTTTGATTACTGAAAAATAGTTTCAGCCTGTATCAGTCAACTGATCCCCATCGAAAAATCATATAGTAGCTAGTCTCTCTCCAAAAACACTGTTACAAGTCAACTGGTATCCTGAAAATTACATTTTTAACATTTTTAACCCAATTTCAGAAATGCACCAAAAATTTCATAAATCTTCAAAAATTCTCAAATTTTGTGGAGAGTTTGTGGTACCCTTGTCTACATGGGAAAAATACATTCAAAAATGTATCTATCACCAATCCCAAGATTGACATAAAACTCAAAACTATCTAAATGGTTCAATTGAACCTTGACCTAAAGTCCTAGTTTTGGTCTCCTTATGATATATCTGCCCATACCAAACTATAATGCGTCTCTAACATTGGTTTATATGACATCTATATATCAAAAATTAACATCCATGCAATATGACCCTAATATCATATTTTATGCATGATACTCAAACCCAATGTGCCAAATCCCTAGGATTGAGACTTAAATCCGTCTCCACATCCTTTGATACACTTCATGGTCCATCTAGACTTTCGGAAGAAATTCTTCCGAGATCCATTGACCATGGGTTCCAACTTGGCTCCTAGAGCTTCCCCTTGAGCTCTTAGCCTTAGCCACTCCCTAGGTAACTCATCTATAAATACAAGGCCACACCAGTGTACCTCCGGTGATCCTTGGCCTACAAACCTAACCTTAGACATCTTATTCTTGGTTAGCCTCTTCTTGCCCTTAAATGACATTCCCTTGCCATTTTTGGACTTCCCCTTGCTATAGTCATATGACACCTTTGCATATGACTTCTCCATAGCATTGGAGCACTTAGATCGGTATCCTAGACACGATCTATCATTATTGGGTTTTTGACTACCCAACATCATACCTAAACCCTTAGATCCAATAGTGAATCTATCTAGGGTTTTCTCTAATTTATCAAGTTTTGCTCTCAAAGCTTAATTTTTCCTCTCTAAGTTTTTAAACCTAGAATTGACATGTCCACCTTGGACATTCCTAGACCTACCTATTTGTCTAGGCATATGTCTTCCTTTCTTGGGATTATTGTCTTGATCTTTAGGTCTAATGGTTTTGGATTTTTCATGATGCATGACTTTCCTAGGATTTTGATCTAAATTATTAACCCTTCCCTTATCATGATATTTAAATCCAAAATTATGCATGGGTAAATAATTAACATTATTTCTAACATGCATGGAGGAATTTGAATTACATCTAAAGTTAGGGATTACCTCCTTTACCCTTGTAGCTCCCCCTTGATGTGAGCTTTTCTTCTTCTTCCACTTTCTCAAATGCTCCAACTTCTTGAATTCTCCTTTCCTTGAGCATTTGGTGTGGTAATGTCCTAGCTCACCACACGTGAAGCACCTTATATCCCTCTTCTCTTTCTTTTCCTTACAACCCATGCTAGATTTTAAAGAAATTGACTTGGGTTTAGGGTTTATCTATTTTTTACTTAATGAATACTTGTCCTTGTAGTATCCCTTCTCATTGCACTCAAAGTAAATACGTGGTCTTTTGACTTTGGTTTGGTGGAGGTGGAAGCTTCTTCTTACTTTGGTATTGAAGATGGTCTCTCCTCACTCTCAATCCTTGAAGTGGAGACTTCTTCTTCCCCTTTGATGAAGTGGATGATTCTTCAATTTCTTGTGTCACTTTACTTGAGAAGATGGATGAATCTTTTGTTAGGATCGATTCCGTACGCTAGAGGAGGGGTGAATAGCGTTTCTCGGATCTTTCTTATACCTGCGTTGTTAGTTGCATAGCGGAAACAATAATAAACAGAATAGACAACGCTAACAATGATTATTTACTTGGTATCCACCCCGGTCGGGTGACTAATCGAAGAATCAGTCGGTGGATCACTCCCCGGATAACCTCCGGCTAGCTCTAGTCGCTCCTTGTGGGTGGAGAAACCTCACCACAACACCTTTGACAACCTTGAGCCCAAAGACTACTAACTTGCCTTTAACCAAGACAAGTTTCGTCAAGAAACTCAGCCACTACGAAGTCCTCTTTAAATAGGACTCGGGGCTGATATCTCGCTACCAGTCGACTGCCCCCAGGGCAGTCGACTGGTGCCAGCTAAATTCGACCGTTGACACCCCCAACGTTCGAATTTGCCAGCTTACCTGCCACCTACCAGTCGACTACCCTCAGGGCAGTCTACTGGTCCCAGGCCTGAGACCTTTCTGTGAGTTTCATCAGTCGACTGCCCCCAGGCCAGTTGACTGGTCTACTCACCCACCTAAGGTTACCCTTCCTGAGTACATTTCACTCCGCACTCAAACCCTAGGATTTCCCGAGTACAATCACACTGCACTCGTACCCTCACGACTCGACTGACTCCTCCGCAACCTCGACTGTTGCCTTCGCACCCTCTTTATCTTCGGCTCCCGTCCCTCGGATGCACGCAAGCCTCCAGCTTGCCTCCATGCCATCCTTCACGCATGCCTCGCTGTCCGCACCCATCAGCTCATCGTCCCTGCTCTCCAAGGTCCCTCAGGTATGCACACAAGCCTCCAGCTTATCTTCATGCCGCCCTTCACCGTACCGAGGCCGTCCAGCCAAGTCCATATGCGTAACCTGTACAACCTGCATACTCAACATACGCATATAAGAATACAAGGGTAATCCTGACTTAAACCCTTTGCCCAAACATCAAAACCCATGGTCACACCGGACCATCTTAGGGCCGATTGCTCCAACAATCTCTCCCTTTTTGATGTTTGACAATACGTTTAAGTTAGGGAAAACAAACGGTAGTCAATAGCAAAAACAATGCTCAAATCATGCATATGCAATGCATACATGAATCCTATCCCAAGGCATCCCACACCTAACCCTCCAAGTTAAGAATTTTCTACACCTAACCCTCCAAGTTAGGATTTTCACGGGCTTTTTAAAACTTCTGCCAAGCTCCCCCTACATTGGACTTACAAAGGCTTTTTAAGAACCTCTCCAAGGTTCCTCTTACGCCACGAATGGAGCAACCATGCTCCCCCTTAATCTCAACTCCCCCTAAAACTAGGGTTTCTAGCAAATGTATGTTTGGTTTCCCACTTAAACCTAACATCTCTCCCCCTTTGCCATACATCAAAAAGACCCCAATAATATCCCAATAATCGGTTCTTTTAATCCCCAATGATCATAAACATTGTGTACTAGCCCCCCATACACTTGTTTTGCATCATTTGGACACCAAACCAGCTGCCGATACAAAAATTAGCCTTGACCAGTCGACTGCCAAAATGGCAGTTGACTGATACTCTGAAAGTCTGAAATTTCAGCATTTCTGACGAAATTCAGAAATTCACCAAAAATTCCACAAATCTCCAAAAATTCCCAAATTTTGTGGAGAGGTTTGTGGTACCCACATCTACTTGGGAAAAATACACTCCAAAATGTATCTATCACCATTCCCAAGTTTGACATAAAATCCAAAACTAGCCAAAAACTTCAATCAAACCTTGACCTAAAGTCCTAGTTTTGGTTTCCTCTTAATATTTTTGCCCATGCCACCCCACAATGCATCCCTAGCATTGATTTACATGGCAATTACACACCAAAAACCAATTTTCATGCAATATGACCCCAATGTCATATTTCCATGCATGAAACTCAAAAATACCGTGCCAAACCCAGGAATTGAGACTCAAGTCCGTCTCCAATTCTTTTGGCACACTCCATGGTCCATCTAGACCTCTAGGCGCACCCCCTCCCATGGTCCATTCGTCATATATCCCAAAGGCTCCTAGAGCTCCCCCTTGAGCTCTTAGCTCTAGCCACCTCCCTAGGTGACTCAACTATCACTAGGCCACATCGGTATTCCACCGGTGACTCTTGGCCTACAAACTCAACCCTCATAACCTTAGACACTTTGTCTTTGGTTAAATCATTTTTTTTCCTTTAAATGGCACCCCTTTGCCATTTTTGGACTCCCCTTCTTGCCATAATCATATGCTACCCTAGCATATTTCTTTCCCTTGGCATGGGAGTTCTTAGACCGGTATCCCAACCCCGATCTATCATTGGTGCGGTTTAAACCACCCAACACCATATCTAAACTCTTAGATCCAATAGTGAATCTCTCTAAGGTTTTCTCTAACCTATCAAGCTTTTCCCTTAAAGCTTGATTTTCCCTTTCTAGGTTCCTAAACCTAGAATCTATATGTCCACTTTGGACATTCCTAGACCTACCCTCCTTTCTAGGCACATTCCTTCCCTTTTTGGGCTTAGTACCTTGTTCCTTAGGTACAAAGGTCCTAGGTTGATCATGATGCATGTTTTTCCTAGGGTTTTGATCTACCATGTTAACCTTAGTCCTATTATTATACTTGAAACCAAAGTTATGCACCATTAAGCATTTCTCATTAAATGTAGCATGCATGGAGGAATTATTAATTCTATTTTTAATATGCAAGGCAGAACTTGAGATTGAATTACATTTTAAACTAGGGTTAGAAATTACCTCCCTTACCCTTGAAGTTCCCCCTTGATGTGGACTTCTTCTCTTCTTCCTTTCTTCTTTCTCCCATCTCCTCAAGTGCTCCATTTTCTTCAATTCTCCTTTTCTAAGGCACTTGGTGTGGTAGTGCCCTAGCTCTCCACATGTGAAGCATCGAATTTTCTTTATCTTTTTAGCTTGGGCCTCTTTGTTCCTATAATCCATGTTAGAACTAGAAGAATTTGAAATGAGTTGGGACTTTACCTCCTTTTTACCTAGTGGACACTTGTCCTTGTAGTGCCCCTTTTCATTACACCCAAAACATGTAATGTGGTCCTTTCTCTTGGCTTTGGTGGAGGTGGAGGTGGAGGCTAGGTTGACTTCTTCTTCTTCAACCTCGGATGATGTGGAAGCTTCCTCCTTATCATGTGTAGATGAGGGTCTCTCTTCCCCCTCAATTCTTAAAATTGATGCCTCTTATTCTTCGGGCTTTTGAATTTGTGTAGGATTTTCATGATATTCTTTTATCTTTTTCCATAGGTCGTGCGCATTTTCGTATTTTCCTACACAACTCAAAATATTATTAGGCAAAATATTGCTTAAAACACTAATTACCTTTTCGTTTGCTCTAGAAAGATCTTGTTGCTCTTGACTCCAATATCTAGGCCTAAGCCTCTTCCCGTGCTTATCCTTTGGAGTCTCATATGGCTTTTCAAGCGCAATCATTTGTTCCCACTCCATCGCGAACCACGTCTCCATTCGTGACTTCCAATACCCGAAGTCTTCATGGTCGTAGGCCGGCGGAGTGTAGATGTTGTCCCCAAGTTTGTCTTCCATCTTTCTTCTCCTCTAGCGTGTACTCTCTTGGCGGTTAGTCCGATCAAGAGCGGTCCTTTGCTCTGATACCAATTGTTAGGATCAATTCCGTACGCTAGAGGAGGGGTGAATAGCGTTTCTCGGATCTTTCTTGTACCTGCGTTGTTAGTTGCACAGCGGAAACAATAATAAACAGAACAGACAATGCTAACAATGATTATTTACTTGGTATCCACCCCGGTTGGGTGACTAATCCAAGAATCAGTCGGTGGATCACTCCCCGGATAACCTCCGGCTAGCTCTCGTCGCTCCTTGTGGGTGGAGAAACATCACCACAACACCTTTGACAACCTTGAGCCCAAAGACTACTAACTTGCCTTTAACCAAGACAAGTTTCGTCAAGAAACTCAGCCACCACGAAGTCCTCTTTAAATAGGACTCGGGGCTGATTTCTCGCTACTAGTCCCAGCCAAATTCGACCATTGACACCCCCAACGTTTGAATTTGCCAGTTTACCAGCCACCTACCAATCGACTGCCCTCAGGGCAGTCGACTGGTCCTAGGCCTGAGACCTTTCTGTGAGTTTCATCAGCCGACTGCCCCCAGGCTAGTCGACTGGTCTACTCACCCACCTAAGGTTACCCTTCCTGAGTACATTTCACTCCGCACTCAAACCCTAGGATTTCCCGAGTACAATCACACTGCACTCGTACCCTCACGACTCGACTGACTCCTCCTCCGCACCCTCGACTGTTGCCTTCGCGCCCTCTTCATCTTCGGCTCCCGTCCCTCGAATGCACGCAAGCCTCCAGCTTGCTTCCATGCCATCCTTCACGCATGCCTCAAAGTCCGCGCCCATCAGCTCATCGTCCCTGCTCTCCAAGGTCCCTCAGGTGTGCACACAAGCCTCCAGCTTATCTTCATGCCGCCCTTCACCGTACCGAGGCCGTCCAGCCAAGTCCATATGTGTAACCTGTACAACCTGCATACTCAACATACGCATATAAGAATACAAGGGTAATCCTAACTTAAACCCTTTGCCCAAACATCAAAACCCATGGTCACACCGGACCATCTTAGGGTCAATTGCTCCAACATCTTTTTCTTCTTTCTCCTCCTCTTTGGATGTTGAGCTTCTTTCCTCATCAGATTGGTTCTTCTCTTCTCTTGGACCATTAAGCTCATTTCCTTGGGCTCTTCCACTACTTGAGCTTGTGTAGGGTTTTCATGAAGCGCTAACATCTTGCTCCATAATTCATGCACATTTTTATATTCACCTACACTACTAATTATATCATTAGGTAAAATATTAAGTAATATTGAAATAACCTTTTCATTTGCCTTTGATTGGGTTTGTTGCTCCTTGGTCCAATATCTTGGTCGGAGCTTCTTCCCATGCTTATCTTTTGGGGCTTTAAATGGATCTTTTAGTGCGATCATTAGATCTCAATCCATGTTGAACCATACTTCTATCCGCATCCTCCAATAATCAAAGCTTTCGTGGTCATAGGGAGGTGGAGCATAGATATCGCCCCCTAATCATTCTTCGACCACCATTTCCTCTAGCTCTTTGCTCTCCCAGTGGTTAGTCCGTAGATTAGCGACCCCGACTCTGACACCACTTGTTGGGACCGGTGTGCCAGCTAGAGGGGGGTGAATAGACGGTCACCCATGTTTCTGTTGGATTGAGAGAATACGATAGAGGGGGGGTGAATATCGTAAAATGTTTCGGATTCGAGATTAAGAGAATTAGCAGCGGAAATTTAAAACACAACGCAAAGAACTCAAGCGATTTACTTGGTTCGGAGTCGCGGTCGGCTCCTACTCCAAGGCCCACGGTCGTTGACCGTTTACTGCGGGCAATTCTATATGTGCGCAAAAAGGTTTACAGACAGATTTACAATTAAGGTACAGTAAACTTAAAAAGTCAGCTCTTTGTTACCGATGCCCGTTATGGATTATAGTTTTGGCGCTTGTATCTCGAATTGGGAGGTTTCCGGGGCAGAGCGCTTGAGTAGATGAGCGTATTGGCGTTTGAAGAAGTGATGATGAAGCCTCAGGGGTCGAGCCCCTTTTATAGCAGGTCTGGGGGCGCCCTGGACGTTGGGGGCGCCCTCTACGTGTCCTCTGATCCGTAACTCTCTCGGTCAGCTCTAATCCCTCCAAAGTCGGGATCGAGAGTTGACGGGGGCGCCCGGGAAGTAGGGGCGCCCTGGTTGACTCAGTTTGCTGGCTTCTCGCTGGCTTGAACCTTATGTGCCTCGTTGGCTTGGACCCAGGGCGCCCGGAGCATCTGGGGCGCCCGGGAGCACGGGGGCGCCCGGGAGCACGGGGGTGCCCGGGAGCACGGTGGCGCCCGGAGCATCCGGGGCGCCCGGAGCATCCGGGGCGCCCGGAGCATCCGGGGCGCCCGGAGCATCCGGGGCGCCCGGAGCATCCGGGGCGCCCGGAGCATCCGGGGCGCCCGGAGCATCCGGGCCGCTCGGGAGCACGGGGGAGCCCTCCCAGTAAGCTGCCGAAGCGTTTTCTTGCTTAACTTGTTTTGCCTTGACCTTGGGGGTGCCCGGGACCTCCGGGGTGCCCTGCTCAGCTGCTGCCTCTCTCCTTTGAGGCGTTTTGAGCTGCAGAAACACGTTCCTTCGGTCCTGCATCCAGGGTTAGTCCAAAACAACACAAAGCAATCAAGTATTAGGTTTATACAGCCTTAGCTGTCTTGGTTCTGACTTTGTGTCTCCCAAATGGAGCCCTAGGTCGAACCAACGCCTACTGTTCCCTCGACGGGGAACGCGTCCTCACCTACTCCTCTCAGGAGAGTTTACCTTTTGCCAACCGGCTCCTCCGGTTGGACTTTTGCCCGATGCACCTGACTAGGTCTTCGTGGCCACCTTCCGAGAAGGTCTTCGGTGTCCAGCTCCTTGCAAGGGCTTCGTGCCCAGTCCTCGACCAGGACTTCGTGCCCACCTTCCGAGCAGGTCTTCGATGCCCAGCTCTTTGCCAGGGCTTCGTGCCCAGTCCTCAACCAGGACTTCGTGTCCAGTGTACCTAGGACTTCTTTTCCTGTATACTTAGTGAACATGTTAGATCAATATAATATCTTAACTTTTGAACTGTTTAGCCATTATCAAAACACAGGTTCGACTTGGGTGCTGTCTACACCAATAATCTCCCTCTTTTTGATTTATGACAACCCGATTCAAAAAGTTAAGTTAATCAAGAATAGATGATATAACAGTTTAGTTTCCTCCCCCTGGAAGGAATCTCTCCCTAGGTTTTCTAAAGGTTCGTGGGGTTTGAAAAATTTTTAAGTTTTAAAGATGGAGCTAATTTTACAAATACTTAGAACATTTCGAAAATATTTTCCACAATATTTAGAGACATTTTCAAGTCCATAACTTAGAAAATTTTCTAAAGAAAATTTTGAATCTCTTTTGAAACTTTTCTATTTAAGATAAGTACTTAGAAAAATTTGAACCTAGCTTGGGTTGAGTATTCAGACAAATTTTGAGCCTAGCTTGGTTTAAGTACTTAGATAAATTTTTTTTAAAAAACAACTTAAGTTTAAGTACAAAAACTTTTGAAAACATCTTAAGTTTTAAGTGCAAAAACTTTTGAGAACAGCTTAAGTTTTAAGTACTTTATAAAACTTTTGAAAATAAGAACTTAGATTAAGTACTTTTTGAAGAAGGATAAAGTTTTGAAAATTTTGAATATGAGAAAACATGTAAATTTTTAAAGCTAAGTTTTGAAAATTTTGAATATGAGAAAACATGTAAATTTTTAAAGCTAAGTTTTGAAAATTTTGAATATGAAAAAAACATGTAAAATTTTAAAGCTTCTCTCCTTTTCCTATCTCTCCCCCTTTGCCATATATCAAAAATAAAGCAATATAGCAACAAATAAATAGATTGCATAAATAAATTGCAAAAAGAGTTAATGTGCTGTACTAAACCAATGCAAGATAGACTGAACCAAACCAATTTCAATTATCTCTTTAGGGTCCTGTCTAACCCAATTAGCTACTTACTAACTGTTATAAACAGTAGTTTTCGCTAGGGTTAGTCAAGTTAAGTGTTCTGTTCAAGTCAGATTTTCTAAACTTGACACTTAACCTGATTACTGTTTAATTTGTATTTAGTGCCCCAATTACTGCAGATGCACTGACTTAAAACATCTTGAATTAAGGCAAAGACCTAAGTATCTCAGCCCATTCTAGGTTATTAATCAAAAGTACCCTAAGGTGCTTGTGAGATGCTGGCTTCTAAATCTATAGGTGCATGCAGTTCTAGGGTTAGGGCCTAGGCTAAGTCCATTTGCGAAAAAGCCCTAGTTTTGAAGGGGGTAGTTTTTTTTATTTTTATTTTAAAAAACTAAGTAAAAAAAATATTTTAAAATGCTAAAAAGACTTTTCGAACTTATTTAAAAGCTGATTTTGAAATCAAGTAAAGCAGTTTTAAAATTATTTTAGAAAGTAATTTTAAATCAAGTAAAGCAGTAAGAAAATTAAAAGTAGAGTAAACCTATTCTACTAAGCGTAATCCTAACTATGATCAGATAATCAAGAAAAGCAAATAATCTAACTCAATCAGTTAGCTGGTAAAAGAGAGAACTAGCACAATCATACAAGTCAAATATGAGTCAATCTTACTGAGTAGGGGCAGTCAAATAGTTACTAGTACAATGCCAATCAAATCTAGGAGGAGGGACCAGGATGGTCAGAAGAGCTGGGCTGCCAAGCTCTGAGTAGTGACATCATCTCAGTGTATCGAGCGTCATCTACTTCTCGATCGGCTCTTCGAGCGTCCATCTGCTAGAAGTGGTAAGCCTCGACCTCCTCTCGGAGGCTGTGGAGCTCCGTCTGCATCTGAGTGAAGCGCTAGTCGATGGTCAGTGGTGGTGGCTCGTCTATGTGCTCACGCACCTCAGCTGCCAGATCTGCGACATCGACTTCAACTTCCTCATCCGAGTCGATCTGGGGTCCGACTCTCTGATGTCTCCAGGACAAAATCCCGGTACCCGAGACCTCTATATCGGCTAGGGAGAAGTTCCTATAACCTATCTCATCGAAGTCAGTCAACGCGACCATCTCTCCCTCGGTGATGTTACGGCCGTGATGATGAAGAATGGAAGTGATGATGTGGCAATAGGGAGTGGGTACCCGCCCCTGCGTAGTAACACTGGCGCATGTAGGATCGCATGGAACATGTGGAGTCCAATGTCGATATCAAGCTGATGAATCAATGCGTATAGGAGGAAGGTGTGAAATGGTCGCATGGTAGCGACGTCTCTAGTGGATAAAGGCAGAATGCATCGGACTAGAACTCTATATAGAGCGTAGTCCTGGACCTGAAGGTCAACAGACTGAAATCGTCTGGCCAGAGGGTTCCTAACATGCCTATAGAAGTAGGAGTGTAGAGTATCTAGGGTAATGTGAGAGTAGGGAGCATCAAAGGGAGGCTCCCTAGGAGGGTAATAGCAAAAGGTGGACTGTGAGAGTCGTAGTCCACGAAATCGGTTGATCAGCGAAGGTGTGATTGTCAGGGGAATCCCTTGAACGGTGGTGACGAATATAAGACCATCTTGTCTAATTATGTTGTTATAGAATTCTGCACATAGAGATGTGTTAATGGGATGTGTGCAGAATACAAGATTATCGAGTTGGTAAAAGTTTATAACATTCATTGCCAAGGGACAAGATTGGGTGAAGAATTGTCTATTTAAGTAGCTCGTTTTTATAGGCTTGTATGTTGTTTGAGCAAACTTATTACAAAGTTCTAAAGTTGGGAACCTAGGATCGGGACTAGGTTCAGTACCGGGGTTTGCTTGGTTTGCTCGGCGTTTTCTAACATTATGAAGGAATTGCATTAAAAAAATTAAAATTAATTTAAATGCAAATAAGATTATACCGGGTGGCAGTTCAGGGAGGCATTGTCGAGGATGAGAGCTCGAGAAGGTTGCAAGGTCACTTTGGAAGGAAGGGAGTTAGAGAGTAGAAGAACTTTGGGTGTGGAGAGAAGAATGGGGGCATGAACCCCTTTTATAGGCCATTCTCGGGCGCCCTGGAGGAAGAGGGCACCCGGGAGGCTGAGGGCGCCCCCCGCAGAGCTGAGCACTGGGCTGCAACTGCTTTTGGCAGCTTTCTGTTTTTGACAGCTTGTATGGGGGCGCCCGTGAGGACTCGGGCGCCCCAGTCAGCGAGGAGTGGCAGATTTTCTGCCAATTGGTGAGCCTCGGGGCGCCCGCAAGGGTCTGGGCGCCCTCAATAGCTGCTTTTGCAGCTTTTTGCTTTGAAGGAGATAAAAAGGAAAAGGTGGGGGCGCCCGAGGGTTCACGGGCGCCCTGGCTAGACTAGATTGACTTGTTTGGCTGCTTTTGACCAGATTTGATCTGTTTGACCAGGTTTGACTAGTTTTGTCTAATTTGAGCAGGTCAACTTAGTTCTAACTTACAAGGTTTAGTGTTTGTGCTTGACAAAAAAAATATCAGATGAGATTTAGTTAAATTAAACCTAGCTGTCTCATCCAATCTAGAGTTGTTAATCATGTTAGCCTTATAGGTTTTGTGAGACAGGTTTAATAGATAGAATTATTTTGAAAAATCATGATTTATTTTTAAAAAATAAATTAATTTTGAAAATAATTGATTTTGATTTAAAAAAATGTTTGAATCTACAATTAACCGAAAATTTGTGTTAGATTCGAATTTGACAAAAAATAATTTGAATTTCAAAAATCGGCTTCCAAGTCTTGGCGAGGCATTAGGCCTTCTTTGACCGTAGCCTTATTGGATCATCAACCCTTTCCTCGACAAAGCCTTTTAATGAAGTTTCATTTTCAAAACTATTTCTTGAAAAATTCTGGTGTAACTAGTTTGGGTCTTGGATCGGTAGCTTCGGCTAGTTTCACCAGTCTAAAGAGGCCAAATATACTTGATCTTATTAGAATTGGCTTCCCTAACGTACTATCATCTCACCGCCACCCAATACTATGTTGTTCAAATTTCAGTTAAGTTGATTCAGTCCTTAAACTAACCATTCCTAGGTTTAAGCATGGTAAATTGTAGAAATTAAGTAAACAAGCAATCAAGCAATTTTAAAAACAAGAATAGAAATTTATCTAACTATAAATATTGTTTTTAATTTGGCTCCCCCTGGACTAAAGCCACGATAATGGTTAGGCAAGATGTGAATCTTGTCCTTGGGGATCCAATACTGATTTGATCTAGTTTGTTTGTTCAGGCATAGTTTGGGTACCCATGCCTGAATTTTAGGTCTGGACTAGTTCAGTACAACATAGTAGGATCTTTGTCTAGATTTGGTTCTATAGCCCAACCCGGATCGATTTAGAACCGACTTCTGTTTTCCAAGAATCATGTCAAGACCCTTGGAACCAGAAGTGAATCGTTCTAAGGCAGCTCTAAGATCCTTAAATTGAGTTTTCAAGAAAGAGTTCTCTGATTCAAGTTTTTCAACTTGAGCAGAGGTTCCTTCTTGAACCTTCTCAGTTAAGGGTGTAACACCCGCTTTTTTTTCCTTTCCATAAAGCGGCGTTACGTTAACATGAGTAGGGCAAGTAGACATCATAAGGCAGCGGAATAACTTTAATCTTACATATACATGCACCTACTACCATTCCTAACATAATGACATGGGAACTTGGCATATTGACTTCATACTTAGCATCATATCATGTCATACTTAACATCATGTCATAGAGTCACATAAGTCATCATTCAAACACATAAGTAGCAAAGGTAAAGTTCTAGCATAAGATGAGTAAACATATTGTTTTCTCGGCCAAGTCACTGCCACACACATGCATTCTTGCCCTCCTGCTGCTTCCTTATTGCCCCCTTGCGTGATCTGCGGTATAAGGGAAAATAAGACTATAAGCACACAGGCTTAGTAAGACTCTTTCCTACTCACTAAAATCATTCATCACTTAATCATGAGCACATAAAACATTACCATAACTTGGTGCTCTACATAGAACATAAGTATCTAAAATCATTTAGCATGACCTAGTTCTTACATAGTACATGGACATAAGATTTCACTTAACATGGCATGAACATAAACATAAGTAAACATTCTTAGCATGGCATGATACATGGCATAAACGTAAACATAAGTAAACATTCTTAGCATGACATGATACATGACATAAACATAAACATAAGTAAACATTCTTAGCATGACATGATACATGGCATAAACGTAAACATAAGTAAATATTCTTAACATGGCGTGATACATGGCATAAACGTAAGCATACTTCCTATCATATCATATGGGCATCTTCTTAACATAACCATAAGCATAAATCGTTTACTATCATGCATATTTCTTGACATGAAACATAAGCACAAGACATTACTATCATGGCATAATGCACAGCATGAATGAATGCATGAGTCAATGCATATACATAAGGATGCTTAAGTTTTAAAATCATACTTTTAAATACTTTAACATAATCATCACATCATTGGGGTCCTCGGCTTGTACCACATACATACATCATGTGCGCGCATCCCTAAGTAAATACGAGGTAGCTAGCCTCGACCTACTAGGGTAAGGACAGCACAGTCGGTAGTCCCCGAACCGAGGCGTTCTTAAGGTGTCCATCCCTGTTGCACAGCTTCGGTAGTGCCAGAACCGTGGATAGCATAGTCGGTAGTCCAGAACCGGGGCGTTCTTAAGGTGCCCATCCCTTGGACCCATACTTCGGTCCGGTACAAGCCCATTCATAAAGTAAAATACTTTACATGCTTCATCATTCATAAGACATTCATGGCATATTTAAACATAGCATAACCTTGTTACATGAAGCATGACTTAAAACATGCTTGTCCTTTCATTGTTCATTCTTAATGCATAGCATCATGATGCCTTGAAGGCATGAGCATTATCTTCCTTCATAAACATGGCATGCATCTTCTTTCATAAAACATGACATGCATCATCATTCATAAAATATGACATGCATCTTCATTCATAAAACATGGCATGCATCTTTATTCATAAAACATGACATGCATCTTCATTCATAAAACATAGCATGCATCTTTATTCATAAAACATGGCATGTATCCTCATTCATAAAACATCATTCTTTTTTCATAGTGCTTGCATGATCATGATACATGAGGTAAGCATTGCATTTCATACATAAGCATGATATCTATCACAAGCATGCATAGGTAGGACTTCCATAAACATGCTACCTACTATCCAAGTGCATGACATAGAACATAAGACATTCAGGAATAAACCCTATTCAGCATGGCATCTAATCATAAACATACAAACATGAAACATGGTGCTTAAGGTTAGGGTTATCGGTAACTTAATTTCTACCACATGCTTGAACCTTTATACATATTTCATAATAAACCATAAACCATCATTCTTCAAACCCTAACTCCTCCCAAACCCTGGCTACCTTGCTTGGCCGAAACCTATAAGGGAGAAGTTCCATCATTCAATGACATGTAAGGTAGCATAAGGAAAAAGGAACAACCATACACTACATCTAAGGCCATAAGAAGCCATTAAGGCTCATGATTAGGGTTTACCCTAACTTTTAGCCCTATTTTTCTAAGGTTGGCCGAAACATGTAAGGGCCATGGGCGCATGAATAAATTTATAAATTTTCCAATTAATCATCTAACACCTTCCATACCATACCATAGGAGTCATTAGGACCCTTACTTGGGGGTAAACCCTAACTCCTTGCCCTAGAACTTTCTTGGCCGAACCCCTTAGGGTCACAAGACCTTGTGAAAATTCACATAAATCCCTTCAACCTCCCCTTGTATCATAAGGGTACACAAGATACATAATTAAAGGGTTAAATCCAACCCTAGCCATGGAGTTCTTATGATGGTCCCAAACCCTAAAGGGTCTTAGGGTACTCCAAAAATTCCCAAAAATTATATTTATTCTATAAACATCATGAGATCACATTAGAAAGCATGATTAAGATTTTTAATATCATCATGGACCCAAAAACCCTAGTGTCCGAAAGTCATAGGGGTCCAAATCATGGTTTCTTCAACATCAAACCCAAACCAAACTTTATATTATGCTAAACATCAAGGAGAACTATTATACCACAGGTGAGGGAGTCTTACCTTGGTTGATCTTGATTATAGACCTTAGATTTGGGAGAAGGATGAAGATCTTGTTGCCTCTTGACCACCCCTAGCCTTTGTACCCTTGTAAAAGCCTTGGATCTTGGAGATGGAGCCTTAGGTGAACCTTTTCCAAGGAAAAATCCCCCCTTGGGGTTTCGGCTAGGATGAGGAAGGGGGAGAAGAGGAGGGCTTGGTGGATGAAAAGAAGAGAAGTAACTCCCAAGTATTGAGTTATCTCCCATTTATGCTCAATGAAGAGGGCAAATGAAGAGACATGGTGCCTCCTCTCATGTGACTCTTCCTTTCCCCAAGCCTTAACTAAAATCCACTTCATTCCCTTATAGCACTCCCTTGCTAGGTGAATTGGTTAGTGCATGCATGGTTGTACAAGAGGTCCAAGGTTCAATCCTTGGTGCATGCACTAATTTTCTATTTTATTTTCTATTATTTCGAAAATTCCTTAAAAATTCCCCCATAATTATGTTAATATTTCTCATTAAAACCCCTTTATATTTCTATTAATTTTTACCTAAAATTCACCCATAATCATGGTACTAGAAAGCCCATATAAGGCCCATTAGTACTTATTATTTCCAATTTAAATGAGAAAACATGGATTTCTAGGCTAAAATCCGTATTAATATTTCTAGGTCCCTCGGAAAATTATCTAGACATGCTTAATATTTTAAAGAAATATTAAGAAAATTTTCCGGGTCGTTACAAAGGGTTCAGAGTCTGCTCTCTCTTTCAGGAGTTTTACTTCCTGTCTGAGAGACTCGACTCGGATTTTGGCTTTTGCCAAATCTCGAGAAAGATAAGAAATTAATTCGCATAATTGAATTCTAGAAAAACCACTTACAGTTATTTCGCCATTTTCTGAAAAAGTGAGCTTGCCGTCATCCGACTCCGATTCTGACTCGGTTTCGATTTCTTCTAAGGCGGTTAGTGCGAGCAGGTTAGATTGTGGCACCTCTTCTTCTTCTTCGGAGGAGGACTCATCCCACGTTGCCTGAAGTGCCTTCTTTTTTCTTGCTTTCTTGACTTCTTTTAGGTTAGGGCATTCAGATTTGAAATGTCCCTTTTTGTTGCACTCGAAGCAAGTCACACTTGATTTGTTTTTAGTTGATTCAGCTTGATCTTCCTTCTTTCGGCTGACTTTTCTTTTGTTGGATTGATTCTTCAATTCTTGTAGTAGTTTCGGGCCAGTCGGACCAGCTTAGGTCGATCTCCTTCGTCGTCTTCTGAGTCTGAATCTGAATCAGACTCGGGTGTAGGTTGAGTTTTCTTCTTGGATACCTTTCCAGCTTTACCTGCAATAAAGGCAATGCCTTTCTCGACCAGGGTGCAGTTAGTCTGCTCATGTAACTCAAGTTCTAAAAACAGTTCATCTAATTTAATTTTTGAAAGGTCCCTTGAAACCTTGTATGCATCTACCATAGATGCCCACAAGGTGTTTCTCGGGAAAGCATTAAGAGCGTACCTTATCAGGTCACGGTTTTCTACCTTGTGACCGATGATGTGTAGTCCGTTCATTAACTCCTGAATTCTGGCGTGGAGTTGAGCTGCTGGTTCGTTGTCATTCATCTTGATCATGTACAGCTTGTTCAGGAGGAGGTCTCTCTTGCTGATTCGAGTATCTGAATTTCCTTCGTGCAGCTCGATCAGCTTACCCCACAGCTCCTTTGCACTGTTGAATGGTCCTACCATATTCAACTCCTCCTTGGTCAGGCCGCATTGAAGAGCCTGGGTCGCTTTAGCATCAGCTTCAATTCTTCTTTTCAGAGCGGTATCCCATTCAGTGTACGACTGTGGCACTCCTTCAGTATTCTTTGGAATCTCCAGTCCCGACTGGATGATTATCCACATGTCCACCTAAGTTTTCAGGTGGACCTCCATCTGACTTTTCCAGTAGGAGAAGTCCTCCCCACTGAAAAGTGGTGGCCTAGCTGTGCTGAATCCTTCTTGCATGGCCATTTTATCTGAAAAATATGAGTACAAGAAGAAAAAAAATATCCCAAGACTTGGTCTTGGACTAGTAATGCGGGGGAAAAAATATTTATTGAGGGGTGTTGCACCAACCTCGATTAAAAAAAATTTCGACCAAAAAAAAATTTAAAAAGATTTCGTAAAAATCCGAAAAATTCTAAAACTGGTGGTTGCACTAATTTTGAGCTTCCCCGCTCTGATACCACTTGTTGGATCGAGAGAATATGATAGAGGGGGGTGAATATCGTAAAACGTTTTGGATTCGAGATTAAGAGAATTAGCAGCGGAAATTTAAAACACAACGCAAAGAACTCAAGCGATTTACTTGGTTCGGAGTCGCGGTCGGCTCCTACTCCAAGGCCCACGGTCGTTGACCGTTTACTGCGGGCAATTCTATATGTGCGCAAAAAGGTTTACAGACAGATTTACAATTAAGGTACAGTAAACTTAAAAAGTCAGCTCTTTGTTACCGACACTCGTTGTGGATTATAGTTTTGAGCAGAGGGACATCGTCGGCGCTTGTATCTCGAATTGGGAGGTTTCCGGGGCAGAGCGCTTGAGTAGAAGAGCGTATTGGCGTTTGAAGAAGTGATGATGAAGCCTCAGGGGTCGAGCCCCTTTTATAGCAGGTCTGGGGGCGCCCTGGTTGACTCAGTCTACTGGCTTCTCGCTGGCTTGAACCTTATCTGCCTCGTTGGCTTGGACCCAGGGCGCCCGGAGCATCCGGGGCGCCCGGGAGCACGGGGGCGCCCTCCCAGTAAGCTGCCAAAGCGTTTTCTTGCTTAACTTGTTTTGCCTTGACCTTGGGGGCGCCCGGGACCTCCGGGGCGCCCTGCTTAGCTGCCGCCTCTCTCCTTTGAGGCGTTCTGCGCTGCAGAAACACGTTCCTTCGGTCCTGCATCCAGGGTTAGTCCAAAACAACACAAAGCAATCAAGTATTAGGTTTATACATCTTAGCTGTCTTGGTTTTGACTTTGGGTCTCCCAAATGGAGACCTAGGTCGAACCGACGCCTACTGTTCCCTCGACGGGGAACGCGTTCTCACCTACTCCTCTCAGGAGAGTTTACCTTTTGCCAACCGGCTCCTCCGGTTGGACTTTTTCCCGATGCACCTGACCAGGTCTTCGTGCCCACCTTTCGAGAAGGTCTTCGGTGCCCAGCTCCTTGCCAGGGCTTCGTGCCCAGTCCTCGACCAGGACTTCGTGCCTATCTTCCGAGCAGGTCTTCGGTGCCCAGCTCTTTGCCAGGGCTTCGTGCCCAGTCCTCGACCAGGACTTCGTGCCCAGTGTACCTAGGACTTCTTTTCCTGTATACTTAGTGACCATGTTAGATCAACATAATATCTTAACTTTTGAACCCTTTAGCCATTATCAAAACACAGGTTCGACTTGGGTGCTGTCTGCACCAACAGTTTCTTCCCGGTTCTTCCTACAATGTTAGCGTGTGCAAGCGGAAATAATAATAACACAAATAAACAAATGCTAACACAAACGGTTTACGTGGTTCGGAGATAAAGCTCCTACTCCAAGGCTGTCTGTAAGGTGGACGATCCCTATCCGTCGGTGGATTAGTCCCCGGAAGACCTCCGGCTAGCTCGTGCCGCTCTTTGTGGGTGGAGAAACCTCACCACAAACTCTCGACAGCACCTGAGCACTTGGATACTACTAATAAGCTTTACCTAAGCTTATTTTGTCAACCTTTGCCCAACCAAATCGAGCTCTCTTAAATAGAGCTCATAGCTGTAACAGCCGTTACCAGTCGATTGGTGTCAACACCAGTCGGCTGGTCCACTTTGATTCGAACGTTATAGCCCCAACGTTCGAATTCCAGTCGACACCAGTCAACTGCATAGAAGATCAATCGATTGATCTTTCTGTGCCCTACATCAGCCGACTGATCCAAGCACCAGCCGACTGATCAAACCCTCAACCAAGGGTTTCCCTTCCTGAGTACAATTCTCTCACACTCGGACCCTCACGACTCAGCTGACTCTTCTTTAGCAGCTTCGACCTATTGCCTTCAAGCCTTCTTCGACTTTGGCTCTCGCCCCTCAGATGCATACGAACCCGTGACTCGTCCTCATGTCATCCTTCGTATATGCCTCGAAGTGCGCTTCTCTCGTCTCATCGTTCCTGCTTTGTCCACGGTCCCTCGGATACATACAGGCCCACGACTCGTCTCCTCATGCCATCCTTCACCGGACCCGAAATCGTCCAACTAAGTCTATGTGTATCCTGCAAACCTGCACACTCACATACACATATCAAATACAAGGGTGAACCTAACTTAAACCCTTTGCCCAAATATCAAAACACATGGTCACTCCAGACTATAGATTGCTCCAACATCATGCACACATTGTCGTATCATAGGGTAGAGGTCACACTCCCCCCTTTGATCCTAGAGTAGACATATACTCCTCCTGGGGTCTTTGTTATAGAGCGGTTGCGCTTTCCCTTTTTTCTTGGGGTTCGGGATTGAGATGATTCTCCTGTAGAATTGAGGTGATTCTCCCATGGAATTGAGATAATTCTCCTATAGGATTGAGGTGATTCTCTTAGCATTTCTTGTCACAGCTTTTGCAAAGTCGACCATATAGATGTGATGTGATAGTTGTAAATTAGTGTATAGGAGTGACACATGTCTTTGCACCATGTGCATATAATGTATCTTATATTTGTTTGAGTTATGATTGTTGCATTTGATTGACATGCATATACGTATTTGATTTACATTGGTTACTTGACTTGGATATGCTCAATAGTATGAGCAACTTATCGATTTGGTATGACGGTTTCTGATCATGCCTGGTAAGTATGTTTTTGCATTTGTTGTGTACTCTACTTTCCAGAGACTGTATGCCTTGTTTCTATCTACTTTAATTACCTTGTTTGTATCATGCATTTATCTGTTCACTATATTCTCAAAGTTTGACCCCAAACTCACCACCACTTGCTTTTTATTTTGTTTCAAGTAGTAGATAACTGCGTCTCGTGCCATCTGAAAGGATCCATCTGCCGTCCTTTATTATCAAGTTTTCTGGTTTGAGTTGTGTTATAATTTCTAAAGATGTTATTTTATTCTGTTAGTGGACGTGTTAGTACTTTATCGTTCTTTAATGGACTTATATTTATGTCGTGAATTTTCGATTTAATTGCGTTAACTCTATAGAGTTTGGTTATTTTATCATTTATGATTTGGATGTTGATAAACTATGTGGATGTGTTGTGTCATTTCTTTTGTCGCTAGACATATGTGACTGTGCTTATTATATGTGAGTTGATATAGTATAAGTTTCACATTGTCTGCCGTACAGGGAGATATTGCCCGATTTTCGAGCAAGCATAACCTCTGGGGGCATGACACATAAAACTAGCTCTTATGTGTTTGTCTAATTCTCCTGATTATATCCATGCCTCAAACATTACTTTGATTCAATATATTTAGGTAGTGATTTTTGAACACGAATTATATTTTTTGAAAGCATTTGTGTTCAAAAAATCACTAGCTCTTAATATATTGGGTCAAATTGACGTTTGAGAGCATGGATATAATCAGTAGAACTAACCAAACACATAGAAACTTGTTTCATATTAATCCATGGTCGTTTGGTCTATTAATCAATTTTGCCTAAAATCGACTAATGGAACCAACAATATTAGATTAACATGAAACTCTCTCTTATGTGTCCATCTACTTCTCCTGATTATATATATATATGCTCTCAAATATCAATTTGACTCAATATATAAAGAATAAATATTTTTGAATACGAATTAAGTTTTTCGAATACATTTGTATTTAAAAAATTACTGTTCTTAATATATTTGGTTAAATTGATGTTTGAGGACATGAATATAATAAAAAAAATTAAACAAATATATAAACTTATTTCATGTCTATTCATAATCTTTTGATCTATCAATTGATTTTGTTTAAAATTAATTTTGATAAATATGTAAATCAGTCGATCGATAATTATTTTATCCAAATTCAAAATTACGATAAAGAGATAAATCAATCTGATTTATAAAAATAATTAGTCGATTTATTAATTAATTGATTAAGAATAAAAAAAACAAATATACAATTTAATAATTTTAAATAATCCTACCTGATTTAATAATTTTAAAAACGTACCTAAATCGAACCTAATATAATCTAAGTTGCTTCATCTATTCAACACGCAAGCATGCTATTTGTGAGTATAAATTATTTTGAATAGTGGTCAATAATATTACATTTATTTATTTTATTATTAAACGAATATAATCTTATTGGATTATGAATCTAATTTGAGTGCGGCCCGATCCGGCCCACCTCTGGCTTAGTCCCCAAGCAAACGGGCAGCAATAGAACAACTCTCGACCCCTGTTCTTCGCCGTCTCTCCCAAACTTTTCCGAACGCGGTCGCCCGCCTCGTCGCATCGCCATGGTTCTCGAGGCCTGTTACTTCTCTTTTCCCTCTGTTCACTAGATCCCTCCCGATCGCTTCGATTTGTATCTGATGTTGAGATTGGTTCTATAGGCCACCATGATCTGCATCGACAACTCCGAATGGATGCGCAATGGGGACTACACGCCTAGCCGGCTTCAAGCGCAAGCCGACGCCATCAATCTCATATGCGGTGCTAAGACTCAGGTGCTCGCTTCTCTTTCCCTGATGCAAAATCGCTCTTTTATTCGAATATGTCATTTGCCTCTTTCTCCAAATTAGGGCTAAGTGTGATTTATTTCTGTTTATGATTGTTTCGGTGTCAATTTATAGCATGTAATGATTGTTTTGACAGTCGAACCCGGAGAACACGGTTGGGCTGCTGACTATGGCGGGGAAAGGGGTCAGGGTCTTGGTGACACCAACCAGTGATCTTGGAAAAATACTTGCTTGCATGCACGGTAAGGATTTTATTTGCTAAGTTAATTTGCTCTCGACTTCTGATTATCTTTCTTTGCAACTTTTGTGTAAACCCTACTTATTTATTTAGCTTGTTCAGTTATTCCTCGTAATTTATGCCATTATCTAGTTTATTATTTGCTATTCGCAACTTACATTTGAGTGCCAATTAACCAATATCCTCTTCTGAATGA
Source organism: Boesenbergia rotunda (assembly GCA_024364735.1). Lineage (NCBI taxonomy): Eukaryota > Viridiplantae > Streptophyta > Magnoliopsida > Zingiberales > Zingiberaceae > Boesenbergia > Boesenbergia rotunda. Next base: position 40,307 of record JAGFNQ010000633.1, read on the forward strand.
TAATCCTTGTCTACGGAAAAGAGCATTCTCTTCTTGGCCTTTCTATTGTTCCCATCAGAGAGACTTGCTGGGTGATCGACTTTTAGTCATTTCTATAACTACACTGTAAATTCTGAAGAATGAATGCTTATTATTGCTTGTGAACTTTGCAATTTAAGGGCTTCTACAGGAAGTTGAACACACAATGATTCAAGTGCCAGTATCTTTTCACTATTTGCATCTGTATACAGATTTCCATTGAGTACATTTAAATAGCATGTTGAAATCAAGGATTAAAGTTTAAAGTGACAAGCAATATCTATATTTGTCTCAATGTTTTTCTTCCAAAAACAAAAAAAAGTTAGGCTGATTGGCCAATCATGGCTAGATAAGCTGTCAATTAAAAACCAAGTTGTTCAGTGGATCTCCTAGTCATTTCAATCAGAATTGGAAGTTATGAAATTTTGCTTCTTTTTTGGGATCTATGTCAAAATTAAATATTTTTTGTTAAAATTAAAGGCACCATTTGTTTATCAATACTCAGTTTATTTCCATCTAAGAACTTACATTAAACTCAGTAATGGTTAATTCTGATCCCTGTTCTATTGACAATATTTGATGTTAATGTGAAGCATGGAATCGTTGACATGTGCTTCGGTTGTGTGTATTAATGTTCTCTTGATATTTTGTGTTCTAATGCACAATAGATACTATATTATGCACTATATATGTACCTATAGAAAGCTATTCACATTTTAAAAAATAAATCCATTCTATTTTAAAGGCAAATCACAACTATTAAATCAACCTAAATAATACAAACACAAGTCATTAAGGATTAAAAATAGAATGGATTTATTGTTCAAATGAACCTTCACTTCGTTCAAATGTAAAGAAAGCAACAGAGAATCCAGGCAAGATGAATCTTCACATTGTTCAAACGTAGGTTTGGATATTGGTGGTGAGATGAACTTGACTGCGGGAATCCAGGTGGCTCAGTTGGCTCTTAAGCACCGCCAAAATAAGAAGCAGCAACAGAGAATCATAGTTTTTGCTGGAAGGTAAGAACAAAATAGCTTTGTTTACTCTCGTTGTTGTATTAAATATACACAATCTTGATTCATGCTGGATGATTCAGTCCAATTAATTATGACAAAAAAACACTGGAGGCAATTGGGAGAAAGTTGAAAAAGAGCAGTGTTGCTCTAGATGTGGTTGATTTTGGAGAATCAGAGGATGGAAAACCTGAAAAGCTAACAGCCCTAGTTGCTGCTGTAAACAATAATGATAACAGTCACATAGTTCCTGTTCCACCTGGTTCAAATGCTCTTTCTGATGTACTCATCAGGTATTGACGGTTCTTCTTGAAAAATCATTACAGTCCATGATTTAACTATAATTCTCTAATCATCTATATACAGCACACCTATTTTTACTGGAGATGGGGAAGGAGGGAGTGGTTTTGCAGCTGCAGCTGCAGCTGGTGGCATGTCTGGATTTGATTTTGGTGTAGATCCTAATATAGACCCTGAGTTAGCACTAGCATTGAGGATCTCCATGGAAGAGGAACGAGCAAGACAAGAAGCAGCTGCCAAAAAGGCTGCTGAGGATGCTGCTAAAGGGGAAAAAGGTACAGAGCAAGCTTCAAGTTCCAATGATGCAACTATGACTGAAGCAGGCAACACCTCAGCTGTTGCTACCGATGATAAAAGGCACAATTTAACGGTCTGTTCCATTCTACAACATAAGTTTGTATTTTTCAATTATCTTGTGCAAGATAAATTAAAGCTAGTTTCTGTTTCTAGAGAATCTTATGTTTTAATAATCATGAAATATCTCGGGGAAGTAACTAAAATAATAGATGGTAAAAAGTTAAAACCTAATGAGAAGTTACCTTCTTGTTACTTGCTGGAGTCTTGAGTTTTCTTGTTAGGCTTGTAACTTTATTTCTTTCATGAAAGGTTCTATTTGCTTCTTAATGTGTTAATTTTATTTGTATTTGATTTTCCTTGTTAGTCTTTTTAACTTTATTTCTCCTGCATGAAAGGTTCTACTTGCTTCTTAATGTGTTAATTTTATATGTTTGAGATTAAACAAAAAGTTATGGCGCTACTATAAATTGAGTAGATGTTTCACCTTTGTTAGAGAATCCTTTGTTATTTTCACCAGGATCCTTCTTTCTCGAATATTTATAAAGATTCCTACTTATTACTTGTTGATCTTTGTTAATATCTTAATATCTTGAAGGAATGCGGAAATATTGAAAGAAGTCTAGAGAAATTTAAATTTTAGGCATTTTTGTTCAGGGGTCTGTGCTTTGGCATGGATCCCTGAGTGGATACGCAAAAAAATTTAAGTTGGCTCCCATTTGATATGATGTTATGTAATTGTTTTTATTGTTATCTATCTTATACTTGGGTATGAGTGTGTAGCATGGGTGTGGATTTAAGTATCTGACATGGTTGTTTATAAAAGTGTTCACACATGACCAATGGGGATGTTGTGTATCAGTTTGGAATGTCCATTCAGCATAGCTGAATGCTGATATCTGGCACTTGGTTATGGTATGAAAGGGGCAGATGAAGAATCAAAAGTAGCGGAGATTGTTGTTATCAGATTTTTCTTTCTGAAGGATTAACTTGAACTAGGGATGGGAGCAGCCTGAGTAACTGCGTTTATATTTATCCAAATCTAATCAAGTTCCCTGCTGCCTACTATTTGAACCCTGCACCACCCTAGCTGAATATGAGATAATTAACTGTCTTATACAATTCAAATCTGCCCCAAGTGTGATTTTATCTTTGGTTACTACTAAAGTTGACTAGTTAGCCATTATTTCTAAATGCTTGATCTGTCAGGAAAGGGACTATTTATTATTTTTTATATTGTTAACTCTTCTCCTTCGTGTCTGAGTGAAGTACTTGATTGCTCAGATTGAATGGATAAGTTGATTAGAATTTTTTTTTTTTTTTTGACATAGGTGGGATTTGAAGTCCTGATCTCTTGCTTTAATACTATGTTAAAGTTGATTGGCACATGACTATTCCCAAAAACTGCTAGGAGAAATGGACCTGTTTATATTATTAACAATTACAAATCTTAACCAGACCAAAACCTAATCATTAGGTATCTGACTTCGGCTTAAGCAGATTGGGTTGGTGTAACTACTTTATAGAATACTGGTATACTACCCCTTGCCATCCCAAACTTTGACTATTAGTTACCTCCTGTAGTGTTGACAGCTATAATTTTTTATTCTGTAGTCCATCAGCCTGAATCCACTGGAGCAGGTAATTTTTACTCCGTGTCAAATGTGGCAGGTTTAAATACACACAAAAAGGAGTCTTTGAATAGTGCCCTCAAATTTGCTAGTTAGGTAACATTGTTGGCTTTTAATTTTTCAAATTGAAATCAGTTAGATTGTATTTTTTGGAAAATAGATTCATAGTGTTCTTTCCATTTTTGAACTGTAAATATATTTCATTTGAGTTATTTTAGTTTGTAGTTTGATGGAAATTTAAGTTTACGATGAACTAGTTTAGTCTTCAGGCAAAACAGTAGTTTTTCTGGTGTTTTCTTTGTACCTTTTGATTTCTGGTGCCTCTTTTGACTCTTTACCTGAACTTGCATAGAAGAGAAACTAATTTTGCATATTTTAATACAATCAGGAAGATGAGGCTGCATTACTGGAGCAGGCTCTGGCAATGTCCATGGATGGTGGTAAGGCCAAGAGTGTGGATATTGCTGATGCTGACATGTCAGAGGCTACTGCCGAAGATCCTGAACTGGCTTATGGTTAGTTTTTTATATTTGCAGAACATTCTGCTTGAATTTATAATACTGCGGAGAGTTAAAAAGCCCACTACATCTATGTTTAGTTTCTACAACCAGTCACAAGCTGTAGGAAAACCTATGATATATGCAATGGTCAGGTTCTTGGCATGATTGCTTTAGGGATCAGTTGATCTTTTATCTTTTGGAGTTCTTTGCAAGTGGATGGAATTGTCAGAATCTGTCTGATCATATCCATTATCATTGATCTTGGCACTAAATAGTCAGCAATTGTGTGCATATGGTTTGACATTTTTTTTTCCACGCCTCAATTATGTACACTTCCCATGCAGCTCTCCAAATGTCTGTTCAGGAAGGTGCAAATGACTCAGCATCTCAGTCTGACATGAGCAAAGTACTCGAGGACCCATCATTTGTCTCATCTATCATAAATTCGGTAATGTGTATGTTCTGCTAGTACTTGAATTCCTCTAACTATTACCAGACTATAACTTAGCTTATTCCCACAGCTTCCTGGAGTTGACCCTAATGATCCTTCTCTCAAAGATTTATTGGCATCTTTACAAGGCCAATCAGAGGTAAGTTTTTTAAGTCTAGACTTCTGCAAATGTTTATATAAACATTTAAAAAAGAAAATAAGTTTTTGGAACTGATGTTAATGGTAATTATTAGAAGTGTGGATCTAAATATAGAGCTAGTAATATACATTCCACAAAGTGAGGAAGAAATATTTAGGTAAATTTTTCTTCATATATTCTATGAAAATTGAAGTTTTGATGGAAATTTGACTGAAGTTCAATAGTAACCATTTTTTTTATTCAATTAACATTTTCATTTTATATGAATTAATCATTTATTTATTTACACGTTGGACCCTGAATATATCGCATAACTATGAGTTTAATATGGACAAGCCTTTTGGCCATCCTCATTCATTGTAATTTGATAGGCCCAGTAAACTTCTCTATATGAACTTGGTGTTATTTTTTGTGAAGCTCAGTTTCACATGATAAAGAAACCAATTTCCTTTCTCTTTCAGGCCCAACAAAAGCAAATGGAGGAGGACGAGCCGAAAAAAGATGGTGAGAAATGAACTTCTTCAAGGACTCCCTATGCCTACCTACATCTGTCTTGGTAAGACTCATAAACATAGCATAGCTATATAGAAGGCTGCTCTAGTCACTATTAATCTACTAAATGTTCATGACATAGTCATACTATTTTTTGACTCAATTTTGATTTGATATATGTTGATAACTCTTGGTGTACTTGGGTTGATGTCTGGAAGGGGAAAGGGAGAGGCTCTGAAAATCAATACAAATGATCATGATCCTTGTCTAATTTTATAATCTGTATTCTCTCTCTCCCTGTTGCCTTTTCATCGTTCCATCCACCCACATAAACCAAGCATGAAAGAATGTTTTAATTTCCACATCTTTCAAGATGTTCTTCCATAGCCGTGCCTATACATTGCTAGCAGAAATCTTGTATGTAGTTACCACCTGTCGTAGAACCAACCCTTTACTTTTCCTCACCAGCATCAAGTTTCCCAAAAAATTTCTTGCTTTCTTTTTGTGCTATACCTTTGTATTAACAACACGTTTGTTTGTGTTGCAGAACGACATTATCCCTTCCGTGGCCACTATCGACTGCCTTTGAATGAAGATTTCCTGCATTTGTTTTTGGAGCTCAAGTTTGTACCATCTTATGTGGCGTACACTATCATTTTTCTTTCCAAGAATTAATTTATCTAGTGTACTCGAATACATCGATAACTTTGCAGGCAGCTTATCTCTGATAAATGACAGTACTTTAGTGCATCAATTCAAGTTTATTTTGAGGATAAGAATCTTGTCTAGTCAGTGTAAATTAAACTGGTCATGTGATTTGCCCTCTAGCTTGTGTGGGTTCCCTTCAATTTCAGACAATTTTCAAACTCTAATTCTTTCAATTTTCGCAAGCTGGTGTTAAGCATGTGGTGGAAGTTTCACCCAAAAGATATTTGTTTGAAGTTTTTCTAAACCAAAAGAGTTCATTTAAGAATCTCTTACATTTTAATGAGGCATACATATAAGTAAACATTCATGCAAGTAGATTGAATTGTTCACAAGATGAAAGATATCTAAAGTTTTGAGCCAAAATCAACTTATTTTAGTTTTTTTCTATCTAAAGTTTTCACTTTGGAGTGTTAAGCCCTAGAGTTACGGTTGTGCAATCGGTTCAAATTGAACCGACCGAATCGATTAAATTCAAAATCAAGTTGATTGAGGTTTTTTCGAACCAATTGAATTGAACTAAACTTTCTAAAAAATTGAATCGTCGGATTGATAAAACATCATTTTTGACTGAAATAATTGAATTTTTTATTCGATTTGATTTAGTTCCGGTTTGATTTAGTTTGATTGTAATTTAGTTCGGTTCAACTTATAATATCGATTTGGTTTGTTCTGATTTGATTCATTTTAACTCATAATATCAATTTGGTTGGATTTTGATTTGGTTTTATTTGATTTAGTTTCTATTTGGTTCGATTTGATTTGGTTTGGTTTAATTCAAAATATCGGTTTAATCGAATTTTGATTTTTAAAATCGAAATCGAACCGATTAAACTAATATAATCGATATTTTTGAAAAAAACTAATTTTTTGAATCAACTTTTGAATTAATCGAATCGAATTTTTAAATCGATCGATTAGTTTAATTTAACGGAACTTTTGCACAGGCCTACCTAGAGCTAGCATGAGTCGATCAGGGATGGATTAAAAACTTAAAGAGCTTGCATGCTTAAGCTATGAATGACATATATGCACATATATAGTTAAATGAGTTCAGGCTTACGTCAGCAGCTGATCCAATTTCTAACTGATGTGCTAAATTCGAGGGGGCAAACTTACAATCAATAAGCATTACGAATGTTTCAGAAAATGTTAGCACCAACAAAGAAAAATTTAGAAAATGCTAGAGTAATGAATTCCAATTAGAAGCATAACATTGATCACACAATACTTGGCATAATAAAATTCATCTTTTAAAAGTCTTCCCAAGGAAACTATCAAAAGTGCCACGAAAATATTAAGATTATGTTTGATAAGTTTATTTTCTATTTTTATTTTTTATAGAAAATATAATTTTTTAAAAAACATATTTGATTTGTATTTTCTTGATTTGTTTTCCAGAAAAGAATATAATATTTTTCTAGAAAATTAGAGAATGAAATAAAATCATTCTTTAGAAAATAAAAAAAATACGGAAGTATTTGGTTTGCTCGGTTTTTTATTTTTTTTCTAGAAAATCGTAGGGGCGTTTGATTTGTTCCATTTTCTATTTTTATTTTTCAAAAAAATTGTATTTTCTCATTTTCTAAAAAATAACTTTATTTCATTCTCTAATTTTTCAGAAAACAATATATCTTTTTCTGGAAACGAAGTCTGAAAAATACAAACCAAACACGCTTTCTGAAAAATCGCATTTTCTGCGAAAAATAAAAATGAAAAACAAACATTCTAAATGCAGAGCGATTTTTTAAAAAATAAAAATAGAAAATGGAGTAGATCAAACACTCCCTAAGTCTTCGATAAATTATTTATTCCATAACATCAAATAAAGATATAAGTAGAAATGAAATAATCTATTCTACACATTTTTGTTTTTTTATTATTAATTTTATGTTTCAATGTCAAAAGTCAAAACTAAACATCCAATACAACTCAACCATGCATATAGACGTTGTTCCTACGCAAGAACATCAGCAAACACTACAAAAATAACATGAAATAGTGACAGACGTAATTCGTCGCTATTCCGTCGCAAAACACTAATAGCGACGGATTAGCGACGGAGTTGGCGCCGTCAGCTGAGAACCCGTCGCAGAGCTTGTTAGCGACGGTGATTTTTGATCTCCGTCGCTATCTTAGCAAAGTAATAAGAGCAAAATGAACTTGCTTCTTCAACCAGATATGCATTACATATTGATCCCTCAACTCTTGCTTTGTTACGCACATTATTCTTTAATTTTCTAAGAAACCTTTCAAAAGGATACATCCATCTGTATTGTACAGGACCACCAATCTGTGCCTCGCTAGGTAAATGAATAGGCAAATGCTCCATTGAATCAAAAAAGCTTGGTGGAAATATTCGCTCAAGCTTACATAGTATTAAAGGAACCTCTGTCTGAAGGCGTAACATATCTGCTACCGTAACAACTCTGGAGGTCAAATTTTTGAAAAAAAAGGCTTAATTCTGTAAGTGCTTGCCAAACATTATTAGGAAGTAATTCTTGGAAAGCTATTGAAATTAATCTTTGCATGAACACATGACAATCATGACTCTTCATTCCAACCATTTTAAATTTATTCGTATCCACACAACGAGACATATTAGAGGCATATCCATCTGGGAATTTTATGTTTTTCAACCAAGGACACAATGCTTGCTTACTTTCTTTGTCCAATGTATAACAAGCCTTGGGATATTTACCAGTTGTTTCATTCTGATGCAACTCAGGCCTGCTAACTAATTGTTTCAATTCTTCACGAGATTTTGTTGTATCTTTTGTTTTCCCATGCACATTTAAGACAGTATTAATGATGTTATCAAAGAAATTTTTCTCAATATGCATCACATCCAAATTATGACGAATGAGTAAATATTTCCAATATGGAAGCTCCCAAAAAATACTTCTTTTCCTCCAACCACATTTGTTGACTCTAATAATATACTTGTTGATATCATCTGATCCATCCTGATATACTGGTAGAAATCCATAACTATCAATTTCATTTAACACTTCTTCGCCTGACATCCCAAATGGAGGTAGCTTCCTAACTACTTCATTCCTTTTGAAATGTTTCTTATTTCATCTGAACGAATGATCAAGAGGTAAAAATTTCCGATGATTATCAAACCAAGAAATCTTGCCACTGCAGGGCAAAGAAAATGCATCTGACTGACTCATACAATGTGGACATGCTAACTTTCCAGCAGTGCTCCATCCTGATAACATTGAGTAAGCAGGAAAATCACTAATAGTCCATAACAATGCTGCATGCATTAAAAAGTTTGACTTTGTAGCAATGTCATACGTCTTTGAACCTATATTCCATAAATAATTCAGCTCAGTTATCAAAGGTTGTAAAAAAACATCTATGTGCCCTTTTGGATTTTGAGGACTTGGAATTAAAACAGTAAGAAACATGAATTCATCTTTCATGCACATCCATGGTGATAAGTTGTATGGTGTTAAGATAATAGGTCACGATGAATATTGTTGTCCATAACTTCCAAATGGCTGAAATCCATCTGCAGAAAGTCCAAGTCTGACATTACGTGGTTCCATAGCAAAGGAAGAAAATGTTGAATCTAAATGTTTCCATGCAGGGGAATCACAAGGATGACACATAATGTCTCCATCATGTCCATGGTTTTGATGTCAGATCATATGACTTGCTGTTGCTGCTGATGCATACAAACGTTGGAGTCTAGCAGTCAAAGGAAAATAATACATGACTTTGTAAGGAATATTTTTCTTCTTCTTCTTCTGATTTACCATGCGAGCACCATGCTTGTAATGAGGATGGTTACAGATTTTGCATTCCATCAATTCACTATCTTGGTTTCAAAAGATCATGCAATTATTGACGCAACAATGTATCTTCTCAACTGGCAAACCCAAGTCTCTGATTAGTTTTTTAGTGTTGTAGAAACTATCAGTCATGCAATTATCAGTTGGAAGCAACTCTGACATAAGTTGACATATGTCATCATAACATCGTTCTGAGAAATGATGTTCTGCCTTCATATTCAATAATCTTACAGTAGCAGATAATTGAGAATGACCAGAAGGAATACCTTCCCATAATTCTCTTTCACTAGCCTTTAACATGTCATACATTTTCTGAACATCAGAAGTAGGTACTTGTTCTACATTTGATTGATCAAAAGCATTCATTGTATCGTAAACTATTGATTGCATTGCATCAGCAGGGTTATATGATGTCTCTGGTCCAATTGAGTTCGATGATGATGCAACAGAAGGTCCACCAAATTCATATACATACGGCTCTCCATGACAATACCAGTTATAATAATCTGGAACAAACCCATACCTGGCGATATGAGTTTTCACTGTATCTTCATCACGGAAAGCTGTATTTCTACATTTGCGTTGATTACATGGACACTTCAATTCTGTGCCATTCAAACACTCAGGATGACACTTTGCAAAGTTAACAAATTCTTCCACTCCAGCAAAAAATTCGTCACGGATAAATACATTGTCTAACCTATTATACATCCATGCCTTGTTCGGATACATTGTATCTGAATTCAGATAAGACAATTTAATCAAACCACACATATTATGATCCATATTAAAATTTGATATTGATGCTATGCTACAAAATACATCTAATTAATCAAACATGATATAAATAATGAATCAATTACTCTAAGTAATCAAAGAATTAATCAACAAATTAATCTAATTATTCAAATAGTTAATCTAACATTAATCAAACAAGATCTAATTAATAAATCAATTAAGCTAATTAAACAAACAATTAATCATCTAATTATTCTAAATAACCACACAATTAACCTAAAATAAATCAAACATTTGATGAATTAATTACATAATTTATGATTTAACAAAGGAAATTATTATCTAAAATAATTAAATGATAATTTAACTAATTAATTAACAGATTAATTATTGAATTAATCAAATTAATTAAATTAATCTAATTAATTCAATTAATTACACCTAAAACCCTAATTAAACCCATTAATTAGGGTTTAATTAGGGTGTCGCCCGCAGCAGGGGCCGCGCGGCCGCAGCAGGCGCCGCGCGGCCGTAGGAGACGGCGCCCGCCCGCACTGGCCCGTGACCGGCAACAGGCGCCGCTTGCAAATGCGAGGCCGCACCTGGCCGCGGGAGGCCGCGCGCGGCCGTGCGCGACCGTGCAAGAGCCGTGGTTGGCCGGAGAAGACGACGGCGCCGCGTTAGCACAAACAAACGGAGTTGATACGGCAAATGGAGCTTAGGTCGAGTACCTGGTCGCCGGAGGAGGGTTCGCCGGAGGAGAATCGACGCAGAATCGCCGAAGAGGAGAATCGGTGGGAGCTTGACCGTCGCTAGGGTTCGCGTGGCTGCGGGGGAAGGGGCCGTCACCCTTTTTAAGAAATATTGCGACGGATAACTTGTCCGTCGCCGATTATCGATGGCGTTGACAATTCCGTCGCTATATTGAGGGTGTTTGACCCGGTCGCTTACAACTAGCGACGGATAATTTATAATATCCGTCGCACTAGCGACGGACGTTGACCAAGTCCGTCGCTATATTCGGGATTTTGACTTGCCGCGCAATTTTGACGACGGATATATATATCCGTCGCAACTTGCGACGGACTATTAAAAAAGTCCGTCGCAATCCCTTGTTATTTTTGTAGTGAAACAACTCACTTAGATGTCTATGAGAGAACCCTAAGAGCATTTGACTTATGAAACTTACATATGCTCGTAAAACATGTCCATGCTTTCCATACTCTCCAACTTCATTTCTAGTGCCCGTTTAGCCCTTTTACATTCAACAATTTTTTCGTCCAAAACTTTCAACCTGCTCAAAAGAGTTGCACTCTCTTCAACCATCATATTTATCTCCTCACCTAGGTCATCCCTTTGGTTGATTACGAAATCCATTTGTTCTATCGTGACACCTTCCTGCACATGGTCATGCCATTTGAAATAACCACAGTCGCCGGCCGTCTACAAAAGGAATAATCAAATAATTCCCGGGAAAAGTATATTGCAAGATATAAAATAAATGCAAGTCGTACTTTCCAATTTTTGCATCCCCAAAACCTTCTACCAGGGGTATTTTCTGTCCATGATGTGAACAAGTTGGCTGACAGTTGATGCATGCATATGGGGCGATCAGCTTGAGCAATTGAGGTCACAAATGCTTCTTCCACTTCTTCATTAATTTCCATATCTTGAAGGAGCAGTTGGCAAACATTCAAAATGTAAAAAAGAAACATTCTCCATTATTGTGATTAACTATCTGCAACTTCTACTTGAAATGTAACATAATCAGGTGCTTGGCCATAGACTGAAAAGGTTGAAAGGCAAAGGTAGCAAACTTTTATGTCCTATTTTGTAAAGGCTCTCATTTGATGGTCATCTAAGATTATCATCTCTCACATGGCAATTATTTTTATAGTTATCCTAGATGTTTAGTAAAAATTATGGAACCAAAAATGATAATATCACATTTCCATCTTATTTTCTTAGAAATCTTTTTCACAAATTATCAGGAACCAAAAACATAATGTCATATTCAACTGTAAGGTTGGATTGGTTAGTCTCACCTTCGTTGTTGTTCATGTCCTTGGTTATTTGTTTGAAGAACTGCATTTCAATTATCTCTTTAAGTTGGATTGCTACTTCAGCCATTCGAGGTCTCCTACTGGCTGATGAGTTTGTGCACCTGAATGCTAGCTGAAGAACCTTCCACACAGAGCTAGGGTCATAGTATTCGTTCATACTTGTATCAACAAAATCTACTTCACCACTAACTCTCATAGATATCCATTGGACAATGTGTTGTTGCACTTCTGGGCCACAAATTATTGGAGGTTGGCCAGTAATCATTTCCAGAAGGATTATCCCAAAGCTATAAACATCACTCGCATCACTGAAGTGGTAAGTAACGGCATACCTGAAAAAAATAAATTAAGGTCACAATTGAATTAAAACAGCAAGAATAACTATTGCTACTTTGCCTGTTCCTAGCAAACTAGTGTTGTGGCTACACTATCTGTTGTTAAGAATGAAAATCAACAAACAAGTAGCACCTTAAAAGTTAAAGAGGATAAAATATTTCTATGGACATCATAGCAAATTCACTATTGGTTCTTAGTTTAACTAGGAATTAAGCATACTGTTTTATTTGCTACATACTTATATTTAATTGGTAACTAATTACAATTCCAAAAATTAAACTTTGTACCATCTTTCAAACCATGTGCTAGGAGATAGCAAAGTTCTTATTTAAATAATCTCACGCATCATCTCCAGCATAATTGTTATAAAAAAGACAGCGAAAATTATAATTTTCAAATGCGAGATATCTCATTTTTAATTTGCATGTGATTCTTTTGTAAATTGCCCATATGTGGTTAACAAAGTTTTCACTTTGCTGATCTCACTGTCCATTTATGAGCCTATGCAATAGCTCATGAAGAATTCAGTATACATTTTCTTTATTTATAAATTAATAACTTCCTCCGACACACCACACCATCTTCCTATTTTAGCATAGAAATACTAACTAAATAATTGGTAGTCCTGATATTATGCAATAAAGTGTTGAAATGGACTATCATGTGGTTCTACATTATTTGACTACGTCAAGATAATACGATGGAGAAAAGAACATACTCTGGATCAAGATACCCTGGTGTCCCAACCACTACTGTGGTTTCATCAGTGTCATTCTCATTCCATATCTTGGAAATTCCAAAATCTGTTATTTTAGCCTCTAAATTTTCATCCAAGAGAATGTTTGAGCTCTTCACATCCCTATGAATTATTGGCGGGTTGCATCCCATATGCAGATAGTCCAATCCTAAATTAAATATAGAGAATTCATGTCAAGTTAAGAGAAATACACACAAATCCAAAATAAAGTAAGTGGACAAGATGCTTCATTGTTTAAAACCTTGTGCAACTTGGTATGCAATTTGGAGCCTATGTACCCATGTCAACACAGGAAACCCAGCTTTACCTATGATTGAGAAAACATAGAAATAAGAAATATCAGTCATTGCCGAAATATTTCTGAACCCCAAGTTTATGTATCTATATTTGGTAAAAGAAATCTGATACTCCAACCACATATTGAATGTTGCAAAATGCTTAAAAAAGCAAATCTTGTGCAATATATATGAGCATGTAGCTGACTTTGCGACCTTCAATGATTAGGACTATTACAAACTATTGGAGATTTGTGTTCATTATAATAGCCTTTAATTTTAGAAGAAATAAACAATTTCTACCCAGATCCATAGGCTCAATAAAAGCATCTTGCATTTCAGCAAAAAACATGATTTGCTATTCCATGTTGAATATGATTAGGTGGTCGTTTTCTTGAATGTTTATCATTTTACTACAAAGTTCAATATATACAACTAAGTAGGGAATATACTCCTAGATCAGCATTACATATCTTATCATTCCTCACTATGAGTCTTAGTTACACTAGGCAATCTGTTGATTCAAATTATAGACTTAGAAATGTCATAGTGCAAAACCTCTCAGATGGTCTTCAAGGTTTCCTCGAGGCATGTACTCATAGACAATAGCAAGGTTACTTCCATCCTTGAAGTAGCCAATTAAAGAAATTAGATTATTGTGGCAAACTTGTGTTAAGCTCCTCAACTGCAACACAATACAAAATGTTATCATGCATATTCATACATTTCTCCAAGTTCATTCTATATTTAATTCAGTTTAATCACAAGTTGTCAAATGCATCATTTTAGTGATCACAATAGAGTTCCCAAGTGGATTTTATTTTCATTATCATCTTCTAATTTGTTGCTGGATTTCTATTTAAAAGCATAAATTAATCTATGGCCAAGGACACTTCAAAATTTGAAGGTTTAGTAAAATGAGTTATGTACCTCGGCCAAGAACTCCCTGTAACCCTGTGGTGTTGATTCTGTCCGTAGCTTGATTGCAACTTCAGTGCCATCTTCCAAAAGTCCATAATAAACTGTTCCGAATCCTCCTCTACCAATGATTGTCTCAAAGTTGAATGTCATTTCTACTATTTGTTCATAGGTGAACAAGTGAGCATTACTTTGAAACCTATTGTCTATAAATTCGGCAATTCTTTCTGCAACCAAATCTTCCATACATAATCCACATTCACATAACAGAATTAGGCATGGATCATTATATTTGCATAATTAAAACATTGATTAGCTAGATGCCTAACTAGCTTCTAAAGCCCTGATCACATTAGGAAATATGAAAAAGAAAGATCCATTTTTTGTTCTTCAAATTATGAGTACTACAAATTGAAGTAAAAAACTGTTGGAATTATGATGAAACATGATGCTAGTGGTCTTCTCATGACTGATCTTGACCGGCTCAAACTCGACAATAGTCCTATAACATTTCACAAAACTAATTTATGAAGGGTGAATTGACATCATAAATTTTCTGTAGTTGCTGAACAGAGCACAAGGGAGATGATTAGAGAAGGGCTCAAATTGTATCAATTGGAAGTTTTCAAGTTATTTAAATGATAAACAGAAGATTCCTTTTTTTTCTTGGGAAAGATTTATCTTTCTTGTATTTATTTTTATAATGGAAACTTTCATTTGTGATTTGGGGTCAACAACTTAATCTTTTTGTATGCTTCTGTTATCATATAGATATAAGAATAAGTGAGTATTTTTTCTCAAAGACAAACCTGGAATGTCTGATTCATTGCTAGCATGTTCGTCCCAATTCTCATTTATTTTTGTATCTTCTTCCTAAAAAGAAGCCGAAGAATAAAATTTTGAAATTGATATAATGGTAGAACTTCAACTCGTAATTAGCCCAGAAGAATAATTTTGACATTTCAGTAACTATTATCCACTGAATTTGTTTGCACAATACCAATGGGGTTCAATCACCATTTTATGAAGAAACACATTAGGAGTTAGACTAAGTTACGAAAAACTACCAAGGTTAACATGTATGAAGATCAGAAGTACTTACATTAGTCTTAGAAAATAAGTTTAAACTGATTGCATTTATCAAGTACGAAGATCAGAAGTTTAAACCAAACACATGCAAAAAGATGGGCATATACCTTAAACCGCATAAAAACTTGTGTCAAATGGATGAGTGGAATAAGCGCCAAGTACTTTGTTATTTTTTCTTGTGCTGCTCTGAGTTCGCTCTGAATCCGCTTACCTTTGACCATAAGGTAGATAGAACTTCGTTGCTGGCAGCTATTAGCTAGATCATAACACTGAAGCAAAACCTCCTCCATCTTCTGAAACGTTTGCATGGAAACATCACCAAGCACCCTGTCATCGAGCATCTCCAACTGTCTTCCTACCAATTCTAAATAGTTTGCTAACTCCTTAAATTCCTTCTTCATCATTTGTGCATCAGTAGCTGCCTTTATAACTTTACCAACTAGGGAAACTGCCGTGGCCACATCACCTATAGTCGCCATATTCGCTACCACCGGCAACTTTTGTGACCTACAAAGGATGACCACACTTTTTCGTATTTTGATTTTTTATGTATGGAACCTACAGTAAAGCCTTTTTTTGAAAGAGGAATGAGTTTAGAAGACTTAGATCATGTCCAAATCATATAACATATAAACACTTCATCCAATTACGAAGACTAATCAGGAACAAAACCAAACAGTGTTGCATTCTAACAGAGGGACATCAAAGGGCAGACGAAGTGAGAACTAATGCAAATTAGAAATTCAATTCTAAAAAGTTTAAGATTAAAGTAGTTAATATTGCCAAGGGACTACAATACAGCTTCAAGATCCTATTGCAATCTTCCTCTTCAGCAAATAAAGAATCTGTTCATTCTATGCCTAAAAATTAGATTATGCTTTGAAACATAATACTTGCATAAAACTAAGTATGTATGAATTGAGTGATCTACTTCCAACCTTAGCCAGATGAATCCCAGATGCAAATTTATCAAGAAGATGAAGAGAAAAGCCCAGAATCAGCCCCTTTTCTATCTCGCTTTCTAGTGTATTTAAACATAACTTTTCACAGGCTTGAAAGGTAGGAAACCCCAAGGAGAAAGAAATAGGGAAAATCTGCTCTGCAGCTTCGAGGAACTCAGAGTGTGAATTCAACGAGGAAAACAGTGAAATAGGCACAAGGATTCCTATATTGTATGCAGTTCGGAAGCTCTTTTGAAAGATCCTAGCGCATTGAGCTAATAATTTAAAGCAAAAATATCCAATATGATCAGTTAAAGAGACGGACCGTCAAAGATCCGATGAATAGGATTTCGAATACGGTGGGTGAAGAGCAAATGTCGGTTAAAGCTTGTTTAAAATAATTTTATATATATATATATATATATATATATATCGGTTAAAGCTTGTTTAAAATAATTTTATATATATATATATATATATATATATATATATATATATATATATATATATATGAAAAGAAGCGTCAAGCTTGTTGACCATAATTTCAACAAAACGCTTTTAAAAAATTAATTATAGTTGAAATTGCTCTAATACTGATTAACAGCATTCCAACACTAATCAAAATTTTTAATATTGGTTAAAATAATTAATGATGATCAAAATTACTTAAATAATTGAGATAACGCATGCAGTTAAAATTATTCTAAATTGGTCAAACCACTCCAAACCCTAATCAAAACTATTATAAATTAGTTAAAATTACTTCAACTTAATTAAAAATATCGAGTTTTAATTAAAATGATAAATATTATTAAAAATTTTATAATATAAAATAATAATTTTATGAAAACTACTTCAAATAATTATAAGTTTAATCAAAACCATTATACTTATTTCTTTTGATATTTTCTTAACGTTCCATTCGAAAAATAAAAGGGTCCTCGTTCAATATAAAATATTATTATTTCGTCGTTAAAAATTATAATTCATAAAGCAATCGCCACACGTGGATGCTGACGTCTTAAATTACCGGGCAAACCGACGTTCCTATTATGCGGTAGAGGAAGGCTGCCACACACTCGACTTCCCTGCTACGCCAATGCGAAGTCTAGCTCCCACTGCCACCACCACTCCAAGTCGTGTAAAACCTTTTAATTATGGATAGAAATAGAATTTATTGATAGAGATAAAATAAAATTAGTAGATAGAGAGAGAATTTGATGACTTACAAATCATTGATGGATGAGATGTAATTATAGATAGGAATAAAGTTTCGTGATAAAATAAAAGTATCTATATTAAATGTATGTGGAGTTGATGTTTATCCTCTAAGCTTATAAATATGTAACCTTTTGGTCAATAAAAGCAAATTGAATTAGTTTAGTTTTGTTGGTGCAATCTTGGTTAGGTCAGGGTTGACCTAGTTTGACAAAGCTCAGGTGAGCTTGAGTCTAGCAAGCTCGGGTGAGCTTGAGGTGTATGTTTCGATGTTTGACATTGATGTTTGAATTTGATAATTATGTTTGAATGCCGTATGGTGTCAAGTGGGTCAAGGTTGACTGGAGACTTGACTAGGTGAAGTCCAGGTGGATCGGGGAGATCGTGCGCTGGCATGGGAAAAGACCTAGTGGGACTAGGCACACCTAGTGGGACTAGGTGAAGTCCAGGTGGATCGGGGAGATCGCACGCTGGCATGGAAAAAGACCTAGTGGGACTAGGCACACCTAGTGGGACTAGGTGAAGTCCAGGTGGATCGGGGAGATCGCACGCTGGCATGGAAAAAGACCTAGTGGGACTAGGCACACCTAGTGGGACTAGGTGAAGTCCAGGTGGATCGGGCATGGAAAATGACCTAGTGGGACTAGACACACCTAGTGGGACTAGGTGAAGTCCAGGTGGATCGGGGAGATCGCACGCTGGCATGGGAGAAGACCTAGTGGGACTAGATGAAGTCCAGATGGATCGGGGAGATCACATGCTGGCAAGGTGGAAGTCTACCGAGAGACTAGACCTAACTCGAGTGTTAGGCAAACCTGGTGGAGAATCAGGTTAAGTCCTAGTTGGGAACTAGGCAGAAGAAGTCCAGGTTGGTCAAAGGGGTTGACCGTAAAATCGAGGTTGGTCAAAGGGGTTGACCGTGAACACAAGTTAGGTTGGTCTCAATCGATTGGGTGATCGATTGAGTTGTTGTCTCGCGAAAACAAGAAGGATTTTAATCAATTGGGTAATTGATTAAGAAGGATGGTAATCAATTAGGTAATTGATTAAGGAGGATCTTAATCAATTAGGTAATTGATTAAGGAGAAAGTGAATCGATTGGGTAATCGATTAAGAGAGTTTGTTGCGAGAACAGAAGGTGGCTGAATCGATTGGGTAATCGATTCAGCCTTCTCTTAATCGATTGGTCAATCGATTAAGGGCAGTCTTAATCGATTGGCTAATCGATTCAGGTTCAAAAACTAGCCGTTGAACGGCTAGTATGACGTGGTAATCGATTGGGTAATCGATTAGGGAACCCTAGGCGTCGGGTATAAGGGTTTTCACGCAGGTTTTGAGCCACAACTCTTCTCCCCTTTTTCCTACTTCATTGGTGCCATCTCAAGGGAAGTCTTGGAGGTTTTTGCTGCTGCATTTCCAAGGTTCTAGAGGCAACCACAAGCTTGAAGATAGCAAGGAAAGCAAAGAGAGATTATTCATTGTAAATCTTGTAAGATTTCATTTTGAGTTTGCTTTGATTCTTGTTGTATCTTTGTGAAAGCTTGTAAGAGGTTTCTCCACCTCAAGAAGGAGATCTTTCATAGTGTATGAGAGAGTGAGGAGAGTGGATCCTTAGATTAGTCACCCGACCGGGGTGGATACCAAGTAAATCCTTTGTGTTAGCGTTTGCTCGAGTCTTCCGCCGCGACAAATCATCACGAAGCAAATCGGAGCTAATCACCCCCCCTCTAGCTCGCCAATCGGTCCCAACAAGTGGTATCAGAGCAAGGTTGCTCTTATTTGGACTCATCGCCAAGAGGGCAAGAGCTAGAGGAAGAAGAAGAAGTTAGAAGAAATCCTAATTTCAAGAAGTCATCATCAAAGGGTTCAACTTCAAGAATGGAGTTTGGCTATGACACAAGGGCACCTCCACCATTCGACAAGGCGAATTTTGGTCTTTGGAAGTCAAAGATCGAAAATTATTTCATGATGGAGATAGAGCAATGGTTTGCTCTAATGGAGGGTTTTGAAGCTCCAACAAGTCCGAAAGGAAAGCTCCTCAAGAAAAGCAAATGGAATGAGGAGCAAATCAAGAGATGCGAGGCCAACTACAAAGTGATCAAGCTATTGGTCAATCTTTTGCCAAGCAACATCTTGGACAAGATTGGAGAATTTCAAGACGCCAAAGAGCTATGGAGCAAATTGACAAGGCTTCATGAAGATCCCTCCACTATACCAAATCAAGAAAAATCCGAAGAGGGAGATTCATCAAGTGAAGAGGACTCGAAAGTTGAGAGGTGCTCAACATCCGAAGATGAAGCTCAAGAAGCCTCTACCTCAAGGGTTGAAGAGGAAATTCAAGAAGCCTCCACCTCTAGCATTGAGGGGGAGCAAAATGTGTCATTGGCATCGGATCAAAGACAAGCTTCAACATCATATTCCAATGTCAATGAAGAAGAAGAAAGTGCCACCTCTACACCACATGAAGGTATAAGAATTTCAAGTTGTAAAAATAAAAATCATATCATTTGTTTTGAGTGTAGGGAAAAAGGGCACTATAAGAGTAAGTGTCCAAAATTGATCAAGAAGAAGGTGCAAATGACACCCAAGACCAAGGAGAATGCAAAGGAGGTCGGCCTCGTGATAAAGAAGGATAAGAAGCACATAGTGTGCTTCTCATGCAAAGAAAATGGACATTATCGAAATCAATGTCCAAAGGGGAAGAAACCGACCAAGGCAAAAGGGAGGAGTTCAAATCAAGGGGGAGCCTCCAAGAACAAGACTAAGGTATCATTAGGTAATGGTACTTATTTTCATCATGATAATATGCATGCTAGAGATAACTATTATCATTTTAATGCTATTTATCATGAAAATAGGAGGTATAAAAACCCTAAGAAAAACTATAGAGCTTTCCATGCTAGGACTACCACCTCTAAGGATAGGGAACAAATTAGGAATTTCCAAGGAAGACCTACCCAATCCAAGGCTAAGAAAAACAATCACCAAGGCTATATTAGAAAACCAAGCCTTGAGGAGGTAATGATTGAAAATCAAGTTTTGAGGTCAAAACTTGATAAATTAGAAAAATCCCTCAAAAGAATAGAAAATCTATTTAAGGGATCTAAGGATCAAAACCTAGGTTTAGGAAATCAAGGACCTTCTAGGAGCAAGAAAGGTTTGGGGTACAAACCTAAGACTAAGGATGATGGTCCATCCTATCATAGAGTTCCATATAAATATGGAACTAAATCTAGGTCTAGGAGTCAAGTCAAGGTCACAAGGGAAGTCATCCCTAGAGTTGACCAAGACAAGACAAAGGTGACTAAGGCTTCGGAGAAGCCTAAGAAAGTCTTTAGGAAGGTATCAAGGGAAGTCATTCCTAGTGAATACCTAGAACACCCAAGGAGCACCAATAGGTTTTGGGTTCCTAAGAGTGTGTTCGCCACACCCTAGATAGGTCTAGGGAGTGTCAACTCTAATTGGAAGGGTAGTTAACCCAACCTTGATGAAGTTGGCACTTTGGGACATTTTCAAGGAATTACTACCCTTGAAAATGAAGGATTCATTTATTTACTCTAGAGAGGAGTAAATTTGTGCCAAACTATATTTTTGAAGATTAATCTTGATAAAGTTGGCACAACTAGGTTAGAATCCAAAGATAGGCCAAGTTGGGGAGATTTGGCTTTATCTTGGAAATTAGGGCAAATTTAGGATTATCAATGGCTTAGCGATGAGTTATTGATACTTAGATAGGAAATCTAGGTATTTTCTTTTATGCTTATATGCCATGTTTTGGATGCCCTATCACATGTCATGACATCATAATTCATAATTCATATTATGAAAATATTACATGTCATGTCATACATGCATCATCTAGTTATAATTTCTTTTGAAAATCCTAATATGATGCATGTCATAGTCATTAATCATGCATAAATCAATTTTTATTGAACTTAAGGACATTGGCATTAATTGGCATCCTAGGTGGATGATCAAGGTTTATAATGCCTAGGTAGAAATGCATGAACCCTTAGATTAGGGAGAACATGACTTTCACATCTCACTAAGACCATAAGTTGACTTGTGTGTGTTTTTGAGACACATTAGAAACAAGTGAGATGTTAGGGTGATGAACAAAACTCAAGGTGTTGATAAAGTACATCATATTTGAGTTTTAGTATCATCAAAACATGAGATTCAATGAACTCCAATCATTGGGAAAGCTAATGTACAAGTCATGTGCATTTAGCCCAAGGAACATGATTGGATATTGTTTTTGAAAACCATTTTAAAACTATATTGGAAAACCTTGGTGAAGACTATCTTTTGATAGCACTCATCATTGATTAAATGGATACAAAACATGAAAAACATTGAAGTATTTCAATGGTTTCCAATTTTGTGTCAATCATTGAAAAAGGAGGTTATTTTCATAGAAAATTATTTTTCCTTGATAGTATATGGTATAAATAATGTCTACACAAAATTTTAGAATTTTTCGAATTTTGTGGAATTATTTAGGGATTTCTGAATTTCGGATCTGAAATTGTTTTCAGATTTCAGAAACTCCCAATCGATCAGGTGATCGATTGGGACCATAGCCAATCGATTGGTTAATCGATTGGTCGATCTTTTTGCGAGCACAGAAGCTCGCGTAATCGATCATTTGATCGATTACAGTCAGCCGTAATCGATTCGTTGATCGATTGAGGCTAGTTTAATCGATTGGTTCCCAACACCAATCGATTGGTGAGACTGAAAATGTCTATTTTCAGTCCAATAATCCATTTTTGAGTAACCTACCAATCCCTAAACCCTAGAATTACTTTTATAAGTATATTTGGGTAAATTTCATTGTGAAATCAAAAAGGGAAACGGTTCGGTGAACATTTAAGGGTTAAGGAGAGGTTTTGGTTCAAGTTTTGAATCCCAAAATCTCAATCACCTCAAGTTGAGTTTTCCTAAAGGTTTTAGGAACTCAAAAATCATTGTTGGTGCAATGATAGAGGTTTCGAGCATGTTTTGAGGGGGAGGTCTTCCTTAACAACATGTGGTTGTATTTTTATTTTTGGTAAAATGAAAGGATGAAGATTGGAAATCTTCATTATGATGAATGCTCAAGGTTGAGCATAGGTTCAATGAAAAGTATGGGAGTTTCATTGTGTATACCTTTGACCATATAGACTTTCAGGGAGAGTGTTTGATGTGTGTCAAAGGGGGAGAAAATTGAAAGGCTAATAGGGTTTAGTCTTTCTCAAACATATTGTCAAACATCAAAAAGGGGGAGATTGTTGGTGCAATCTTGGTTAGGTCAGGGTTGACCTAGTTTGACAAAGCTCAGGTGAGCTTGAGTCTAGCAAGCTCGGGTGAGCTTGAGGTGTATGTTTCGATGTTTGACATTGATGTTTGAATTTGATAATTATGTTTGAATGCCGTATGGTGTCAAGTGGGTCAAGGTTGACTGGAGACTTGACTAGGTGAAGTCCAGGTGGATCGGGGAGATCGTGCGCTGGCATGGGAAAAGACCTAGTGGGACTAGGCACACCTAGTGGGACTAGGTGAAGTCCAGGTGGATCGGGGAGATCGCACGCTGGCATGGAAAAAGACCTAGTGGGACTAGGCATACCTAGTGGGACTAGGTGAAGTCCAGGTGGATCGGGGAGATCGGACGCTGGCATGGAAAAAGACCTAGTGGGACTAGGCACACCTAGTGGGACTAGGTGAAGTCCAGGTGGATCGGGCATGGAAAAAGACCTAGTGGGACTAGGCACACCTAGTGGGACTAGGTGAAGTCCAGGTGGATCGGGGAGATCGCACGCTGGCATGGGAGAAGACCTAGTGGGACTAGATGAAGTCCAGATGGATCGGGGAGATCACATGCTGGCAAGGTGGAAGTCTACCGAGAGACTAGACCTAACTCGAGTGTTAGGCAAACCTGGTGAAGAATCAGGTTAAGTCCTAGTTGGGAACTAGGCAGAAGAAGTCCAGGTTGGTCAAAGGGGTTGACCTTAAAATCGAGGTTGGTCAAAGGGGTTGACCGTGAACACAAGTTAGGTTGGTCTCAATCGATTGGGTGATCGATTGAGTTGTTGTCTCGCGAAAACAAGAAGGATTTTAATCAATTGGGTAATTGATTAAGAAGGATGGTAATCAATTAGGTAATTGATTAAGGAGGATCTTAATCAATTAGGTAATTGATTAAGGAGAAAGTGAATCGATTGGGTAATCGATTAAGAGAGTTTGTTGCGAGAACAGAAGGTGGCTGAATCGATTGGGTAATCGATTCAGCCTTCTCTTAATCGATTGGTCAATCGATTAAGGGCAGTCTTAATCGATTGGCTAATCGATTCAGGTTCAAAAACTAGCCGTTGAACGGCTAGTATGACGTGGTAATCGATTGGGTAATCGATTAGGGAACCCTAGGCGTCGGGTATAAGGGTTTTCACGCAGGTTTTGAGCCACAACTCTTCTCCCCTTTTTCCTACTTCATTGGTGCCATCTCAAGGGAAGTCTTGGAGGTTTTTGCTGCTGCATTTCCAAGGTTCTAGAGGCAACCACAAGCTTGAAGATAGCAAGGAAAGCAAAGAGAGATTATTCATTGTAAATCTTGTAAGATTTCATTTTGAGTTTGCTTTGATTCTTGTTGTATCTTTGTGAAAGCTTGTAAGAGGTTTCTCCACCTCAAGAAGGAGATCTTTCATAGTGTATGAGAGAGTGAGGAGAGTGGATCCTTGGATTAGTCACCCGACCGGGGTGGATACCAAGTAAATCCTTTGTGTTAGCGTTTGCTCGAGTCTTCCGCCGCGACAAATCATCACGAAGCAAATCGGAGCTAATCACCCCCCCTCTAGCTCGCCAATCGGTCCCAACAAGTTTTTCTTATTCTCTTCTCTTCCACAAGAGTAAAACTTCTTTTCCATTTTTTCTTTCAACAAAATGATATCAAAGTTATGACTTATGGAGGTATGGTTCCCTTTCAAGTTCCAACGTTCAAGGCAAGCAATTATGATAATTGGAGTGTCAAGATGGAATTTCTTGGAGCTCATGATGTCTGGGAGATTATAGAGAAAGGCTATGATGAACGGATTGATGACTCAACACTATCTCAGACTCAAAAAGATAGTCTGAGAGATTTAAGAAAGAGAGACAAAAAGACTTTCTTTCTCATTTATCAAGCTTTAGATGAGAATGATTTTGAGAAAATCTCAAGTGCTACTTTAGCCAAGAAAGCATCAGAAAAACACCAAATCTTGTATCAAGGAGAAGAAAAAGTGAAAAATATACAACTTCAGATATTAAGAAGTCAATTTGATGCTCTTCGTATGAAGGATGACGAGCTAGTGCCTGATTATTTTTCTATAGTCTCTATCATTTTCAATTAACTAAAGAGAAATGAGGAAAAACTAGAAGAAATAACTATCATTGAGAAAATGCATTGATCACTGGATTTAAGATTTGATAGTATTACAACTATCATCGAAGAGACAAAGGATCTACAAGCCATGATGATAGAACAACTCCTTGGTTCACTGCAAGCTCATGAAGAAAAAAAGAAGATAAATGAAGAAATTTCTCAACAACTTTTTAAGACTTCTCTTCAGCCAATTCTTAAGAAGTGTTAGAATTTAATGACCCGAATTTTGTTTAATCCGTTAAGATTTATTAGATATTTTCTTATTAATATATTAATTAACAGATTCTTTATAAATCTGTTAATTAACAGTTTTGTTATTAATTTTTTATTTGACTAGGTATTCTAAGGTCCCTATAAATTGTGTATCTCATAGACAAGTTGAATCAATCAATGAAGAAAGTTATTTGGTTATCTCTTCTTTCTTTCTCTCTACCTCTCTTCTCTTTTTTCTCTCTACCTCTCTTCTCTCTCTACTTCTCTTTACTTTATTATATGAGAGTTGCCATTTTTCCGTCGTAATTTCGTTTCAAGTGGTATCAGAGCCAGGTTGGATGTCAACCGGGATTAATGACAACGGCAAGTATGAAGAAAAAATCTGCTGCTGCACTATGGCTAAAATTGGAGCAGTTGTGCATGATAGAGAAATCTGGTGAGGTTGATGTTGTCGAAAATCACAGTAATGGTAAACTTCTTGTTGCCTCTAATGCTGATTTAAAGCAAAGTGAGGAATGGATTCTTGATTCTGGCTGTATATTTCATATGTGTCCCAATCGGGATTGATTTTCAACATATGAAACGGTTTCGAGTGGTACCGTTTTGATGGGCAATAATGCATCCTGCAGAATTGCTAGTATTGGTACGGTCAGAATTAAGATGTTTGATGGCATTATTCGAACACTTGACGATGTGAGACACGTCCCTGATTTGAAAAGAAATCTGATCTCTTTGAGTATTCTTGATTCTAAAGGGTACAAGTATACTGGTGAAGGTGGAGCTGTGAAGATCAGTAAAGGGTCTCTTGTTGTGATGAAGGGACAAAGAAGAACCGCCGGTTTATATGTTCTGCAGGGATCCACAGTAATAGGTGATGTTGCTGTCGCAAGGTCGTCTATGTCTGATGTTACAAGACTTTGGCATATGCGTTTGGGTCATATGAGTGAGAATGACATGGTTGAATTGAGCAAGAGAGGACTTCTTAATGGTCAAAGTATTACAAACCTAAAGTTCTGCGAGCACTGTGTTTTTGGCAAACAGAAAAGAGTCAAGTTCTCAGTTGGCATTCATAACACAAAGGGTATATTAGACTACATTCATTCTGATTTGTGGGGGCCTTCTAAAGTACCATCTAAAGGTGGTGCTCTCTATATGTTAACTATTATTGATGATTTCTCAAGAAAAGTTTGGACATTCTTTTTAAGACATAAGAGTAATGTTTTTACTACCTTTAAGGAGTGGAAGGTCATGATTGAGAAGCAGACAGGGAGGAAATTAAAGCATCTTCGAACTGATAACGGATTGGAGTTTTGTTCTGGTGAGTTTAATGCCTTATGCAGAGCTGAAGGTATTGTGAGACATCATACAGTTCAGTATACTCCTCAACAAAATGGTGTAGCAGAGAGGATGAATAGGACTTTAATGGAGAAGGTGCGTTGTATGATTCTTAATGTTGGGCTACCGAAGTTTTTCTGGGCAGAAGCCGCTGCGTATGCCTGTTATCTTGTAAATCGCTCTCCATCAATTGCTATTGAAAGGAAAACTGCACAAGAGGTATGGTCTGGTACTCCTGCTAATTATTCTAATTTGAGAATTTTTGGATGTCCTGCGTATGCTCATGTTAATAATGGAAAGTTGGAGCCTCATTCGGTGAAGTGCATATTTATAGGCTTTAGACAAGGAGTGAAGGGATACAAACTCTGGTGTCCAAAGACCGAGAAAGTCATCATCAGTAGAGATGTTATTTTTGACGAGACTAGCATGCTTCAGGGGTCTCCATCTAAAACTCTTTCTGAGGAAGATAAGCAGAAGACAAGCACACAGGTGGAGATTGGGATTGAGCCGATATCTACAGAGACTACTCCAGAGCCTATTCTAGATGTTGTGGATGGAACGAGCTCATCACAAGCACCTCCACAATATTCCATTGCAAAAGATAGGCCTCGGAGAGAAATTAGACGCCCTCAGAGATATGCAGAGGCTGATTTGGTCGCTTATGCTTTAAACGTGGCTGAGGAGATTGATTCCGTTGAAGAACCTGAGACGTATTCAGAAGCAATTAGCTGCAATAATTCTGGTAAGTGGATAATTGCTATGCAGGAGGAGATGGAGTCACTTGGTAAGAACGACACATGGGACTTGGTGAAATTACCTAAGGGTAAGAAAGCTGTTCGCTGCAAGTGGATATTTAAAAGAAAGGAGGGAATACCGGAAGTTGAAGAAGCCAGGTACAAAGCCAGACTAGTTGCTAAAGGTTTCAGTCAGATTCCAGGAGTAGACTTCACTGATGTATTTTCCCCAGTAGTAAAGCATAGTACGATTCGATCTTTCCTTGGTATTGTGGCCATGCATGACTTAGAGTTGCAGCAGCTGGATGTGAAGACAACATTCTTACATGGGGTACTTGAGGAAGAAATCTATATGCAACGACCAGAAGGTTTTAAAGTCTCAGGAAAAGAGGATTATGTATGCTTGCTGAAAAAGTCCATTTATGGTTTGAAGCAGTCACCTAGGCAATGGTATAAAAGGTTTGGTTCGTTTATGATCACTCATAATTTCAGAAGAAGCAACTATGATAGTTGTGCCTACATTAAGAAAACTGATGATGGATCATTTATTTATCTGCTCTTATATGTTGATGATATGTTGATTGCGGCTAATAATAAGGAAGAGATAAAAAAGGTCAAAGCCCAACTAAGTAAAGAATTCGAGATGAAAGATTTGGGAGCTGCAAAGAAAATACTTGGGATGGAGATTCTGAGAGACAGAAATGCAGGTAAATTATACCTAAGTCAAAAAGGGTATATTGAGAAAGTACTTCATCGGTTTAACATGCATTCTGCCAAGTCTGTTAGTACTCTGTTAGCTGCACACTTTATACTTTCAGCTGATTTATGTCCGCAGTTAGATGATGAGGTTGATTATATGTCACAGGTTCCATATTCTAGTGCAGTGGGATCTCTTATGTATGCTATGGTTTGTACACATCCAGATTTATCATATGCAGTGAGTACAGTTAGTAGATACATGACAAATCCTGGTAAAGAGCATTGGAAGACAGTTCAGTGGATTTTCAGATACTTACGAGGGACTTCTGATATTTGTTTGCATTTTGGGAGAAATAGAGATACAGTTATTGGATATGTTGATTCTGACTTTGCAGGTGACCTTGATAAAAGAAGATTACTTACGGGGTACGTATTCACTGTTGGTGGTTGTGCTATCAGTTGGAAAGCTACTTTGCAAAATACAGTTGCATTGTCCACTACAGAGGCTGAGTATATGACTATTACGAAAGCTTGTAAGGAAGCTATTTGGTTGAAAGGACTCTTCAGTGAGCTTAGCAAAGACTTGCAGATTACTACAGTCTTTTGTGATAGTCAGAGTGTCATTTTCCTCACGAAGGATCAGATGTTTCATGAGAGGACAAAACACATTGATGTGAGGTATCATTTTATACGTGATGTTATTGCTCGTGGTGATATTATTGTTAGGAAAGTCAGTACTCATGATAATCCTGCTGATATGATGACTAAGGCACTCCCTATAGACAAGTTTAAGCATTGCTTGGACTTGGTTGGTGCTAGATACTGAGATTTGCCTGTGGGACTTTTGTGAAAAAGGTGGAGAATGTTCATTTGAAGATTTGTGAAATTCGCGTCAAGGTGGAGATTGTTAGAATTTAATGACCCGAATTTTGTTTAATCCGTTAAGATTTATTAGATATTTTCTTATTAATATGTTAATTAACAGATTCTTTATAAATTTGTTAATTAATAGTTTTGTTATTAATTTTTTATTTGACTAGGTATTCTAAGGTCCCTATAAATTGTGTATCTCATAGACAAGTTGAATCAATCAATGAAGAAAGTTATTTGGTTATCTCTTCTTTCTTTCTCTCTACATCTCTTCTCTTTTTTCTCTCTACCTCTCTTCTCTCTCTACTTCTCTTTACTTTATTATATGAGAGTTGCTATTTTTCCGTCGTAATTTCGTTTCAAGAAGGATGAAAGCTTCTCCAGGAATAGGTCGTGGATGTGGAAGAGGTCGTGGACGTGGGCGAGGCCATGCTTATGAACAAGAATGCATTCCCAACAACAACAATAAAAGAGAAGAATATTCAACAAGAGGACGTGGAAGAGGACACATAAACTCGAGGTATGATAAATCTCAAGTTAAGTGCTACATTTGTGATAAATTTGGGTATTACGCTAACGAATGTAGATCACCTAATAAAGTGTATGCAAAAGTAAACTATATGGAAGAAAGAAGAGAAGAAGATGACACCCTATTGCTAACATACAAAGATAATGAAAGATGCGAAGATACAATATGGTATCTCGGCATTAGTGCAAGCAATCACATGTGTGGAGAAAGAAATCTGTTCATAGAACATGATGAATCAGGTGGTGGTAGTCGTGGTGGTTATGCCGACCGAGGTGACTATAGGCATAATGAATACAGAGGTGACTCTGAACGCCTTCCACAGAGATTGTATGAGCCACACCCGAAGAAGTCAAAAGTTATTGATTCTTTGCTATCAAAGATGAGCAATGCCAATGCCAAAACTGTTGAGGAAAGTGACGATGAGGATGAAGATTCTGATGAAAGTTCAGATCATAAGCCTTCAAAACAAAAACAAGCAAAAAAGTTAACTCAAGTACCCAAAGAGAGCAGTTGCTCAGATTCATCCAAAGAATCTTCTGACGAGGAAAGTAAAGATGAGAAGCCACTTAAGACTCCAAAGAAAGATTTGAATGTAAAGATGAACGATGCTAATGTGGCTAGTGCTGAGAAACTAATTGCCACAAAGTCTAAAAAGAAAATGAATCAAACGCCTAAATTTAGGACATTACTTGTTGGAAATTTATCTTTTGATGTTGGATAGGTTGATGTGGCTGAATTCGTCAAGGAAGCCGGAGAAATTATTGAAATGTGTCTGTCTACTACTGAGGAGAGTAAGGACAAGGATGCTATTGTTAATGCAACTAAAGAAAAAGAAGAAGATAAGGAGATTATTTTGGAAGAATATATGAAAATGGAGCGTCAGGAAGACGAACGAGGAAAAGAGGTGCAAGTGGAATACACAAAGTCTCAATATCAAGTTGCTGATATTTTTTACCAAGCCACTCAAATTTGAAGACTTTATCAACATGCAGAATCGATTTGGAGTTGCAAAATCAATTTTAAGAGGGGGTGTTAGAGATAAACTAGATTATGGATAGAGATAGTGTTTGTTGATAGAGATAAAATAAAATTAGTAGATAGAGATAGAATTTGATGACTTGGCAAATCATGGATGAATGAGATGTAATTATGGATAGGGATAAAGTTTCGTGGTAAAATAAAAGTGTCTAGATTCAATGTATGTGAAGTTGATGCTTATCCACTAAGCCTATAAATATATATATATAACCTTTTAGTCAATGAAAACAAGTTGAGTTAGTTCAGTTTTTCTTATTCTCTCCTCTTTCATAAGAGTAAAACTCCTCTTCCATTTTTTCTTCCAACATTCTCTTCTTCCCCCAAACTTGAACCCTTCTCTCCCTCAATCTGATCTCCCGATTCCCATCTCCCCGGTCCTCCCACCTTCTCCTCTCTACTTTTTGCCGCCGCAACTTCAATCCCTCGACGTCGGCGGCGCAGCGCATCGAGGGCGGAGTTGGACATGGGCGTTAGTAGAGGTGCATCCGGAGGCGGAAAATTAGCTTTTCTACCTCAGTGAAGATCCTAGGGAAGGGAACAAAAAGCTCCGAGATAATTAGATAAAGGTATGGTTCGCTTTCCTTGTTCTCCTCCATCTATGATGATCGATTCGTTTGTGCTCATTAATCTATGGATCTGGTTGAGCTACGATGCTTCAGACTCTTAGAAATTTTGGAAATTAGTGGCTTTAATTTCTCCATGATCATGCCCATTATTGTAATTTGTTTTGACATAATAGAATTATTTAAATGTTAAAAGTTTGTTCCGACATTGTAGAATCATATAAGAGATTACATATATCGAAATGAATTGAGTTCTCGATATATCTCAATCGATGTTGATGTAAACTTCGAAAATTACGCACAACTCGGAGTCAAGATAATAGTCACATGTATCAAACTATTACCGCAGCTTCACAACGGCTCAATCCTTGTCCCGGTGATCTTTGACAACGAGCGATTGACTTCTCCACAAGTGATCAACAACAACCTCATAATCCTCTGTAACCTCTCTTCATCCACACTCTTCTCTCCTCTTTTCTTAGTACCCCAAATCCTTTATGTACTTCAATGAAAATCAAAGGGATAAAGGATAATGGGGAGGAGATGTGGGAGAGGTGGTGATAGTGGGATAATTGCCCATGATCCCATTAATTACCCAAGCATGCCCTATGTGGGCACTTCCAACATCTATCACTTGCACACAAGAGCTTGTTATTGTCGTCATTAATCACAACTCATGTAATCCATCATATCACCCTACTGGGCTTTCATACAGGGTTGGACGTCGTGTGACTAGCGAGTTCACCTACAAACAAAACTTCTCTAAACATCTGTTAGGATGTTTGTGTAGTCGCTGTTAATATAAAAAAAATAAAGCTCGTTGTAACCCAGATCCAAGATTAATTACATTCATTGAGCTACTTTTCTTAGTGAATGTAAACCCCAAAATTTGTTCAACTTTGTATCACACTCATCCCAAAGTACTCGAGAATTTTCTTAATGTAGGTCTCTTGTGAAAGAGCCAACACTTTTCTCGAGTGATTCCTCTGAATCCATACTCCGAGGATGAACTCAGCTTCACCCATGTCTTTCATATCAAAACTAGTTGACAACCATATTTTGATGGTTATTATATAATCAATGTTGTTCCCAGCTAACAATACATCATCCATATACAATAATAGAATCACAAAGGAGTTATCAAACCATATTAGATAGACACAATGATCTTCTTTGACCATTTTAAAATCGTAAGAAAGCACCTCCTCGTGAAATCTTAGATACCACTGTTTGGATGATTATTTTAGGCCATATATCGACTTCCGAAGCTGGCAAACCTTTTCTTCCTGACCTACTAAAACAAACATAGAGGGTTGTTCCATGTAGATCTCCTCATCCAGATTCCCATTTAGGAAAGTGATTTTAACGTCCATCTGGTGTAACTCTAGATTTAAATAAGCTACAATCGCTAAAAGTAAATGAATCAATGTAAACTTGACTATAGGGGAGAAGGTTTACTAAATCCTCTTTGTTTACGTGTAACCCTTGTCTACCAAAAGGGCATTATACTTCTTAATCGATCCATCAACAATCCTTTTGACTTTGAGAATCCACTTGTTCCCAATGACCTTTCTATCCTCAGGTATATCAACTAGGTCCCAGACCTTATTGACTGACATTGATTCTATTTCTTCTTGCATTACCTTTAACCATTGGTCCTTTGCGGAACCCTCAAGAGCCTCTCCGAATGTCCTTGGTGTTGGTGCTTGGATGGTTAGAGAGGGGGAGGGGTGAATGTAGCCAGACACAAACTACTGCTCTCTTTGAAACTTTCTTGTTTCTGCACTTAGGGTAAGGCAGCGGAAGACAAAAGCAGAAACAGAAATAACAAACAACAAACCAAAACAAAAGAAAGCAAACCGACGCTAAAACCGCGATGTACAAGGTTCGGGGATAACTTGCCCCTACTCCTTGGCGTGCCCATGAGGTAGGCGATCCCTTGATCGTCGGCAGATCAAGCCTCGGTGAACCCGGATAAAATAGCGCCTCCTTCTCGGTGGAGAAACCTCTCCACAATAAGTCTCCAGATGATACAAGTTGAGCTCACGAGATAATAGAAGGAAAACACTCACAAGAATGTAGTAGAACACTTAAGCACGAAGCAACAGAGAGCACAAGCACAGCCCAGCCAAAACTCCTCAAGTTTCCTGTCTGTTCACCGCTACCACTCCTCTGCTTCCAGTTTCGTCTTAAGCTTCTGCTCCCATCACCAGGCTCTCCATCAGCATCCACTGAAGCCACAGCCTGACCCCCTGACTCCCTGATCACTCAGTCCACTGAAGACCTCTCTAGTTGAGCCTCCGTTAGTTGCCAGCCATGCGCCAAAAGCCGTTGAGACCTGAAACGAGTAAACAGACAAACCTGCACCAAGGAAAGTCCTCAGTTGACTCTCCTACATGGTTTGAATCCTCCCTGTATTACCTGCACACTCATCAGAATCTTAGCAAAGCGTAACACAAAGAAATCACAGTGTATCAAAGAAAGTGTAGAGAAAACAGACGCGATCAGAGCATCTGACATCGATTTCAAATTAAAGTCACTGTTATTGATCTGTCACCAGACCGATCAGAGAGGGCCCTGA
Organism: Boesenbergia rotunda; assembly: GCA_024364735.1. Classification (NCBI taxonomy): domain Eukaryota; kingdom Viridiplantae; phylum Streptophyta; class Magnoliopsida; order Zingiberales; family Zingiberaceae; genus Boesenbergia; species Boesenbergia rotunda. The sequence continues at coordinate 73,955 of JAGFNQ010000633.1, forward strand.
TCGGTCACCAGACCGATCAGGGTAAGCCCAGACCGATCAGGCTCCAGCCTGATTGGTCCACAGTGAGAAACCTGAGATCGCGAATTCTTGTGATCGGTCACCAGATCGGGCACTAGACCGATCCAGCAGTCTGCTTGCCACAACCTGCAGGAACTACACGCTTGATCGGTCACCAGACCAATCAGGCTGTGCCCTAATCGGTCTGGTGACTGATCAGGTCACTCCCTGACCGATCAGGAGCCATCCTGATCGGTCATAATGAGGAACTCGTGATATTGATCGTTCACCAGAACGATCAGAAGCTCTCCCTGATCGGTCACCAGACCGATCAGGAGCCGAACAGAGGCCAACCAATGTTTCTGTTCTCTCCCTGATCGGTCACCAGACCGATCCAGCCATGACCAATTCCACCCTAAGTCAAGAGAACGGGCTCCCAGCCTTCTCTGAATCGTGCTCAGCCCCCCGGACCAAGACTCCATGCCCAGCTTCACTCACCGGGACTTCACTTAGTCCCACTAGGTCTTTTCCCATGTCAGCGTCCGATCTCCCCGATCCACTGGACTTCATCTAGTCCCACTAGGTGTGCCTAGTCCCACTAGGTCTTTTCCCATGTCAGCGTCAAATCTCTCCGATCCACCTGGGCTTCACCTAGTCCCACTAGGTGTGCCTAGTCCCACTAGGTGTGTATAGTCCCACTAGGTCTTTTCCCATGCCAGCGTCCGATTTCCCCGATCCACCTGGACTTCACCCGAATTCATTCAACCAAACTTAAATGTTGTCAACACCAAAACAACAATCGGGTCGGACTGCATCAACACTTGGTTCATCATCGTCCTTTGGAGTTACAATGAGGATCTCATCCTCAATCGGGAAACGATGATGAGGTGCTTTTTTTCAATGACTCCTACGAGGAGAGAGAGCTACCACACCTTCAAATGGACTATTCCTACTAGGACCAAGATCCTAAATAGGACCTATCTCGCCGCTGGGCTCGGCTGAGCTACCAGGCTCATTGATCTCGTAGAATATAAAGACTCTATCGATTTCACCTCTTTTAGGGAAATCATTCTCAAGGAACATTGGCATCACAAGACTCAATCTCAATGACAGTTCCGTCTGTATGTTCTCCTAGGAACACTTGTCCCTTGGAGTAGTCAGAGTATTTGATGAAGATACACTTCTTTCCTCGCGGGCCTAACTTGCCGTATTTGTGCGAGGAGTCATAAACATACATGGCGCAACCCCATGGTTTTAATTTGTTAAGGTCAAACTACTTTCCTGCACAAAGTTCGTATGGGGTGCTGATTATAAATTGTTGGTGCCGGAAGCACCAAAGTCAAATCTGTATTTTGATAATAGCAAAGGGTTCAGAAGTTAAGGTATTATTGTGATCTAACAATGCTACTCAAGTGTGTAGGAAAAGTCCTAGGTGTTGGGACCGGGTGCATGTTGACAAGGATACGGGTTCGTAAAATTTTAAATTTTTACGTGCAGCGGAAGAATTAGCATAATAATTTCTCAAATTATTTTAACCACGTATCTAGCATGCGACTTATGATGTGTGGACATGATCATAAATTAAAACTTTTGCGGAAAAGTAAACTATTTTACTTAGTACCTCGCGTAACTTGAAGTAAGGGACGAGATCCAACCGTAGCGTCCCTTGGAAGCTCCGCCTCTATTCGCGTCCACGCCGAGATCTCTTCGGGATGACTTCGCAAAGTCACGAGTTTTGTGCCAACGAGAACTACTAGATTCTCGAAAGGCACAACTAGAAGATCAAGAGAGAAGAAAGGAAACTAACCACCAAGAAACGGAATCTAAATTCCGGGAAGGAGGGAGTTACGACCCGCTTCTTCTTCTTCTTCTTTGGCACCTCCTTGGTAGATGTTGCTCACGCCAACCTTGGAGGGAAGGATGGTGCGCCGGCCCTAGGGTGGGTGTGCGCCGGCCCTAGGGAGGGGAAGTGGGCGCCGGCCCTAAGGGGAAGAGAATAAGAGAGAGAGGGAGAGAACTACTAGATCTCTTGATAACTCAATTAGGATTACAAGGCTTGCCTTTGGTTCCTTTATATAGTAGCCTCTTCCTTGCCAAGTCTCTCTTTTAACGAAATTTTTCATAAGAAATTTATCCTATAAATTTTCTTATGAATTATTCCGTTTATGCCAAGTTTTATTATAACTAACTTTATAATAAAACAAATAGATCTCTCCTTTTATTATGGAATAAATTTTACAAAAAATTTATAAATTTTCTTATTATGGAAAAATCAATTCATAATTGATTTTATAAAATTAAAATAAACCATTCCATGGATCATTTTAATTTCCATAAAAATAATAAATTTCTATAAATTTATTTATATAAATTTCTTTATACAAATTTATTTATCCATAATTTATAAAACAAATCGCGCTAGATTTATTTTATTAATTAAACCAAATAAATTGGTTTTCTCCCCAAGTGGTGGCCGGCCAAACCAAAGAGGGTGGGCACCCTCTTTGGCCAGCCAAACCGAGCCGAACCCATCGCGAATTAAACTCATTTAATTCGCCCAATAAGCCTTCAAAAGACTTAGCCATTTTTAGCTTCCGTTGCGCCTCTGATTAACTCAGATTCGACTTATTTCTCTTGATCGGAAAATCCAATTTTTAACTCGTTTTAAATCCCTTGGATTACTCGTAGTGTGTGTGACTAAATAGGCTTTCGATTTATGTTGGCCGTCTATAATCAACCAATTATAGAACGATCATGAGTGGCACCCAGTAGTACATCATGACCCCCAATTAATCGAAAGATCAACGGTTGACCTCAGAAGTAATTCTGAAACCCTTCAGCAGCTCTAATGAATCGTGCCCCATTCCCTTCACCATCTTATACCCACTTGGTTCAGGACATGGTCTGTTTGTGTCAGTCCCCACTAGACTGACTACGTCACACCTAGCCCAAGTAGTGTCTTTCTCGTCCTTTGGATTTCTAATTACTCTCATGTATTTAAGAGACTCATACTCTAAACATGATATACTCTGGCCAGAGGCTTTGAGTAACAATCCGACGATAGGCCTGGGTATACATCTCCTCGGAAGGAGTGGTGAATCCTTTCTAGGATGTTCAAACATCTTCGGACACTTCGGCTTATACCCAATCATCCTGAGTCCACACCTCCTTGGAGATGCTTGCTTAAGATGTTATAGTATAAATCTCCATGACCAAGATGACTTGAACACCGCAAGTCAAAGGAACATCGCACTTAAGCTGCAGTAAGAACTTTATTGACATATCTATATAGATTACCATATGAAGTTTTACAGCTAGTCACTCCAATGAACTAGTTCCCTTAACTAGCATCCATGTTTATCTCCGGACATCCCAATGTCTCCAGCCAGTGAGAATCAGCTGATTAGAGAATAACCCATACTAGTCTCAACAGAATTGATAGTGTCCGTTTTTATCAATTCATCGACTAGGGATATTTTCAATACTTCACAATTACACATTTAGAGATAATCACTAGTTGTGATCCCATCACAAATTCTCTTATGCTGTGAGTTGTATTGCGGACATTCAGTAGATGAGTTTAAGATCCCAATCAAATACACAAACATGTATACTCAAATAGTGAATTATCATTTATTAAAATGAATGTTTACAATCATAAGGCGATTGCCTTAGGACACTTCTCTCATATCACTAACACTAGGTACATTAGGCACGAAGTCCTAGTTCTAAGAATTGGGCAATAAGTCCTGGCCGCGGGCTAGGCACCTAAGTTCTGACATAAGGTTGGGCAATAAGTCCTGGTTGTGGACTGGGCACTGAAGACCTGGTGAGTGAAGCTAGGCAATAAGTCCTGGTAGCGGACTGGGCACGAAGACCTGATCCGGGGGATTGGCCAAAAGTCCAACTGGAGGAGCCGATTGGCAAAAAGGTAAACTCTCTTGAGAGGAGTAGGTGAGGACGCGTTCCCCGTAGGAGGGAACATTAGGCATCGGTTCGACCTAGAGTTCCATTTCGGAAGCCCAAAGTCAGAACCAAGACAGCTCAGGCTGTTAATCATGCTTAAATTATATTATATTGTTTATTATTTGTGTTTTGGAACTAACCCTGGTTGCAGGAACAAAGGCTGATGTTTTCTGCTCCCAGACGCCTAAATGGAGTCAGGCGCCTGTTTGAACAGGCGCCTGTATGGTGATAGCCGCCCCAGACAAGGGTGTTTCCAGGCACATTCGAAGCAAGCCTCCAGAACAGCATATGAGGCGCCTGTGTTCATACAGGAGCCCCAGTCAGATCAGGCACCCCAATGGAAGGGATAAGCGCTGGCCAAGTCTGCGGATTGAGTTTCACACAGAATAGGCCACGTGTCAGGCGCCCCCTTCAACACAGGCGCCCCAGCGACTACTATACAAAGGGGTTCACCCCTTGCTTCACAACACAACTTCCTTCTACAAATTCTTTCAAGCACTCTGCTCCAAACGCTCCGTGCTCAAGACTCAAGCACCAACGACAACCCGTGGCTCCGACATTCAATATTCTCCGGTCGTAGGTATAATTTTGTTTAAGTGTTGTATTTTTTAATTCTATATTCGAACTTCAAATTGTAATATTTTTATGCAATATAGAATTTCCCATCGTGAACGGTCAAGGACGGTGAGCCTTGGAGTAAGAGCAGACTGCGACTCTGAACCAAGTAAAACAAACGTGTTAGCATTGATTTGTTTTTCCGCTGCGCAATCACTTTAAGTTTTCCGAAAAATTGTCGATCGATATTCATCCCCCTCTATCGATTCAAACAGATCCCACATAAACTTCATTAGAACATGATTAAGGATGTAGGTTGCAGTCAATAATGCATTCCCCAAATGGAAGATGGGTAAATTGGCCTACGCCAATATCATAGACCTCATCATCTCCAACAGAGTCATATTCCTTCTCTCAACAACTCCGTTCTGCTATGGAGTAACAAGAATAGTCAACTGTCTCGTAATTCCTTTCTCAAAACAGAGTTTTTTAAATTGTCAAATAGATATTCACGCCCCCGATCGGTTCTGAGAGTTTTCACCCTCAAGTCTAGTTATTCAACCTCGCTAATAAACCTCCTGATGCATTCTAGTGCCTCAGATTGTGCATATGTAGTCATCTATAAACATAATAAAATACGTGGCTCCGTTTCTAGCTCTCACATTCATGGGTCCGCAAATGTTGGAATGAACCAATTGCAATGGAGTCCTAGCTCTTATCGCTTTTCCAAAAGGCTTTCTTGTTTCTTTTCTTGCTAGGTAGTACTCATACAAGGGCAACTCAACCTTGGTTAACAAGCCCAATAGGCCACTTGTTGCTAACCTACCCATCCTCTCTTGCCCTATATGGTCAAGTCTGCTATGCTATACAATCACATCATCAACTACACTATCAGATGCATAGACAATAGGAGAATAAGGATAAACAAATGAAATCAAATTTAGTGTATAGAGTCTCTCATGGACTAAACCAGAGCATACTAAAGAGTTGTCATAAGAAATAGAAACTTTAGAGTTTCCTAACATCACACAGTATTCTAACTAATCTAGACATCATACACATACAAGATTCCGCCTAATCTCTAGAGCATATAAGACATCATGAAGATATAGGACTTGGTTACTTTGCAGCAATAGCTTACACATCCCAATCCCTCTCACTGACACATATGCTCCGTTTGTTAAATACAAAAATTTAGGAGGGTCTATACGCTTAAAAACCTTAAATTAGGGATTGAGTTCGAATTAATCAGATTTGGAGGGTTAAATTGTAAAATAGCCTTAAACTTATAAACCATTTCTTTCCCTTCTCATCTTCGCAAAACCGTCTTGCGGTTCCTCTTCGCGCGAAGCCGCTTCGAGCCGACACCTTCATCCTCCCCTTCCTTCTTCTTCGTCGTCCCTTCCCACCTCTCGACCTCAGCCCAAGCAAAAGTTTCCCCTTGGTGCCATCATCGCACCTAGCCCCCGAAAACCTTCGGCCCTTTCTTTCAGTGGACACGAGCGTCGTCGTCGAGCAGCTCTTGCGCATGGCGATCCACGTGACTATGCCACATAGGAATGGGGATTGGTTCGCCGGCGACCCTCTAGAAGGTATCACTCTCTTTGCCCTAATCTTTTGAGTTGGTGTAGTGGACGTTCTTTGGAGATCGCCACACCAAGGCTAGATCGGAATCACTGACTTGTTCCCATAATCTATGCTAGGTCCGGGGGATCCCGGGTTGAGGAAGGCTTACCGGAAAAAGGTGTTCTTCTCTATTAACCGAGTCTTGGTTCAAGGGGACCAGATTGAGTAGGGGAGGGGCGTGCGACGTGGGATCGCAACTCAGGTAAGAACTAGTTCTTGTGGTGTTGTTTTTGGTTGAATTTGATATGGGATTGATCTAAGACAGCATGAATGAATAGTAGTTTAATCCGATTATAAATTTTAATGGGAATTCTATTTTGGAGTGTGATTTGTAGCTTAGAGTTTGGATTTGTATTTGGATCGTTATTAGTAGTTGTTGTGTTTGGTTGGTTTTGGTGAATCGAATTCAGTTTGAATAGCTCTAGTTTCTAAAATCTATTTTTGAGTATAAGCTCATGAAGAGCTTTGGTTGAGGTTGTCGCACGATGTCGTGAGTGTTGAGAATGGATGCAGTTGTTTGGTGTTTTTGTTTGATGCATTACTGTAGATCAATGTGGGGAAGCGTGAGTGAACTTGTGATGATGATCGATTGGTGGGTTGGGGTAGCAATCTGATTTGGTTGTGTTTTTAGCTTGATTTTCCTTTTATCTTGCAATGTCGTTACCATGTGCTACCCTTGATATTGGTGTTTGACCAAGTAATGTGTGACAGGTGATTCATTGTTTGGTTAGTCTTGTGTAGTAGGTGGATTGTGCTATGTTTGAAATGGGAATTCTGGGTTGATACTATTTAAGATTAGGTCTTGGCTTAGGCAAAGATCTTGTGGTGTTACGTGGTGTGTTAGGAGATGTTTAGCCCTGTTCTATGTTGTTTTGGTGTATTGTCGGGAGCTCTTGGATGAGGTTGATGTCTTGTGTGCGTCTGCTCTGTTTGGAGCTGGGATTTTGATGTTTTGCTTGGGATGAACATTTTTGTGTATAGGTTAGCCCTATACTTCTACCATACTATGTGAATAGGATTCAATTGAGGTTGAATCTAATCCAAAGGTAAAACAGGGTTAACTAAGAGTTAATGTAGGAATTAACTCTAAACTTGTTAACGATATGAATTAATTAGAAATTAACTAGTACTTTTGGCCAGGGATTAGATTTAACAGAATTGAAACTATTGCATGGTTTGGATTGGTACGGTTAGAATATGGCATGACTTGGTTTGAGGGAGAATGGACCTAAACAGTGAAGGGAGGAGATCTTTTAGTGTTAATATGGGATTAACACTAAATGATCTCAAGGTATAAGATTAATTGGAACTTAGTCCTAATCTCAACTCGGAACTTAGTTTGGCTAGTTGTTACTTGTATAAGTAGATAAATTGTATTTCTTGGCACAGAACATTGATTGATTTGCATTAGACTTCTGGTCGGGAGGTTCTCTCTAATATTTTACGGACTACAGATTGAGATGAGCATTTCTTGCTTGCTTCTATGGATCTATTTATCTTTAAATGCATGGTTATTCTATTATTTGAGTAAGATTATTTACCTTAGATCTATTCTACTTATTTTCCTACTTGATACTTTTTCTATGCTTGACCTTTGAGTTATAATCAAAATTTTCAGTTATATAGTCTCAAGTTTTGTTTTCTATTCTAAAGAGTACCGCTTGTACTCGTGTACTGTAATACTATCATATAACCTATCTAGGGTTTGGTTGACATTAGATATATCGTACTTAGTATATTAGTTGCATGTTTATTTATGATGATGTTGATTGGATACTTGTGTCGCTTATTAGTACGGGTGTAATCCAACCGAGCCTAGCCGAACAGTAAGGGGCTTAAGTTCGGGCTCGATTCGTTATCTCTAAGCTCGAGCTCGGCTCGAGTTCGATTTGAGCTTTAGTTCTTAAGCTCGAACTTGGCTCACAATAAAATTAAATATCTCAAACTTGGCTCGAGTGTGACTCGATAAAAGCTCGTTTAAAAATTAAACAAGCTTAGTTCGAATTCATTTAAGATAATTAGCTATAATAATTTATAATATATAATTTTACTTATTATTTATGTGATATTTAATTTTATATATAAATATCATAAGATAAATGAGTTTCTAAATGAACATGTTTGTGAGCTCACGAACCAAATACTGCTAAGCTCGAGATCGGCTCGATAATGTTTTCGAGCTAGAAATTGGGCTTGAGCTTGGCTCATTAACTTAATCGAACGAACACAAACAAATTTTTTTTTGAACTGAGATCCGAATAGCTCATGACTGGCTTGGCTCAATTACACCCCTACTTATTAGGTGTATAACGACTAACCTGATTGATTGAGTTTATGTACATTGGTATTATGCACCATGTTGTATTGTTGCATGCTGGCGATTGTTGGCTTCCTTGTGGTTAAGTCCGTCGTCAGTCATATAGTGGTCTGCCCACTCAACCACTCAGGGCAGTGGTAGTTGTTAGAGTGTGAGCAGTCATCCTGTTAGGCTTCACTCAACCACTCATGATTAGTGGTAGCTGTTGGAGTTGTAGCCGACAGTGACACCCCCTTCGTTGTTTATGAGGGCTAGGTAGATCAATGAGGTTAGAGGTTGTTGGTGCAGGAAGCACCATATCGAACCTTGTTTTGATATTGGCAAAGGATTCAAAGTTAAGAGTTATTTGTGATATAATAAAGTTACTCAAGTGTGCAGAGACAAGTCCTAGCGAAGGGCTGCTAGGCACCTGGCGAAGGAATGCCAGGATACAAAGCCCTAGCGAAGGACTGCTAGGCACCTAGCGAAGGGCTGCTAGGATACGAAGACCTAGCGAAGGACTGCTAGGCACTGGCGAAGGAATGCCAGGGTACTGAAGCCCTAGCGAAGGACTGCTAGGCACCAGGCGAAGGACAGCTTGGGACTGAAGACCTGGCGAAGGAATGCTAGGCACCGGGCGAAGGACAGCTCGGTATCCAAGACCTGGCGAAGGACCGCCAGGCAAAAGTCCAACCAGAGGAGCGGTTGGCATCAGGTACATTCTCCCAAGAGGAGTAGGTGAGGACGCGTTCCCCGTCGAGGGAACAGTAGGCGTCGGTTCGACCTAGGGATCCATTTTGGAGACCCAAAGTCAGAACCAAGACAGCTAAGGCTATATAAAAATTAATATGTTACTACTTTTTGGACTAACCCTAGATGCAGGACCGAAGGACTGAGTGTCTGCAGCTCAGAGAGCCTCAAAGGAGTGAGGCAGAAGCTGAGCAGGGCGCCCCGGATGTTCCGGGCACCCCCAAGGAGAAGACCAACCAGCAGGAGCAAAATCCGCTTCGACAGTTGACTGTCGGGGCACCCCGGATGATCCGGGCTCCCCCATTGCGCGGGCGCCCCGCATGCTGCGGGCGCCCCCAGCGCCAACTACCGAAGCAGCTCCCCTCGAAGCCAGTCGATCAGAAGGAGACCCGGTCAACCCGGGCGCCACCATCGTTCAGGGCGCCCCCGTCAAAGCTTGATCCCGAATTTTAAGGGATCAGAGCTGACCGAGACGGAGGCGGATCGGCTGACACGTGGGGGGGCGCCCTCGACGTTCCGGGCGCCCCCAGGGCCTATAAAAGGGCCCTCGACCCCGAGGCTTGAGAGAACAATCAATTCAACGCTTCAACGCTCTTCTGCTCTCGCGCTTTGCTCCGGAAACCTCCTGACTCGAGACTCAAGCGCCGACGACGTCCCACTGCTCCGGAAAAAGACAACCTACATCGGACGCCGGTAAAAGAAGAGTTTTCGTTTTAAAAGTTTACTTTGCTATATTTGTAATTCAATACTGTAAACTGATTTGCGAACTTATAAAATTGCCCGCAGAAAATGGTCAACGACCGTGGGCCTTGGAGTAGGAGTCGACCTAGGCTCCGAACCAAGTAAAACTACATGTGTTTGCGTTTGATTGTTTTGTTCCGCTGCGAAACTTCTCTAATTCTAAAATCCGAACGCTTTCTGATATTCACCCCCCTCTATCGGTTCTCTCGATCCAACAAGTGGTATCAGAGCGGGGAAGCTCAAATTTGGTGCAACCACCAATTTGAGAATTTTTCGGATTTACGAAATTTCTTTTATTTCTTTTCTTTTTTGTTAATCAACACCACTCGATCTTTTTCGCTTTTTATTTTCAAACAAATAATATCTGTAGGTGTGTTTAAAATATTCTTATGCCTTTTTCAATTTTGAATTCTCATTTTTTCACTATAAGTCAAAATTGATAAAACGAATAATTTTTGAAAATTTGTCATAAACTTTTTTTTATTATTTTAATATTTTCCTCGAAATTCATGCTACCTTAATTCGAGCTAATTTTTTTTAAAACAATAAAGTCTCACTTTTTCATCATTAATCAGAATTGACAAAATAAATATTTTCAAAATTTTTTCATAAATTATTTTTATTATTTTATTATTATTCTGCCTCGAAATTCATGCAACATTTATTTTGAGCTATTTTTTTCCCTTCTCCCGCACTATTAATCCAAGACCAAGTCTTGGTACATTTTTGTTACTTCTTTTCTGTACGAGGTTAAATCTAAAATGGCCAACCAAGAGTGGAACAGTGCCCGTCCACCGCTATTCTCCGGCGAGAACTTCAATTACTGGAGAAGTCAAATGGAGTTCCATCTGAAGGCCCATATGGACATATGGATGATCATTCAAATAGGGTTCTACCTCCCTACAAAAGATGGACTATCAATTACGTGGGACCAACTGGATGAACCAACCCTGAGGAAGATCGAGACAGATGCAAGGGCAACTGCAATCCTACAATGTGGCCTAACCAATGAAGAATTGAAGCGGGTCGGATCCTTCAACTGTGCCAAGGAGATGTGGGAAAAGTTAATCAATCTACACGAAGAGAACTCCGATATCGAAGAATCAGCACCCGACTTCAAAGTTGACTTCGGATCAAAAGATGAGATAGACTCGATACTTGATTGCGAATTCGAGCCAGAGTTAGAAGGCAAAGTGATTGAGACAAAAATGGTAACCAATTTTGAATTTGTTCCAGAATTACAATTAAATAATCAGACTGATACTATAATGGTCGAGGAAGGTATAATTTCAAGTGCAGGGAAAACTCCAAAGAAGAAGCTTCAACCGGTACCCGAGTCCGACTCAGACTTGGAATCAGAAGATAATGAGGGAGATTGACCCAATATGGTCCGATTAGCTCGTGATCATTACAAGAGTACTGGACAAACGATCGGGAAAGGTAAGTTTACAGTATTTGAAAATCCATTATTTACCATGAATAATATGATTGAATCTTATAAATTAGTTAAGGCTAATTTGTTAGAAAATTTAATTCACAATATTGCTGTTTTTGATAATCCAGAATATTATTACGATTATGATGTAACTTAGATCATTTTTTTTTTGCTTTAATTGTATGTTTCTTTTTATTTTATTTTTATGTTTTTTTTGCTTAAAATTAGGATTGATTAGTTTAAGGACAAAACAGTTTAACGGAAAGTTGAACAACATAGTATTGGGTGGATGTGAGATGATAGTACGTTAGGGAAGCCATCTTGGCGGAACTAGCCGAAGCTACCGATCCAAGACCCAAGCTAGTTAGACCAAAATTTTTCAAAAAGTAATTTTGAAAATGAAATTTCACTAAAAGGCTTTGTCAAGGAAAGGGTTGATGATCCAATAAGGCTACGGCCAAAGAAGGCCTAGTGCCTCGCTAAGACCTGGAAGCCAATTTTTGAAATTCAAATTCAATTTACTCTTTGTCAAATTCGAATCTAACACAAATGTTCAGTTAATCTTAGATTCAAATATTCCTTTTCAAAATAAATTTAAAACTAATTATTTTCAAAATTAATCTAATTTTTCAAAATTAACCATGTTTTCAAAATTAAAATATTTGTCTCACAAAACCCATAAGGTTAACATGCTTAATCACGTAGAACTGGGCGAGACATCTAGGACCTAAAAGTATAATTCACTATCCTTTTAAATGAAAAGGTTTGCAAAAGTTATTCAATCTTATCTCTATTTTGTTTTGTCAATTTATTGTACTGTACCCTACTTGTTCATTTCTAACATTTTTTAATATGAAATTTCATGTTAAATATCTCGATAGACTCGTTTTAAATATAATCTAGGGCTTGTTTTGTTTTAGTCATTGATTGGACAAACTTGGTCAAAACAATCAACCCTAGTCAACATAGTCAAACCTGCACACTGAAACCCCTTAAGGAACTTAAATAAAAGTCAGACTGTGTAGGATACAGGGGGAGTTTCTTTTAATACTTTTTGAAAAATTTAATTTTTTTTTCAAAAACCTTATGCTCTAAATCTTACGATCATCTCGATAAGGTTTTCAAAAATTGAGTCAAAAACCTTCGTATACTACTATCTGTTTGAAAAATTATCATCATTTCAAAATATTTTTCGAAACTATGTTATCATTTCAAGTTATGTTTTCAAAAATGTATCTCCTTGAAAGTTATCATACTCAGAAGGTTATTCAAAATTATTCTTTTGATTTTAATAAACCCTAAAGACACAGAGGAAGGTCCACTTCGTGATCTACAAGGACTCCTAGGATGTGTCAAATTCAGGGGAAGTTTGAGTCAAAAGAAGAATTTCTGAAATGTTTTTTGGTAATTATTTGTTTTGAAACTGTTAGATAAATTCCTTTGATCTGAACTGAACCCTAAAGACTTAGAGGAAGAACACTTGTGGTCAACAAGCTTCCAAGGACTGCGTCAAATTTAGGGGGAGGTCAAATTAAAAGAGTTATTAAATATTTTTTTTCTTACACTACATTTTCAAAATTATTATTTTAAAATATTTTTGTGACTTATAAAATTATTTTTGAAATACCTTAGAAAACAATACTTGACATTGGAAAATTTTCCAGGACACTTAGGAAAATATCTTGTAGTTAACAAGGTTTCCTAGGATTGTGTCAGACTGAAAAAGAAACCAAGTAAAGTATTATGATCTCAAAATAACATTAAATTCTTTTAAAATATTATGTTTAAATGTACTTGTATTTTTCAACGCTTGCATGATATCTTTTAAAAGTACTTCTATTTTTCAAAATGTAATGTGTTCAAAAGTACTAATACCTTTCTAAAGCAATAGTATTCTAAGTACGTGAATTTTCTAAAGACTTGACTACAAACATAAAATCTTTTTCTAAAATTGCACAATATCTTTCAAAGCGGAGTTTTTTTTGTGCAATTTAAGTTGTGTGCTTTCAGAATTATGCTAAGTATTTTTATATTTTCTAAACTCATAAGCTCTGATACACACATTTTTTTAATCTTCTTTCAAAAAGTTCCTTATTGATATATGGTCAGGAGAGAGAAAATTTTAAATTTTATCTTGTTTTCACTAAGTATGTTAAGTGCTTTAAAATTAGTCTAAGCATCTTCAAAGTACTTTCAAAACATCTAAAGCACTAAGTACATTTATTTTGAAAATATTTCTAAGTAAGGTTTTCTTAGTAAACAAATCTATGTTTTAGCAAAAACTTGTCTATTTAAAGGTTTTCCAAGTAAAAATGGGTTTTAATGCATAAAATATGTTCCAAGGAAATTTCTCTATGAGTGCAAAAGGTGAAACCTTTTAAGGGAAACTTGTTTTCAAAATGTTGGCTAAGTAAGTTACTGTTAAGTTTTTCTTGAAAACTATGTTACAAGTTTTTGCAAGCTTTTTCTAAAATATAAGTAGAAGAGTTATCACATTAAGGGGAAGCTTCATGTATTTTCAAAACATCTATTACTTTGAACATCATTTTTTTTTAAATTATGAAATCCATTACTTAAAGTTTTTCGTGAAAACTACGTTTTTAAACTCCTTTACTTAAATTTATTTTGGTAAAACTCAAAACTCCCTATTAGATACCTTGGTCACCCATGTATGTTTTTGATATATGTCAAAGGGGGAGGAAAGGTCAAAGTTAAGGGTGTTATAACACAAGTATTCAGGGTTTTAGGGGGAGTATAGAAAATAAAGGTTTTTTTTAATCTACACTTATACTGTTCATACTCCTTCTTTTCTTAACTGTTATAAAATATTGCTAAACTTCATTTTTACCTTATGTTTTTTACTTAACTTTGAATTTTGTTGCCATAAATCAAAAAGGGGGAGATTGTTGGTGCAGGAAGCACCATATCGAACCTTGTTTTGATATTGGCAAAGGATTCAAAGTTAAGAGTTATTTGTGATCTAATAAAGTTACTCAAGTGTGCAGAGACAAGTCCTAGTGAAGGGCTGCTAGGCACCTGGCGAAGGAATGCCAGGATATAAAGCCCTAGCGAAGGACTGCTAGACACCTAGCGAAGGGATGCTAGGATACGAAGACCTAGCGAAGGACTGCTAGGCACTGGTGAAGGAATGCCAGGGTACTGAAGCCCTAGCGAAGGACTGCTAGGCACCAGGCGAAGGACAGCTTGGGACTGAAGACCTGGCGAAGGAATGCTAGGCACCGGGCAAAGGACAGCATGGTATCCAAGACCTGGCGAAGGACCGCCAGGCAAAAGTCCAACCAGAGGAGTGGTTGGCATCAGGTACATTCTCCCGAGAGGAGTAGGTGACGACGCATTCCCCGTCGAGGGAACAGTAGGCGTTGGTTCGACCTAGGGATCCATTTTGGAGACCCAAAGTCAGAACCAAGACAGCTAAGGCTGTATAAAAATTAATATGTTACTGCTTTTTGGACTAACCCTGGATGCAGGACCGAAGGACTGAGTGTCTGCAGCTCAGAGAGCCTCAAAGGAGTGAGGCAGAAGCTGAGCAGGGTGCCCCGGATGTTCCGGGCGCCCCCAAGGAGAAGACCAACCAGCAGGAGCAAAATTCGCTTCAACAGTTGACTGTCGGGGCGCCCCGGATGCTGCGGGCGCCACGCATGCTGCGGGCGCCCCCAGCACCAACTACCGAAGCAGCTCCCCTCGAAGCCAGCGGATCAAAAGGAGACCCGGTCAACCCGGGCGCCCCCATCGTTCAGGGCGCCCCCGTCAAAGCTTGATCCCGAATTTTAAGGGATCAGAGCTGACCGAGACGGAGGCGGATCGGCTGACACATGGGGGGGGGTGCCCCCGACGTTCCGGGCGCCCCTAGGGCCTATAAAAGGGCCCTCGACCCCGAGGCTTGAGAGAACAATCAATTCAACGCTTCAACGCTCTTCTGCTCTCGCGCTTTGCTCCGGAAACCTCCCGACTCGAGACTCAAGCGCCGACGACGTCCCGCTGCTCCGGAAAAAGACAACCTACATCGGACGTCGGTAAAAGAAGAGTTTTCGTTTTAAAAGTTTACTTTGCTATATTTGTAATTCAATACTGTAAACTGATTTGCGAACTTATAGAATTGCCCGCAGAAAACGGTCAACGACCGTGAGCCTTGGAGTAGGAGTCGACCTAGGCTCCGAACCAAGTAAAACTACATGTGTTTGCGTTTGATTGTTTTGTTCCGCTGCGAAACTTCTCTAATTCTAAAATCCGAACGCTTTTCGATATTCACCCCCCCTCTATCGGTTCTCTCGATCCAACAGAGGTCACACTCCCCATTGTTCTTGGGGGTTAGAGGTACGCTCTCCCTTGTTCCTGGAGTAAAAGTACACTCCTCTTGGGGGTCATTGATATAGAACAGTTGTGCTCCTCTCTTTTTCTTGGGGTTCGGGATTGAGGTTTTTATCCCGTGAATTTAGATTTCTCTCCCAACATCCTGTCTACCCGACCACTTAGATGAGGTAGTTGTGAGAGTGCGTACAATTGTTACAGCTCTTGCTCAGTTAGCCATGCATATGTGATGTGATGGTTGTTAGATTGGTGTGTAGGGGTGGCACATGACATTGCATCATTTGCATTCGACACATCTTGCATTTTGTTTGAGCTATGATTATTGCATTTGATAAACATGAATATATGGAGTATGATTTGCATTGTTTACATAATCTGGATCTGCTCAGTAGTACGAGCAACTTATTGATTTGTTATGGAGATTTTTGATCGTGCCCTACAAGTATGATTATTCATTTGATTTTTATTCTATATTCTGGAGACTGTATACGTTGTTTCTTCAAGATTGATATGTTTTATTTATATCATGCATTTATCTAGTCTTACACCCACAGAGTTCGAGCTCGGACTCACCACCCCTTGTCTCTATTTTCATTTCAGGTAATTGATAGTTGTGTCTCATGCCGCCAAGAGAGGATCCACTTTCCATTCCTATAACGTCGAGTGTTTTTGGTTTGTTTCTTATTTTTATTCAGTGGACTTGTATATGTGTCTTTAATGAACTTGTATTTATTTTTTTTTGAATTTTCGTTGATACATTTATCTTACGAAATTTATTATGCTTTTATTAACCGCGTGGTTGTGATGTGTTATTGATTATCAACTATGTGTCGTTGTGCTTATGTATATATGGAGAGAGAGATATATTATGAGATTCATAATGTCTGCCATACAGAGGAGATACTATCCGATTTTCGAGCAAGCATGACCCCTGGGGACATGACACTGTTCCCCACATATAACCTCTTCGCATGTGAACTCAACCAGTGAAACATCACAAATGCGCTCTTGTCATGACCTACATGATCTGTGGCTTCTGAGTCTACAATCCACAAAGGAGAAGAGTTAGCGAATATCGCACTAGATGACACATAACTCATACCATGTAAAGAAAAAGGATATACCTTTCGCTCGCTACACTCACATGCAAAATGCCCAAGATTGCCCAAGCTTGCACACACATAGCATCAGACATTACTCTTATCGAGTCTGTCCTTTCTTGTCGGTCTTCACAAATGGCTTCTTTAGCCATGGACTTTGGCCTTCTTCTCATACTTGTACCACTTGCGCTTTCTACTTCGAGAGCCTTTACTTGACTCTGCAATATACGTATGACCTGAAGTATACCTGGCAAGTGCTTGGTGCTCCTCCTCGAGCTCACATTGCTTGCTCACATCCATAGAAGTATTAATATTCTTAGTGTGTGTGAGATAGGTCTTAATAATATCCCAGGAGTTCGACAATGACTGGATCACTCCCAATATCTGAAATTCATTAGACATAGTCTCCCTCATATTTTTTTTAGAGAAGCAATCATACTTGACATATACATTAAATGTTGCTTCATAGTATGATCCTACCTTTTATTGTATGTAATGAACATATAGGTCAACTTTCATATCTTAGGAGTTGATGTGATGCCATGATGCTCTTTGAGAGCATACCATACCAACTTAGCAGTAGGATACTGCTCATATTTTGAGAGCATACCATATCCTTCGGATGCATCGAGCCTGTCGGCTCCCTTCCCGTGCCATCCTTCTCGACCGTTGCGTTTTTCGCTCGACTTCCTGCCCTTCTAAGCTCCCTCACATTGAGACACAATGATCAAACACAAGAGGACCAAACTTGACTCGGTTCACCACATTAAAACTCACCTGGGGTACTTACAATCTCTCTATTTTTGCTGTGCATCAACCCAAGTTAAGTTAGAGTAATAAAAGAACATATAACATTTCAAGAATAAGTATGTGGCAATATGTAAGCACAAAAAAATTTAAAATTAAGCCTCTCGCTTAATTTAATCCTATTTCTCCCCCTTTGATCACATTAAAATTTAAACGAGTTAAGGGTAAATTTAATAGATATACAAAAATTCATAGAAAATTATTTGAACATCCAAAATTTTTAAAAATTTTGAGTGCATGTCAAATCTGATAGTTAGTTTCCAAAAAATCTAGATTTTTAAAATTTTAATCGAAAATTATTTTTAAAATTTAAAATTCAATATTTGAAAATAAATTGACAATAAATTTTTCTCAAAAATTCTCAAAATTTTATCCCAAGTTAGAATTTTGGCAGACTCATCTCTGTAAAAATTTTCAAAGTGAATTAATTTTCTAACTTTATGAAATAATTTTGAATACCAAGTTATGCAATTAATTGATAAGTTTTGAAATAGATAATTTTAAAATTTGACTTCCACCTCAAATAAGTTTGAAATTTTTTTATAATGCTTGAAAGATAATCCATAGATTAAAAAAAATTAGATTCGATGAAATTAATTTTTAAAGTATTTTTAAAATTTAAAAATATATTTTCGAATGAAAAATCATAATAACTCTGTCTATCTGTTAAAAATTAAATTGTAGATAGCTCACAACATACTTTATAAAAAAAATTAAACTAATTTTTTCTGCAATAGTTATATCTTTGAAAAAAATTAAAACAAGGTTACAAATAAAGCATTAAAAAAATTGACAAACAAATATTAAATAAAATCTAACAGTTTAGTACAGATGTTGGGACCCAATATAAATTCTTTCCAACAAGATTAATCAAAAACTTAGGTGGAATATAAAGTTTAAAATTTTTTATAATTTTGCCCCTGTGAAAATGTAAATACCAATTTAGTCCTCCATTAGATATACCTTTGAATTTTGAAAATATTTTGAATATGCATAGTTGTTTTTCAATTTTTCAACTTGAGCATTCAAATTTTTATTTTCTAATTTTAATTTGTCAAACATTTCAAGTAAGCATCAGGAAGCTAGTTATTTTTTCAATTCTAACTTTTTATTTTCAAACTTGCATATTAATTATATCATTGCCTTAATACCTGAATAGAGTTCAACAGAAGTAGAAAACATACCTTACTTACCATATCTTTTTTGAACTCCGAAGCTCCCCCTTCGTCGCTGCTATCTTCAGATGTGACTCCTCCTTCATCGATACTTTCTTCTTCTTCGTGGGTGGCCATCAGCGCAAGTTCGGCGCATTCCATGAGATTGGACTCATATGATGATGATTCATCTCATGTGGCTTTTAGGTTCTTATGTTTGATCTTGTTAGATTTGTTCACCTTTAGCGTCGGAGAGTTCTCTTTGATGTGTCCTTCTTCTTCACAATTATAACAACGCATCTTCCTTTGCTTTGGAGAACGTTTCTTACCTTGCACTTTATTAAGCCTTTTAGATTTGAAATACTTAGATAGGTTTCTTACCATGTATGTTGTGTCTTCTTCATCTTTTGAGGATTCCTTCTCGTGTTGGATCTTCCTTATGCTTAGGGCTATATTGTTCATCTTACTTTTTTTTACGCATCGATATTCATGAAGTTCTAAGGTCAAAAATAATTGTTCTAAACCTCAAGATCCTTAGATATAAAAAACACATCTATTACGGAAGTCCAATCTGGGGTCCTCGGGAATGTATTTAAAGTATACCTTTGTGCGTCGTGACTTGTTACCGTTTCTCCGAGGTTCTTAAGTCTCGTGATCAACTCTTTGATTTTGGCGTGTAATTGGGCAACTGATTCTCCTTCATACATTCGGAGGTTGTTGAGTTGGTTGCAGAACATATCTTATTTCGTCAGCTTTGTTTCAAAAGTACCTTCATGGAGTTTCAGGAACTTTTCCCAAAGTTCATTCGTTGATTGGTAGGTCCCGATTCGATTGACTTCTTGCATAGGTAGTAAGGTTAGTAGATGAAATTCTGTTTTTTTGTTTGCTACAAAATCTGCTTGCTCCTTTTTTGTACACTAGCTCTTGTCTTTATCCTTGTTCTCGGTGTCTTTAGGAACTTCAAAACCATTTTTCATTATTAGTAATAATTCAAAATCAGTTTTAAAGAATACCTGTATTTTTTGCTTTGATCAAGTAGTGAACACCACCTCGAACTTTGGCGAGTAGATACTAGTCCGACCATTTTGTAAGTGCTTCAGTTGGCGGTTAGTCCTTCTGGAGCAGCCTCGCTCTGATACCAATTGATGGGAACGTGCGGTCGACAAGAGTGGGGGTGAATAATAAAAAGAAAAATAATATTAAATTCAATAAGAAAAAAGAAAAGAGGCACAACCAATTTACTTGGTTTGCAACCAGGAAGGTTGCTATTTGAAGCAAAATGTAGCTCAATCTCCTGATTAATTTCTTGGGGCGGAGAAACCTCTTTACCGAATGAAGAACTCAGAAAACAATGAAATGCTCAGATGAAATTCATTTACAATGAATTGCTGTTTGAAATTGAGATCTGGGAGTTTATTTATAGCCCCAATCAAGTCTATCCGAATGTTGACATGGCCCTACTCAGGCACCCGAGAGCTTGGGGTCGCCTGACACATGGCTTGGAAGTTATCTCCTTCGTAACATTTGCAAACAGCTAGCTATAGATGATTTTTCAGGTCTTGGGCACATGTATGCACTAGGGTGCCCGAGAATAGGGGTGCCCTCATTCACGAGCACCCGAGTGACTTTTGGTCAGCTTTTTGCTAACCAGCCTCCAACGGGTCTTCTTGGATGATTTCAGATCTTCTAGAGTCGGGCTCAACCGAATCCTCCTCTGCCATCTCCTCGAGTGTGCTGCTCCCTCGACTTCTCGTCCCTCGGATGTTACACGCGTCCTTCTTGCTCCACTGGCATACTCTTCCGCAGACCTTAGCGTCCCTCGGATACATCGAGCCCGTCGGCTCCCTTCCCGTGCCATCCTTCTAGACTGCCGCCTTTTCTGCTCGACTTCTTGCACTCCTAAGCTCCTTCACACTTAGACATAGGGATCCAACACAATAGGACCTAACATGACTCGCTTGACTATATCAAAACTCACCAGGGGTACTTTACTAGTTGTCACTGCTCAATTGGTCTCCCTTTATAAGATCTATTATGACAGACTTTGTTGCAATCATATCTCTATCACACATAAACAAAGAGAGATAGAGAGATATTAGTGACTATTAATGCTTAATTATACAATTTTGTGTATCTTAAGAATCATCAAGATCCAAAATAACTCGAGCATAGACTCCATGACGAGCATATGAGTCAATAGACACTATACACCACAATCTAGAATTGCATCTCATCATTTGGACTTAGATACTGTTAACATATGGAAATTGAGGAGGGGGCTAAACGTGAAAATCTCTAAAATTAAGGGAACAGGTTGGAATACATAAACATGGAGGGCCTTTTTATAAACGTGCTACAACTTATAACCCTACCTTTTCTTTCCTCTTCTTGCACGATCACTGAGTTGCAGTTTTCCCTTCCTCCTCGCGTGAACCACCAAGAGACGACGCCTTCTTCCTCTCCGGCGAAACTCTACCTTAGGGAGACGCCGATGATCCCTCAATACCTCTTCTCCTCTCTACACGCAGTCTCATTGCGATCTTTCCCCGACTTCCCCTCTCCCTCGCCAATTGCCTCGTCTCCCTGATCACCGCCCGTGAAGCTCTCCTGGAGGCCAATAGTCATCTCTGCTCTCGTCGTGATCACAAGGCCGATAGTAAGGCCCCTTTTCTCCTCCACCACTCTTGCGGGTTCTCACTGGTTTTCCCCGATCCGTCACCGACTGTCGTAGCTTCATCTCCCGATTAACTCTTTGGGTCTGAGTGGGTTCTTCGCTTCATCTATCATTGAGGTAAGGATTAGGTGTTGATGTATGATCGATTGTAAGGTTTTGCTTTAGAGCTTGATTTTGAATTTCCCCCTGCCGTGGCTGCAAGATTTGGAGGAATTTTGCTAGAGTTGGGTTTAGAATACTCTGTTCTTTTCTACTATTGATTCTTGTTAGTTGAGATTGTTTCACATAGGTATTGTACTAAGTTGATCACTGTTTGTGTGGGATTGGACCTTGAAAATTTTCCTCCTTGCTGCCGAACGCAAGACTTGGGATGAATTGTTGGAATTTACTCACCATGAGCCTGTTGGGTTGAGTGATGCACTGTATCGAAATTATTGTATTTTGAAGCTTCATGTGAGGAATCCTTTGGAGTTGTGTGTGCTCATTTAACTTGTTTTTGTTGTGTTTTGAACTTGCAATAAGTTACACTTGGAGGTGTGTTGGGATGTATAGGTTTGATAGATTGTATAATGGAACGGATGCTGAATTAGGGTTAGACCCTAATTACTTTTAGTACTTAATTTAGTTATTTTATTAATTTTATAAATAACTAAATTATGTTTTGGTACATGACCTTGATTTGATATGAGCTCTTGGACGTGAGTTTCATTTGGAAATGTTCTGCTTTTTTATAAGGCGGGTACTTCTCCTTTATATCTTGTAGATTATTGATCTTAAATGCATGACTGTTTGTTTCTGAATATATCTGCTTTACCTTATTCTTGTTCTTTAATATCATCTGTTGATACTTTCTTTGGTTGATCTTTGAGCTAATCAAATTTAATTTCATACAGTCTCACCGTTGATATTCTGACCTGTATAGTACCGTTTGTAGGTGAGTACTTAAAAAAATTCATTTAAGATATTAGAGATATCCTACCTAGTAGATTAGTTGCATATTTAGTGATTTTGATATTTATTTATTATATCGTTGCATAGTTGTCACTTGGTCGATTGTGCATTTAGTATCATACACTATATCTGCACCACAGTTGTATGTTGACGAGTATTGACTTCCATATGGTCAAGCTCATCGTCAGTCATTTAGCTGCTATGCCCACTCAACCACTCATGGGTAATGGTAGTTGCTAGAGTGCGAGTAGTTATCCTGTTATGTCATACTCAACCACTCATAGTTAGTGGATGTTGGAGTTGCAGGCAAGCAGTTGACACCCTCACCATTATTTTCGAGGGATATCAGAGTTGTTTGTGACTTCCCCCTTTTCCTAGGGTTTTAGAGTAGTTGGTGTTGGTGCCCCGATAAGTTTTGATGTGATCAACCAAGTTAAGTTAGGTCCTGATATGTTTAATCCCTCTTCTAAGTGTGCAAGAGCTTAGGTACGGAGGAAGTCGAGCGTAAGATGTAGCAGACGAGAAGGATTGTGCGGGGAAGTGAGCCGACGGGCTCGGTGCAATCAGAGGGATGCAGAAGCTGCGGAAGAGTACGCCGGTGGAGCGAGAAGGACGTGCGCGATGTTCGAGGGACGAGAAGCCGAGAGGAAGGACGCTCGAGGGGCGAAAGGCTGGAGTCGGGTTCGGGTGAGCCTAACTCCGGTTGGCCGAAAATCACCCAGAAGATGAACCAAAAGACTGGTCAGTTTAACTAAGTCAAACCAGGCACCTGAAACAAAAAAAAATTTATTTATTGCCGTGAAGATTCGAACCAACAACCTCGCCTACATATATCACCAGCCTTACTGACTGGGATAAGGAGGAGATGTGATTAAAGTTGTTGCGAGCAGATGATAAAGTTATTTATCTGTTGCGAGCAGAAGAACAAAAAGGTTAGTCGCCCAAAAAAAAATTAAATTGTTGCTAAGAAGAATTGAACCCAAGACCTCAAGAACAGAGGCTGCCAAGCTTACCAGTTGGGATAAAGGTCAGAGACAATTTGTTCTTGCCGATATTCTTACTTAGAGATTACAATAGCAATCTCGAGTAGAAGATAAAAATTCTTTTATCTCATAAAGGATAAATCCTTATCCTTTAATCAGATTCAATGGATGCAGGTTAATCCCATCTTAGATCAACCATCCAGATTACATCCATGGATCAACGACCAAGAGAAAATTCCTCAACAATCAACAATCCAGATTTATTCTCTTAGGCTATAAATAGGCTTAGAATTTAGAATTAAAGGCATCAATTGAATCGTAACCTCTCTAAGTCTTCAGTGCTATAACTGTAAAGGCTTCTCCGCCTGAAGGAGTTCTGCTTGAGCCTTAACCGCCTTGGAAGCAACGTTCCAATTGCAACTAAATTTTTTTTAGACGAGTGCTATCTCCATTATTTTTCATAACCGTCTATTCACCCCCCCTCTAGCCGGTCCACCCCATCCAACAAGTGGTATCAGAGCCTAGTTCGCCGCAGAAGGACTAACCGCCAACTGCAGCACCATCAACCAAAATGGTCGGACCCGTCATCTACCCGCCGAAATTCGAGGAGGAGTTCGCCGAATGGAAGCGCAAGATGGAGGTATTCTTCACTATAGAATTTAAATTGTTTATAATAATGCAATATGGGTTTGCAGCTCCCGAAGAGAAGGATTTAACCAAATGGAGCAAGAAGGAACAAGCTGATTTTGTGGCGAATGGAAAAGCAGTTTACCACCTTCTTTCTGTACTCCCAGCACTAGAAGTCAACCGAATCGACACATACGCATCCGCGAAAGAACTCTGGGAAAAATTCCTAGAGTTACACGAAGGAACTTCCGAAGCCAAGCTCGCCAAAAGGGACATTCTCCGGAACCAGCTGACCAACCTCCGCATGGAAGAAGGTCAAACAGTAGCGCATTTGCACTCAAAAATAAAAGGTTTGTTAACAGAACTGACGAATCTCGGGGAAGAGGTAAGTAACCGAGATTCACTGAGGTACGTGCTTAATTCGTTTCCGAGAAATTCCGATTGGACGTCTTTTGTTGATTCTTTTTTTATTGCTAAAGATCTCGAGACAACTTCGCTCGAGAATTTATTTTCAACATTTGAACTTCACGAATCAAGAATTGCAGGAAATCGAAAGACGAATGGTGTAGCCCTGAACGCGAAAACAACAGTACCAGAATCGGTATCCTCGGATGATGAAGAAGAAGAAGAAAAAGGATACTTGGTAAGGAATTTTAAAAAGTTTGTTAAATCTAATCAATTTTCAAAGTTTCAGGGAAAGAAGAACTCTTCGAAGAGACGAACGGTAAAGTGCTACAATTGTTACGAAGAGGGTCACATTAAAGACAACTGCCCTAAATTAAAGAACAAGAAGAAGGAAAATCAGCTGAAGAATAAGAAAGCACTGAAACCGACATGGGATGCCACGTCTTCTGACGAGTCAGAAATCGAGGAGTATGCTGAAATTGCCCTGATGGCGAGTTGTAATGCCCGCCTTTTTCCACACCTTACGGTGTGGCGAGAGGCGGCGTTACACCAACATACATATAGGCATATGAGCATCGTAATGCAGCGGAATAATTTAAAACTTTTTACATACATGCAACTAACACTTGAGTTATGTAAACATGTCTTAACTATCATTCCTAAACATAGTGGCATGGTAACTTAGCATGTTAACATCATACGTAACATCATGATATGAAAATCACATAAATCATCCATAAACAATATAGGTAGTAAGTTATCCTTTAGGCATAACTATCATAAGTATAGCATGAAACTTAAGAAGACAATGCAAAACATAAGACATGTGACAAAGTATAAATATGAGAATCTTTT
The DNA here is from genome assembly GCA_024364735.1 of Boesenbergia rotunda. Taxonomy (NCBI): domain Eukaryota; kingdom Viridiplantae; phylum Streptophyta; class Magnoliopsida; order Zingiberales; family Zingiberaceae; genus Boesenbergia; species Boesenbergia rotunda. Next base: position 99,206 of record JAGFNQ010000633.1, read on the forward strand.
TCTTTTCCCCTTGCCATGTCACTGCCACACACACACTCTTGCCCCTCCTGCTGCTTCCCTTAATATCCTCTTGCTTGATCTGCGGTATAAGGAAATAAAACTATAAGCACATAAGCTTAGTAAGACCTTTTCCTACTCACCAAAATCATATATCACATAAAATATAAGCATATGAAATATTTAACATGACATGGTTCTTAACATAAAACATAAGCATATGAAATATTTAACATGGCATAGTTCTTAACATAAAACATAAGCATATAAAACATTTAACATAGCATAGTTCTTAATATAAATCATAAGCATATGAAACATTTAACATGACATAGTTCTTAACATAAAACATAAGCATATGAAACATTTAACATGACATAGTTCTTAACATAAAACATAAGCATAAAAATATACTTAACATGGATGCATAACATGAATGGATGCATGAGTCAAATGTACATATCCTAAGGATGCTTATTTGAAAATCATACTTATAAATACTTAAATATAATCATCACATCATGGGGGCCTTGGCTTATAACACATACATACATCATATGCGCGCATCCCTAAGTAAATCCGAGGTAGCTAATCTCGACCTACTAGGGTAAGGACAGCTAAGGTAGTCCCAGAACCGAGACTTTCATGAGGAGCCCATCCCTGTTGGACAGCTGTGGTAGTCCTAGAACTGGGGACAGCTGCGGTAGTCCCAGAACAGGGGACAGCTGCGATAGTCCCACACCGAGGCTTACATGAGGAGCCCATCCCTTGGACCCTTACTGTGGTCCGGTACAAGCCCATTCATAAAGTAAAATAGCTTCACATGCTTCATCATTTATAGAACATACATAACATATTTAAAGACATAAACTTGATAGCATAAAGCATACTTAGCATTTCATCATTCATAATTCATGCATAACATCATAATTGTTGGTGACGAGATGGCTAGAGAGGGGGGGGTGAATATAGCCAATCACTTTTACTTTGAAGAGTTAGCAAGTTTCTGCACTTGAAGTTGTTAGTAGCACAGCGGAAGTATGGAAAACAGAACTTGCAGAAACTAAAACCAAAAACTAACTAGCAAGATTAGCAAGATCGCTAACAAGGAGATTTTACAAGGTTCGGGGATAACTTGTCCCTACTCCTTGGCGTGCCCTTAAGGTGGGCGATCCCTTGATCGTCGGCAGATCAAGCCCCGGTGAACACCGGATATAAAGCAACCTCCTTCTAGGTGGAGAAACCTCTCCACAGTGTGTTTCAAACAAGGATATAGAATAAGCACAAAGAAACAACAAGAAGGATCTTACTCAAACACTTAGCAAGGACAAAAACACAGCAAGCTTCCCTGAGCTCCTCCCAGTGGCGATCTCACGCAAGAACCTTTCTTCGTGTCTTCCCACTGTCGGACTCCAAGCTTCTTGTTCTTTCCTTCAAGCGCTCAAGTAATGGATGATTGCTTCTCAATTGCTTGCTTGGAATGATGGAAACTTCAAGAACACAGCAAGCTCAATGTGGAGAACTCAAAGCACTGGAACTCAAGAGCACAAGCTGAAGGATTGTCGAACTCTGCTCCACCGAAGCTCTCTCGTTCCTTTTGTTTCTCCACTAAGCAACAAGTGACCTCATCTCCAGCAGCCTACAACTGCCTCACTGCCAACGTGCCAGCTACACTGAACCCTTACTGAACTTCCTGAGCTCCCTCAGCCAAGCTTCAGTCAGCGGCTTCAGTCCTGCAGCTCCAGCCGTTGCAACCTGTGTGGAGAAAGGGACAAACCTGCTCCAAGGAAAGCCCTCATTGACTTCTCCTTGAGTGTTTGAATCCTCCCTTGCCACCTGTAACTTAATCAGACTGTTAGAGCAGCAAATCAAGTAGTAAATCAAATATCAGAGATAATACAGCAGCGAATCGAATATAGTCAGACGCGATCAGAGCGTCTGACAGTGCATTTTGAATTAAAGTGATCGGTCACCGGACCGATCAGAGAGACTCCTGATCGGTCACCCGACCGATCAGGATGGTTACAGACCGATCCGGATTCGTCCTGATCGATCCCCAATGCTCAATCAGAAATCGCGATTTCTTTGAGATTCTCCTGGACCGATCACCAGACCGATCCCAGGTCGTGGATCGTTCACCGGACCAATCCACCCTTATATGGGGCGATTTTTGAGTTTCGCAGGCTAAGCCTTCTGATCGGTCAACTGACCGATCAGGGAGCTTCCTGATCGGTCAGCAGTCCGATCAGGTCATCACCAGACCGATCAGGAACCGTCCTGATCGATCTTAGTGAGAAGCCCGCGAAGCTGGATCGTTCACCAGAATGATCTGCACAGTGATCCTGATCGGTCACCAGACCGATCAGGAGCAGTTAAGCAAGGGAACTCAACCTCACTGCTCGCTCCCTGATCGGTCACCAGACCGATCAGGAGCCAGTCAATGGGTGAAACGCATACTCCCTGATCGGTCACCAGATCGATCAGGAGCAACACAGTAGGTTCCCAACCTCACTGTGTGCTCCCTGATCGGTCACCCGACCGATCAGTCATCTCTGGATCGGTCACCAGACCGATCCACGAAGGAGCAGCGTGCCAGAATCCCAGATCGATCACCAGACCGATCCAGGGACTCAAACTCAACCCTCCAAGCCATGTTTCTATCCACCTTAGCCCTCCAAGCTAAGGATTTTCCATCTAACTCTCCAAGTTGGGAATTTGCACCTAACCCTCCAAGTTAGGACTTTTCACCTAGCCCTCCAAGCTAGGACTTTTCACCTAGCCCTCCAAGCTAGGACTTTTCACCTAGCCCTCCAAGCTAGGACTTTTCACCTAACCCTTTCGAGTTAGAACTTCATCCAACCTAGCCCTCCAAGCTAGGCACCTGACCCTCCAAGCCAGGACTTTTTCACCTAATTCTCCAGGATGGGAATTTGCACCTAACCCTCCAAGTTAGGACTTTTCACCTAGCCCTCCAAGCTAGGACTTTTCACCCAACCCTTCCGAATTAGGACTTTTCCAACACCTAGCCCTCCAGGCTAGAATCCTCCATATCATGCCTAATCCTCGATCAGGACTTAATCATAATCATCATCATCATCAACCTAAACTAAAATCGTTGTCAACACTAAAACAACAATCAGGGCCAGACTGCATCAACAATCTCCCCCTTTTTGTTGTTTGACAACCCGATTTTAAGTTTAGGGATTCTCAATCAATTTTCCAAATTTAGAATCATAGGGGAATCCATATCCTTCCCCTACAACATGATCATTCTAAACTTAACCAATCCACACTCTCCCCCTTTGTCGAACACCGAAAAGGGGCAAGAGGGACTGTTAAGATTAAAACAAACTCCCCCTCAACCCTAGAGGCATCCCAAATCAACAAAGATGTGATAGTTTGTGGAATAATCATACGACCTCATGTGAAAAAGATATAGCAAGACATGGCAATCACATGCATCATATGAGTATGAAGTATAAACTCACAAAGCATACCGTAATATTCATAAGTATCAAGTAGACATGGCATTGTAAGCATAAACATGACAATGGATCAAAAATGCAGATCATAGTCATATAAACAACATGGCATCAACAATAAACATACTAAGAGTAGATAAGCATGTGAAGCAAAGTCAGACACGTCAAAGCATAAGACATCCAGACAAGTAGCAAAATACATGTGACACAAGGTCACAACAATCAAGTCACAGGGCATACAGCCCAATAGTATCACAGTCAAATCATTAACCGTCAACGACATCGTCATCAGAATCATCAATATATATGATATCCCCTGGTGAAGGGCCACTGGGGGACGCACCATCAGGAAACGTATGATGATATCATTCTTCATAACATCTGTCCTGGAACGAGCTCATTTAAGAGACATCAGATGCTAGGACATCAAAACGGCGATCAAAAGACTGAAACTCGGAGCTGACTTCCTGTTGCCAAAGCTCGGAGATGTGTAACTCGTGCTCCATTTTTCGCTCTATCTCCGCAATCTGCCAGCGTAGATCAGGAGCCCACTCATCATAATCTGCAGTAATAGCTGGCGCCCCTTGGTCATGAACTGCTTGCGGTAGCTCCCCCATTCGGTTGCGATCCTTCCACCTCAGCCCCTCGGTCCCGAGAATAATGCCGGACTGAGCAAGCATACGACGATCCAGGCGGCAGTCTTGTCGAACCATCGGCACAATTTGACCCTGTGAAACGTCGATGCCAACCGACTCCAGCCAGGCGGTGATGATATGGCCGAATGGCATGTAGACTGACTGGGATAACGGCATACTGTGGACGAGGATAGAGAGATAGACTGACGCTACTGGGTCAAAATCCAACTGCTGATGCATCCCGTAGAGCATCAAGCAGTGGAATGGTTGAATCTCATCAAGGTGCTTCGAAGTAGTTGGAAGGAGACAATTGGTGATGATTTTAAACAACACATAGTCAACTGGGGAGAGACGAAGAGCAGGGAAAGTGGGAAAGGCACGGGTGCGCTCACCAGAACCCTCAGGCCTGGGATGTCCTAGAAAGTACTCGTAGATGGAATTGGGAGTTACTCCATCGAAGGGAACTGGAAGAGGATCAGGAGGAAAAGGATAGAGAAAGAAATCATTGTTTGACCTGCGACACCCGAGAAAATTAGTGAAAATAGATCGATTGAATTCAAGATCAATACCGGCAACACGGGTCCGCCATCCCGTGCTCCACCCAGTGCCCTCTCCACACATCATGTTGTTATAGAATTCAGAGACCAAGTCAAGGTTGATTGGTCTCTCAAGATAAAGAATAGATTGGAGATTATAATGTGTGATAATGTGTTGGATGGTTGGGCAATGTTCATAGATGAAGGAATGGTCGATAGTTCGACATGGCATTAACTTGAAGTTGTGCCACTGGAATTTGAAAGCAAGACCAGGACTCTGAAACCGAGTAAGTTGAGGTGGTGGATGCCCTTGAGAAGATGTAGATGACGAAGAAGTTTTCCCTCTAGAACTGCTCTCTAAAACCTCCTTTCCCTTAGAAGGCTTTCTAAAGAAGTTGAATTGGTCAGACACAGGATTTAATAGGGTGAATCACACATACAAGAGTTGATCATCATAGATAATACCCAATCAAAAGATACCCAATCAAAAGATGATACCCAATCATAAGGTGAGAAAGTAGGGTCACGGGCAAAGGGTCACGGCACAACAACATGAACAAGAGCAAAAACCAAAATATGATTAGCTTCACAACACATAGTTCATGAGCTTTTTGAAAAGAAAGACGAAGCCAAACACTTACTTCGGTGTCATTGAAGAGATTCTTGAAGTTTTGAGGGGAAGAAAACGTGCGCAGGAAAAGACTCCCGCCGCAGAACTGGTCGCAGGGTTGTTCCGCGAGAGAGACGTCACGGACTCGGAAGATCTTCTCAGAGCCACCAGAGCACACTCGCAAGAGGAAGAGGAAGGCACTGAGGAGATTTCACACAAAGCAAAGGATGCGCGAGTGGGAGGTTTTCGGCGCTAGGGTTCGGCCGATAAGAGTTTTCGCGAAGTTAATCGGTTGGTGGATCGGTCCACCAACCAGAATTTTATGCATCTGAACGGATCACCGTTCGATCTGATTGCGTCCAGACCGATCAGGCTACAGCCTGATCGGACTGGCATGGTTCTGATCGGTCAGATGACCGATCAGACTCGCTCCTGATCGGTCGAGTGACCGATCAGGATACGATCAGTAGGGTCCGGAGAGAAACCTCTGAGCTCCCTGATCGGTCTGTGAACCGATCCGCACAGGGTGCCAGAACGGTCCGGAGACCGATCCAGGCAGGCTCAGAATCCTTGGTCAAAAGGTTCGGAGAGTCACTGCTGTCTCTCTGATCGGTCTGTGGACCGATCACCACAGAAAGGGGTCAGATCGGTCTAGGGACCAGTCAGCCCTATGCCTGATCGGTCCGGTGACCGATCAGGGTTCCTGATACGAACTGAAATGTTCAGTTTCAGAACTTCTGAATTTTTCAAATGATATTTGATGGACTTTGTCGAACTTGGATATGATTCCATGACTAGAATTGATCCCTGAACAAGAATCAAAAGTCCTTAAAGGTTCAACAAACACTTTGACCTATCTAAATGGAGTCAAACTCAATCAACAATCAATCTAGCAAATTCAACCAAGTTTTGATTTCAAATTCAAGTTTCCAATCAAGTTGCCTTGATTGGAATGTCCAAGTATGATCATGGAGCCATATAAACATATGTTATGCAATGGTTTTCCCCATACTTGGTCACCACCGTGATTATTATCTCGTCAACTTAATTTCTCAAGTGATGCAATGACATTTTGAGAAATTGAGTTGAACCTAACATCTCACCCCATATCTAGCAAGCAAAAACGTTTTGTTAAACCTTATAGTTTGTGTGAGATGTTCCCAAAGTTTCCCAATTGTTCCCAAAAATTTCGAAATCATCATGAAGGGTTTTGAATGCAATTTGAACATCATGAAGCATGACACATTCCCAATTCCCGTCTTAGGAAGCTAAATTCATTTTCGAGAAGTGGTTTAGTGAAAATGTCAGCTAGGTTTAACTTTGACTCTACATAAGAGAGTATGATGTTCCCCCTGTTGATGCAGTCTGGCCCTGATTGTTGTTTTGGTGTTGACAACGATTTTAGTTTAGGAGGATGATTATGATGATTGTGATTAAGTCTTGATCGAGGATTAGGCATGATATGGAAAATCCTAACCTGGGAGGTTAGGTGTGATGATTATGATGATTATGATCAAGTCCTGATCGAGGATCAGGAATATGTTGGAAAATCCTAACCTGGGAGGTTAGGTGTGGAAAATCCTAGCTTGGAGGGCTAGGTGTTGGAAAAGTCCTAATTCGGAAGGGTTGGGTGAAAAGTCCTAGTTTGGAGGGCTAGGTGAAAAGTCCTAACTTGGAGGGTTAGGTGCAAATTCCCATCCTGGAGAATTAGGTGAAAAAGTCCTGGCTTGGAGGGTCAGGTGCCTAGCTTGGAGGGCTAGGCTGGATGATGTTCTAACTCGGAAGAGTTGGGTGAAAAGTCCTAGCTTGGAGGGCTAGGTGAAAAGTCCTAGCTTGGAGGGCTAGGTGAAAAGTCCTAACTTGGAGGGTTAGGTGCAAATTCCCAACTTGGAGAGTTAGATGGAAAAATCCTTAGCTTGGAGGGCTAAGGTGGATGAATTCCTAGCTTGGAAGGCTAGAGTTGAGTCACTAGATCGGTCTGGTGACCGATCAGGGACATTGGCAAGCTGCTCCTTGATAAGTACCATTTTTGTTGATTATTTTAGATGTTAAAATCCATGTTTGACTTATATTTTTATTGCTTAATTGTGAAATTGCCTTAGGTTTTAGAAATTACCTTTATTTTGGACTTAATTGCAAAATTACATAATTTTGGGATTATTTGGCCACTAATTTTTTGATATATTTTTGTAGGCATGAAAGGATCCTGGACCTAGGGCATACTGGGTCAAACTTGAGTCGGATGTGAGCCGGATCGAATTATCAAGCCTACGATTAATCCGGGCCGTCCGATTCAAGAGCGGCTAGATCTGAGCCATCCGGGACGATCTGAAGCAATCCGAGCTAGGGTTAGGGTTGATCAAGCTCTATGATCAAGATCTGAAGGTTTCATTCCAATCAGAGCTAAATCAACCGTTGGATCAAGCAAGGAGGGCTCTAGAGCGTCCATTCACAGATAGAGTTGATCTGGACCATCCGTTGCATATCTGGAGGATCCGAGCTACCACAAGGTAGATCCTGACCCCAGATCATCATCATAAAAGTTTGGCTCCAATCAGAGCAAGATCAGCCATTGGATTTCATCCGATCAATCTGGACCGTCCATTGATGGCTATTTAATCAAAAATCGCCGCAGCCTTCTCCTTTGTCGCGTTTCCTCGCCGTTCTTCGTCTTCTTCGTGTGTTCATCAGTTCTTCAGTAGTTTTCTTCATCCAAGGGCGCGACCCCTCAATTCCTTTCTTAGATCATGTGTTAGGTCATTTGGAAGGTTTCATCGGTGAGGTTCTAGCTCAGATTTGCCCAAAAACAGAGCTGTTGAGAGGTTTCCGCAGTTTTGTTCAATTGCTGCCTTTGGATCGGTTGTGCTCCATTTCCATCCATCCGAGCTTCTGGAGGGGTTCCCTAGATCGCTTGGATCATCCCCAACTCATCACCAATTGCGGACACAGCTGAATTGAAGGATGCCGAATGGGAAATTCTGTTTTGAGCAAGCTGAGTTGGAATTGAATCGTAGAGACAATTTCTTGATGATTTGCTGAGCTTGCGGGTTCGAGGCTCACTCTTGCTTGACGACCAAGAAGCATTTGAGCTAGGGAAGCATTGAGGAGTAGCTTAGTTCTTTAGATTTCATTTTGTTGTAGCTGTAATTGGATTTCGCACTGTTTCTGTTTTGCAATTTCGTATCAGCAACATAGTTTCGTTTTCTTCCTTGTTCTGCTTAATTAGGTTTAAACTCTTCGAGTTCAGTAAGTTAGAAACTTGTTAGTGATTAATTGATGTTAAATTTCAGTTTAATTCTTAATTCGTTGCTTGCGTATCAACTTAGTTGTGGCGTGCCAAGATAGATTGCGTGCCAACTTCCATTTCTGAAATTTCATTTAGTTTCTGAACTTGTATCAAATTGTTGCTTGTTTTCTCAGTCGTTTCTGC